>JANRFK010000351.1:2013228-2039033 GCA_030068395.1 Apalone spinifera
GGAGTCCCTGGGAGGAGGTGGGGGGGTTCTGTATCTCTGCAGGGGATGGGGGAGTGCCCTGAGGGGGAAAGGCAGAGCTGGGAGTCCCTGTGCGGGAGGTGTGAGGAAGAGTGCCCTGCGGGAAAAGGTGGAGGTGGGGGGCGGGGGCGGTATGAGGGAGAGTGCCTTGTGGGGGAAAGTTGGAAGTCACTGTAGGAGGGGAGAGGGAGTGCCCTGTGGGGGAAGGTGGAGTTCACTGGTGGGGAGACCTGAGGAGGTGTCCAGTGGGGAGAGAGTGAGGGGCCTCTTCTGGGCTCTCCTGCAATCTAGACTCAAAGACTCTAAATTAGATGGGAAACACAGAGCCCAGAGCGGTGCTCCTGAGAAGCCAGGGTGCAGAAGGGAGATGGGGCTGAGGCAGAGGAGTGATTGCTTTAGTGTCTGAGAAATGAGACATTTTTCTAGTGGAAAAAGCAGTGAGAAGAAACTCAGTCTGGTTGGAGAGACAGTGGAGCCACTCAGCCAAGGGCAAGGCCATCCTGGGCATCTCTGCCCAGGCTAATCACAAATATGAAGTAGATTCTGGATGCATCACTGAACACACCGAGAAGCCTGAACCATGCAGTTACTATGGGGATTGCAACCGCAAACCAGTGCAGATGATGGGTGCAGTGGGTATAAAACACCAAACACTGGAAAGCTGGGTTGAAGGCAGATATTGGATGCTGGGGGAGGGATTAAACCCAAGAATTGTAAATATTGTTGTTGGGCAGGTACTTGTATCTACCCAAAGAGAAACTCCAGCTTTCCTATCGTACAGTTGTGATGCCTGTAAAGTGCAGCATTACTTAAATGAATGGGAGCCTTCTCTCTGCTGGCCTGTTTGCTTTGGTTGAGGACTCCCAGTGGTAGCTAGCAGATCTGCAGGCTGATGAAATCCTTTTCTGAACTTGCATGAAACAGCTGCTTCTGCTGCTCAAAATCCAGGACACACCCTGACCTTGTTGCAGGCAAAGCACTGGCTGCTCCTCTGGTCTCCCTTAGTAATTGGATCCACCACTGCCTTGTAAGATCCCTGGCATGGCTGTGAGGCACTGGTATAACTGAGTTAAATGTAATTCTGTGCAGTGGGGAGAGAATACATTTTATGGGGTTGAAGACTAAGTTAGTGGCAAGGAACAATCTAAAAGGAGTTGGAGGAAATCTTACAAATCATAAGTATTTTCCTCTCCCCTGAAAAACATTCTCTCAGCAAGAGAGGCGCTTTAGATACTATGTTTGTCTGCACATCTGAGAATCTACTTCATGATAGTTTTTAGAGTCCACCGTACAGAGTTATTAGGATTAATTAGATCAGCCAGGAAAATTTACAAGCCCAACCATAAACTCATATGGTCTCACCTTGATGAGAAATCTTAAGTGATTTTTGATGACTAAGTTGTGATAGGAATGTAGCAGTTTGCAAGTGTGAATTAATTGTGTATATTTTAAGTAAAATGGTAAGTATTAAGTAAATTATAGGTATGTGAGGTAGAAACCAAACATTTCTTTCTTATACGGTTTCCAACTTTGAATGTTACATTTCTTGCTGTTTTGGGAAATGATGGATTTCCTATTTCTGTGGCTTCCATTATCATGCAAGAAATACATTATGCTACAGTACTTACGTCAGTCTAGTTTTGAGAACTTTCCGTTGCTCCTCCCCTTTCAGGAACTCAAACAGAAAATTGTGGCTATATGCTGTAACTGGGCAAAACAGCCATCCAGTGGGATGGTGCTGACTCAAATGTCTTAGAATTGTTTCGCTTAAGATGTAAAGTGACTAACTTGGTTTTTTTCAGACTTTCAGCTTTTGTTCACCCTTAAACTCTTTAGTAAATCCCAGGGCTTGACTCTTAGAGGAGTATCTGGGTGGGTGGGTAAGTGGGAGGGAGGTTAATGCTCCTTTCCAATGGATATACAGCTACATTTTTAGGCCTGTATACAGGATTTTTTGGGGGTGTGCTTTTTTGTAAATGTGGACTGCAAGGATGTGAATGCACCCCCCCATTCCCCATGGTCCCTCTGGTAAGTGGGGAAATCAGCCCCAGCCTTCCCCGGTGCGGGTGGGCAGAGCATGGAGGAGGGAGGCTCTGGTAGCATGCCACTCCTGCCTTCCCCTAGCTGGCCGGAGCATGCTTACTTGGGGACCATGGGGGGTGTGTGTGTGTGCTTTTTCACTCTTTGCACCTCCCCTTGCTTATGGGCTGATTCTGGTCTTGGAAGTGAATTTAAAAATTATTCCATAGATGCCTGTTTATGTAACTGCATTCAGTCTGGTTCCTAATGTACAAAGCTTAAGACAGGTGGTCAAATATATTGGGGGTCTGGAGCTTCTGTGCACCTCCTACAGCTAGTCATATCTCTTCTTGCGCTTATACCCTGCCTTCCCCCTTTTGTTCAAGACTAATATCTAGTCAAGGCGTTATGTAATGAAAAGCTGCTGCCAGGATTTTGCCTTGGCATTTCTGTAGACTCACTGGCAAGTGATACATTGAAGCTCTGATTGAAACTTGATTCTTTTATGAATTTCTGGCTCTGTGTATTGTAGCAGAGTTTTTAGAAGTGCAACAAGCTATCATTTTGTGACTAGTGTATGTGTGATGAGTTTAGCTCTGCAATTAAAAAAAATTAGCATATCTTATAGGGATGTTAGAGTTAAGGATGTTAAAATGCAATTATATGGCTAATCATTTAGTCAGTATAATTTGTTTAGTCAATTTGTATTGACTATGCTATTAGTCAATAAGCGCCTTTCTACAGAGGCACAGCAGGGGTAGCTCCAGGAGCTGACTTGAGCCAGGACTGAACACACTCTGCTCAAACCGGATACAAAGCCACCCGTGCTGCAGCTCTGCATTTTAAGTGTAGTAAGAGCCACTGGGCTCTTACATGTTTAAAATGCAGAGGTGCAGTGATCAGCATGAGCCGGGACTGCTCCGTCCTGGCTCGTACTAAGTCCAGCAGTCCCTGTTCACGGTGGCCTGTGGACAGCAGCTGCTCAGGCAGCAGCCCCTGAGCGCAGACAGCTCTGGCTGCTGCGAACAGAGGCTGGTGCTGGAGCAGCCTCTGGCTGTCAAACAGAGACTGCTCTGGCAGTCCCTGTTCATGGCAGCCAGGGCTCTTGTACATTTCAAAAGCAGAAGTGCCCTTACCCCCTAGTTTGAGGACACAGCTCAGGGAATAAGGGGTTTCCCAAACAATTTCACTGACTAGCTAACTAAAAGATGGTGACTCGCAACTCTTCAACAGATTGATATGGCTCTGGAATCCTCAGTCACTGCAGAGGGCTGATGATCACTGATGGCAGGCCTTCTCTTTGTGCTGGAGTCAGGCTGTTTCTGGTACCCCGTTTTCCCCTCCCTACGAGGGGGATGCAGGGCTCAAGTGCAAATTACAAAACTATACTAAAATTCAAACTTCCGTCTCCCACCCAAGTGCTTAGACATACACTGGATTACCCACTACATTCCACATCCTAATGACATAAAAAGCCAAACACCAGATACTTAACTGGTTTTTCCATTCTCTTGAGTGACCTGGGAAAAGCTTCTCTTTCTGTTGGTTGCCAAACAGTCTGCCTTTGCTCCCATTCCTTGGTAGGGATAGCATCCCTCTTGCTCAGCTACCAGCACACACAGCTTCAGGACTCAAGGTAATCTCTGGGGGTTACATTTGTGTAGGCATCAATTTCTGATTTGAACTGCCTTCAACCAGATACAATTTGTGTAGTGGTTCCAATGGCCTACTTTCTGTCATTGAAGAAACAAGTCCTGTGGGGCATAAACTTTTTAAGCTTAAAGACAAAATTAATTAGTCTTTAAGATGCCACAGGACTTCTTGTTTTTGCTGAAACAGACAAACATAGCTATCATTCTGAAATTTCTTTCACTTGAATCCTTCTCTCTCATTAGGGCCCATGGCTCCTGTCCTGCAATTGTACTGTCTAAGGCAACTTTGTCATTTGATTAAAATGGGGAGTGGAGGGTAGGACTTGATTTTAGCAATCCACAAAAATGGTGGTAATCTATGTGTGGACATAAGTCTTACAACATGTTTGAAGTGCAAATTAGGCAGTCCTTACTCATCCCTTTTTTGACAGTGCTAGCCTAATCTATTGGATCAATGACTTTCCTTCCTAGATGGTGTAGAAGAAGAGTCCCATTAATCAAATTTGTGAAGTATTTTGGCTATCCTGAATGTAGAATACTTAGCTAAATGCTACAAGGTGAATAATTTTGGAAAGCAGCATAAAGCAGTTCTTGAAAATGGATTCTCAGTTGGCTCTCTTAAAACAATGCTAAAGATTCTTTAGCTTAAAGCTAGTGTAAAATAATATTTGAAGCTTGAATTTTATTTTGTCATGTAAGAGGCTTGATAAATTTAATTTTAAAAATGGAAACCTTACTGTCTGTCTTTTGTGGCTTCCCTTGGGAGGAGTGACAAGTATTTGACCATAGTACTGTTAGTCATGCTTTGCCTATTGCAATTTGCATGTGATGTTGATATTAGACTAGTCAGACTGACTTGTAGGATTTACGTAACTTGGACAAGTTTCCCGTTTGGATCCCTCCCCATTGCCTGAAACAGTTCATCTAACTGTTTGCATTGTTTCATGTGCATTGTTTCACAAGCACTGGTAGTTGCCACTGAGTGGAAAAAACTCATGATTGCTGCCTCCTTGTTCCTGCTTCTGACAGTAGTAAAGTTTAGCAGGAATCAAACAGACATTTTTGTAAGTTTTGCTCTTGATAAGAGTGTGTTTTATTCAAGCTGATATTTATACAGTTCCTAAAGTTCAGATGTAAAGGAAATTGGTCAGTAGCTTTTCAGTTAGTTGACAGCTGTGTAACCTCTTCAGCTATTAGTAGTTGTCAGCTTTCCCTACTGTGTGGTTATCCAGTGTCCTGGAATGCATTGGCAATAGCTGTGTATTCCTGATACCAATATAGACCAGGAATGTATGTAGGGAGTTTTTTAAATATGACTCAAATGTCAAAGATAACACTTGTATTTTATTCTCTCTGCTTCAGCAAAATTTTATATATTGATCAAATGTCAGTAGAGCTGTACTCTTGACACTGATATTAGTTTTTAACTTTCTTGCATATTTAGATAATTAAAACAAGTTTAAGAATATTTGTTGACAGCATACTAAAATAGGTACTAAGATAAAACAATAAATATCAGTGGAAAGCGGTTTATAAAAATGCTAAATCTGAATAAAGGGAAACAAGATTACCTTTCACAGTTATGTACATTATTCCAAATATGCTGTTTTTATAAGGAATTAATAAAGACTTTAATTTGTACAAATTATCCACTTTAAAAGATCCAAGTGTTAAACTGAAGAGGTTAAAAATGATTCAGCAGAACTTGGCTGTAGTGTAATTCCATTTATAATGAAGCAAATTTAAAGTCTCATGTTTCAACGAATTTTGGTTATAGTGAAAATTGCTAAAGTGAAATTGTCCTTTGTATTTGGGGAACGGAAGGGGATTATTTAGCTATATGACTTGTATGCTTGATTGTTAATTTAGATTGTTAATTTAGAATGTAAAATGTACATTGGAAAAAATCACAAGCAGGCAGGTTCGGCCCACAACATTTTGGCACCTGAGGCGGGGAGCTCAATGATGCCCCCATGCCTTTTCGCTTGGGCCGAAACTTTGAAAGGTCTCAATTCTCTGGGTCCTAGTGGCACCACCCCACAGTCTGGCATCTGAGGCAGCAGCCTCACTTCGCCTCATGGTAAGGCCAGCCCTGCCAGCAGGCTTTCCAGGAGACCAATACGTGAACCTTTTCAAATTACATGAACTGTCAGCAAATGTAAAGCAAATTGGCCTATAGATTGTCTTCAAATTTCATTGCTTCTCAGAGCAAAATGGAATTAAATTTATTGGCTTCAGTATGCATGATTTATCTATTTTATTTTGTTGCTAGCAGCAGGATACCTAGCTAGACAGAATTGATATATTAGCCTGTTGTAATAAGTTTTATACGAATGTTAAGTATGGAATATAATTTGTGCATAGGTTTATTCAATGCAGTAGCAACTGGTATAATATATATTAGCTGGATTTCTTGACTGTAAAACATTGAGGTGAAGCTTGGGTAGAAAACTCAGTATGAGTGAATGTTTTTTAAAAAGCTTCCCTGCTTTGATAACATTTCCTCATTTTTTTTTCCCCCCCCAGAAGTGATGCAGTTGTAATTTCTGGAAGAAAACTGGCTCGGCAGATCAGACAGGAAGCCCGACATGAGGTTGAGCAATGGGTGGCAGCTGGTAACAAGAGACCCCATCTCAGTGTGATTCTTGTTGGAGAAAATCCTGCGAGTCACTCCTATGTGCTTAATAAAACCAAAGCAGCTGCTGATGTAGGTATGTTCTTGCACCGGTCTCAGATTGTTTGGACGCTTAACAATGAGTATCTTTAACTCCAACCCTAATTTAAGTTGGGCTTCTCATATACTGGATGAGGCTACACAATTCTCAGATTGCTGCCTAAGTAGACTCTTATCAATTTAGCTTAGTAGTGCACCTCCCTTATCAATCAGTGTCTGCCTTCATCTAACAGTGGGGTACAGCCCTGAATGTGATCTTCCATCGTTATCCAAGCGATAGGCCAAGAAGGAACATTGTGACTTGCATCTTGCTATTTGAATGTAAGATATTTGAGTCCACAGTATATAACAGAATATTTGAGATTTTTACACTCGTCAATAGAGATTATTTCTATAGTATACAAATCCGCATGAATGAGAATTGGTTTCCAGACCTAATCTACATTTGACCCTCTCCAATAACAGTGTTTTTCATGATGCTATAGGAATCAGCAGTGAAACAATCCTGAAGCCAGCCTCCATCACGGAAGAGGAGCTACTTGATTTAATTAGCAAGCTAAATAATGATACCAGTGTGGATGGCCTACTAGTGCAGCTACCCTTACCTGGTGAGTTGGTGGGATTTTTGAGGAGATCTTAATGTTTTCATTTTTACCTAGGCAACTTTCGATGTCTTGTGTATTGAGGGATCAAGTTACAGTATGACTCTGCCTTAACCTGTTGTGACATTGCTATTTTGGTTGCTCTTGTGTGTGAAGTGCACGAAGGAATTGGCATTCTGCCATGCTGCTGTTTAATGAAGAGAAGTTGATGTGTTGACTTTGTAGCTTGTAGTAGCCGTTGAATGTGTGCATAAAGTTGACATGGGTGTGGGGTATGGGACTGTCATGTACACAAGTGCAATCTAGGCAGTCTAAAAATACCATTTCCAAATTTAAAGGGATATTTTCTGGTCTTTGGGAGTGGACCCAAGCTTTCACATGAACATTCTTTTTCCTTCATTGCAACAAATATTGAATGCATAGGGTTTAAATTTAAAGTCTTTAATAGTTACTTCCCTGTTTTTATTCAAGAAATTTTGGAAAGGCTGTCAAATTCATAGGGGTAACATAACCTCTTGAGATCACATGTAAATATTTTTACTGCAAATATCAGGGAGATGGGTTACCTTGGGGTATCCGAAAGTTTGCTATACTGCTTTAGAGCAGGCTTATCATTTTCCACTACCTGGGGATGTGTGGAAGAATGTGCTGTGCAAGTCTGTAGAGGCTAAAGTGATCATTTTCAGCCAATTGCATTTTCTTCAGCTGACTAAATGGAGTTGGCTGGACCCTGAAATGGACACTTTCCTTTTTTCAGAGCATATTGACGAGCGAAAGATCTGCAATGCTGTGACCCCAGAGAAAGATGTTGATGGCTTTCATGTGGTGAATGTGGGGCGTATGTGTCTGGATCAATACTCAATGCTGCCAGCTACACCTTGGGGTGTATGGGAAATCATCAAGAGAACTGGTACGGGTAAAAAGAGCAACATCCAAGTGCTGTTCATTTCCATTGCAGTGTATAGTTAAGAGTGAGTTTTAACTTCTTCTTTTTCCAATCCCATAGGAATCCCAACCTTGGGGAAGAATGTGGTAGTGGCTGGCAGATCAAAGAATGTTGGAATGCCCATTGCAATGTTACTGCATACCGATGGCAGACACGAGCGCCCAGGAGGTAACAACTCTTCCAGATTGTGCTGTGTTTTTATCAGAGTTTGCAGGGTAGTCAGTGGATCACTAAGATGGGAGACTCAGAGAAGCACAAGTGCTGTAAAATGTAAAAATGATCAGTAGGTGGTTCTGTTTCCATGATTACTGGATCTCTGCTGCTCATTGTAGAAACTGGTCATATGTGCTGCAGGTCCTGCCCACTTGTGGCTAAAGCGCCCATGGCACTTGTAAGGGTAAACCCATTAACTGTATTGTCCTTGAGGAAATACGTGGTACATGCTTACTGCTGATTCCTCCTTTCTATCAGTAAGATGATCTCATCTCACTTAGCAAGGTGTGACTGTACACACTACAATCTGTGAAGATCATGAGTTCAAAGTCAGCAGAGTGAGTGAAAAGCCAGCATTTTTCCTATCAAAACCTGAATAAATGCTCACTGTGACTAATCTTGCAGGTGATGCAACAGTAACGATATCACACCGCTACACTCCTAAGGAACAGCTCAAGCAGCACACAATTCTGGCTGATATTGTGGTAGCAGCAGCAGGTAAGACCATTCCTCTCTGCTGTAAAGGCAAGGCTCCCAGAAGGGTGAAATAGCTGTAATGATGCTGCTTTAAGAGAGTGCCTTAAGGTCTTGCAGTGTCTTCCATATTCAGTCCTTGTACTGTGTGTTTTGTGAGGCTGGAGCGACTGGAGGGAGTTGTTGATTGAAGGATTCCAGATGGCAGCTGGCTTGGATTGAAACAGTTTAGGGACCCCTACATCTCTCCTACATGGCAGAGCTGTTGCAGCCACCCAGGTTTCTTTTAAATAAACATGGAAGAATCATTTTCTGATAAAATGACTTGACTATTCCCAGATGTATCTGCCTAAAAGGGCAGCATACATACTTGCTAATTAAATTGACACAATCAAATTGAGAAATCATAGTGGGAAAATCCTCAAGGGTAGAGACCTGTTTAGTAAAGCAAGTGAATTGTTGATGCTGGAGAGTCAGTTTGAGCTGCAGTGCCAATGTTCTGTTATGTATCGTGCAGTAGTTTATGTACTGCTATCTAATTAGATCCAGGAGCAGCTCAGATTTTGTGACCTGTTTCTGCTTGACTTTTCTCCTTTGATGTTTAGTACAATCATGAATAGTAGATGTACAGAGGATATTGGATGTGCTAGGGAACCATTTGGTGGCAGTCCACTCTACAAGTATAGGACCATCAGCAAAACTTTGGCATAAAGGGTGGGAGCCATGAGGAGAAAAGAGTTAGGTGAACAAAAAAGTCCAGAACAAAAGGACTATCATGTAAAGAAAAAAGATGATAGTGAAAACTGAAAAGGGTAACTATGCTGAAGTTGGAAGCACACAAGGAATTTCATTTTAAATTCTACATTTTTAATGTAGATCTGTAGTATGACATCAGGGGAAAAAACAAATGCAGCAGAGGTCATTCAGTGGCAATGTTACTAAAGCCAAATAGCAGTCACTAAAGAAGAAACTATTTTTCTTTAGGATACTTATGACTAAGTTACATCAGTTGATAACTGGCTATATTAAATGTCTGCTAGAACCTGATTAGCATGGCTCTACACCCACATTTCTGGCCCTGATAGCTGTGGACTCTACATGCTCTGGCAGGACTGCCTTCTGTCACTAAAATGGAAAATTTTCTCCATTTCACTTGTTCCTTGATGCAGTGTTGTATTGCATTCACTTAATGACTTTGGGACATTTGCCTTGAGTTAGTACTAATACAGAAGAACTGGTTATGTAAATATAATTGAAATTTAGCTCTTGGAAGTGCTTACTTTTTAGAAAATAAGCTTTTGGCTCTACATTTATTTTGGAGTAAGTTTAACTTTTTCCTATTTCCATTTTTTTCTTGAAAATTACTTATAATTCAATAAACTTGGACATAAGGGACTTGAAAACAAATCAAATTGTTGATCATTCATCCATAAAATGGAGTAGAAGAACTAGGTGTCTTGTAAAATGCTTTTCATAGGGAAAGGCTCTATTTGGCTTGTGGTGGTAATGAAGGATGACTTGGATGGATCTCCATGTTCCCTCTATTTATTTTCAGTCACATGCAGAATAAATTTTGTGTACCAAGGCATGTGGAGCTGTGCTACCACAGGTAGATACACATGCTGCTGGCTCTGGGTGCTCTCTTAATCAGCTGAGTGGCACCTGAATTGCTCCTGGATGGTTGCCCAAGCACACAGTTTACAGGGAATGCTGCTACGCATAATTATATTTTGGTTTTAAGAATCTGCTTTTCTGTCTCTTGACAGTGGGTTTATTGACTAGATTTACAGATATGAATTTGCTCAGTGTGGTGTAATAGGTGTGTGTTTAAATTTCAGGTATTCCTAATCTGATCACAGCTGATATGATTAAAGAAGGAGCAGCAGTTATTGATGTTGGGATAAACCGAGTGCAGGATCCTGTTACTGCCAAATCAAAACTAGTTGGAGATGTGGATTTTGAAGGTACAAAGGCTGCTTTTTTTAATTGATAGCTTTGAGTGTTAAATATCTTAAATATTTAGAAGGGCAGAGAAACCCCACTCCTATGACTGACATTGAGAAGTTCTCCTATGTCAGATAATGAATCTGACCTCATGCCATAATTGAGAAATAAGTGACAGGAATGGTGCTTCCTGTTTTACTGTAGTTAAACTATGGACCACAGAGCAATTGCTCTGCCAGACATCTGCAGTTTTCAGTCACTTGATCCAACTCCCATTTTCACAGATGAACAGAGAAATCTTTCTTTTAATGCTTCACCTAATAGTATGCAGGATTACTACTTACCAATGACTTGCTGTGCCTTTGAGATTAGACACCTTATTATGTGTTTTGATCATGCAACCAAACTGTCTTGAGTTGCATGTAAAATTAGGCTGATACACTCATGCTGTCAGTGACTGTCCCAGAAAAGGTGTAAGATGGCATGTGCTCAGACTGCAGCTCTTCTTAGATCAACACAACATTGGGAATTGGGCTTTTACAGATGGTCTTTGCTGATTTTGAATTACTCTAACATTGAAGTCTAGTTTAATAAGAACTAGGTTACATGTTCATAACGAACTTTTGCATTTTTCATTCCAGTGTAGCCTTTTATGACTTGTATTTGTTTAATGCAGCTTTTGCAAGCCTGTTTTATACATGTTGTGGTACCCTTCTTAGTTCTGACTTTCCTTCTTCCAGGTGTAAAGAAGAAAGCCAGTTACATTACTCCAGTCCCTGGTGGAGTTGGGCCCATGACAGTTGCTATGCTGATGAAGAATACAATTATTGCAGCAAAGAAATTGCTGAAACCTAAGGAGCTTGAAGCCTTAACTGTTTAATGGTGGACTTATGACTTTTAAAATAACATTCCAAATCAACTCCAAAAACAGGCCGATAGAAATGCAATATTTTTATTTATTGTATAAAAGTGAATTCAATGACATATTGAAGTTTAGATATTTATTCAAAGCATCAGTATGCAATTACTTGTATACAAAGGCTTTAAACATCTAAATACTTGAGTCACTCCATCTCTGCTTAGTTTGTAATAATTCCCAGCAAACTAGTTACAGTCTAAAGCTTGAAGGATGGAGAAAATCAGCTGCAAGTGATTTTTATGCTATGACATTGTAGCTTATACAGGAAAGATGGTAGAAAAAGGTGCATGAAGCTAGCAAATTTGAAATCCTATAAAAGGTTACATATATCATTCCACAGTGAAAGATGGTCGGCAAGGTGAAGTGTTTCCATAGGTCCTCAAATCTGACTACACTTATCTCATTGTTTACTAGTAGGACACAAGAGTGTGCAAAATAGTATCAGGTGTTTAGCTAAAGTTATTTTTCTACAAAAATGTTACTTGGAAAAGCTGCTGAGTGTTCTTTGAAACCTATGTAAATCTCTAACTATTCACATCTAGCTAGCATTACTCTTATAAGACCTCTTAGCAGGATTCAAAGAGGTGGAAATCTAGACAACTTTCCGAGCTACTGGGTATGCAGATAGACCAGTATTCAGTACTGGGGCACAATTTGGTTTTCTGGTCTTCATTGGGACATGTGATATTTCCCTGGATTACATTGTGAGCTGTGGAAATGCTTAATGAATAATCCAGGCAACTGATTAAAAATATTGGGGGGAAAAATAATTGCTTGGTCTCTTAGAGTAAGTAACAGTCCATCTTTTGAACATATAGCCTGCCAGTTTAGAATGTGCTGTGTTATGGCAATGTATCTGTATCTAACAGTCTCGGATAACTTATCAGGTTTTACTCAAAAGCTACTTTTTAAACTTACTGCTCTTCTGTCATACCCCAACTCTTAGGAAGTTGGTAGCTTTTTTCCCCACACAGCTGACTCACTTCTCTTTGGTTCTGGTCAGACACAGCCATTACAGCTCATGGTTTGGCTGTCTAGTCTGACTTCGCCATTTCAATTTATGCTGGTCAAATTCACTTCTACTTTTGTCAGAAGCTGAATGCATGCTGAACAAAACAGTCTGATACCTTTTTTTGGTAAGGTGATAGCTTTCATCTTTGTTTGCGTACAAGGGCCAGCTGTAGTTGGAGCTGCTGCAGCAGAAGTCAAGTGTAGTTAAAATCAGTTTCTGTTGCTTCTCTGGGCATTACACCAAAATTTCCAGAAAAGCTTCTTTAATGCCATCACTACAGAGGGGACTCTTAAAGCTTACTATCTTTAGTGGAGTGGGGTTTCATGCTAGCTTTAAGATACAGAGAATGGATTTAGGTTTTTCTATTCATGAGGCTTTGCCCTAGAAACACCAAAGTGTCCTAGAAAGTAGTTTAGAAACAAAACCTGTTTTTTGCTAAATCTGAAAGAGGAAGACACACCTTCATTGTGAGCAAAAAAAAACTGCTGCCTTACCTGTTGGAGCAGGGAGAACTTCAAAGAACTGCAAGCCTATCTTACTGCAAGCTAATGTGCCGCTGCATCCAGGAAACGCTAGTGTCACCTGGATTTCATAATCTTCTCCACTAGACTGGTCTTCTCAAAAGTGCATCCCAACAACTTGTTTTGAGTGAAATCCTGGCAGTGAAGATCTACATTTATCATGACCACACGACAAACTGAAGAAGATTTAATGATTTATTGGATTGTTAATGAAATATAAAATAGCTACTGTATTTCGTAGCTAAGTAGTCTGCAAGTCTGGTATGCTTCAAATCACCTTGCATATACAAAAAAGTGTAAACAGCATGTGACATTGCATGGGCTTAACAACTGATACTGTACTTTAATAGTGTCCTTGATTTAAAAGTCAAGCATTCTTGTGCTACATGGAAACTTAACTGAGTCAACAAAGCTTTTTCAATTTGCTTTGTACATTGAAACTGCATGGACATTGCATAAAGTAGATTAACCTTTTTAAAAGTAATTAAGGTTGTAAGCCTATCATGGGTTAGCTACCACAGACAAGATTGATTATAAAATAAACTAAAAAATATACAGAACCACCTTCAAGTTCAAATAGTTTTTACATTAACATGTAATTAAGTGGCTGTCACTTAACTATCAACTGGAATAATACTGATTTATTAATCTCACATTCAAAAACAGTCTTGTTGGGTACTGAAACTAGAAAATACTAAAGTAGGAAACTGAATTCAAGTTTTCTTTTGTTTGACTTCACTTGAATATTTACAAAGAACCAGCATCTATTTCATTCTAAGGTTCAAACCAGTTGCAATACTTACTCAACATTCCAGAAATCCCTGTAGAGTGGACATTTTTGTAGAACTCTGTTCCTGACAAACTTGAAATAAGCTCTAAAGATGCATACATGTATTATTTATAACAGTACTGAGGCCTTTGCCTCTGTGTAGCAGTCTTCAGTGCTTGATATTTTTCTCCATTTCTTTCTGAACTTACTTTGAAACAGCATTTTTTTTTTCTGAGAATCAAGTTTTACTTAAAACCATCAAGCCAAGTTTTATGGTTTTCCTTTATGAAAAGTGCACTAAAGAGTGAGTATAAGTACAGTACCATATAAACCTTTCAATAGTCAGTTTTGAAAGGATTAAATAGTAACAAGCCCTTCAGAGCAAACCTACTCACAGCTGAAATAGACTTCTAAAAGCCAGCTTGCAATGAGGGGAGGCCAAGCCGCCAGCTCTCACCACCTGGCCATTTTGTGCAAGTCATGTTTACAGCATAAGTAGAGGGAAAACAAGGGGTGAGGTGTTATAAGGAGATGAGCTAAGATGTTGTGAATCAAAGTGTGATGCAAATACAGCCTGAGGTTGCTTTGTACTTACATAAATGCAACAGCTGAATTTGGGCCTAAGTTTCCTCCCCCTTAATTTTTTGAAAGCATGGGAGGATTGATAAGCAAAAGTGACAGTCTCGAGGGGGGAAAAAAAATTCAAGGGAAGTAATTTATCAGTAACCACCACTCAAGGCAAGGGCCTACTTCCAAAAACTGCCCATTATAGTTTGAACAGCAAAGAAAAACTTAACATCTTCCAAGAGGCTGATTTCATCAAGAATGAGACTGGGGGAGTTACTGCACTAAAATTTGTAACTCCAGAAAATTTTTCTGAGCATGGTAGCCTTTCTCCCCTGGATAAACTGGGACATGTACATTCCTGTCCCTTCTAGACATTGTTAGCTAAGGTAGTCACTACTGTAGCCTATTAAAATGATATTCAGATCGGCGAGCCTTATCCATCCAAATTTTACTAAACTCCTTCCTACCCTACTTTTCGCTTGCATTGAGGTCAAGTACTGGGAAGGTTGCTTTCACTCAAGGTATGGAACTTTCTAATTCCAACAACACAAGTCCTGTAGTTTCATGCCTTCACTTAACTGAGTTGGCAGCAATCTTCACATTGCTACCTCTTTCTCAGTAGATATGGGGACCTGCCAGCAATCCAATCTGACATTTCAAAAAAATTTATTCTAAGGATTTTTGAATGAGCAATTAATGTTAACTGACAAGGACATGTAAGTCACTTTCCAGCAGGACTGCTGTTGCTACTGATGGGCAAATTATGCCATCAGAAATTCTCAATAGTTTATAGGAGTTATTCCAACAGAGAATCCCTCTTTCACTCAAGTGGCAGGGCCCTGTGCTTTCAGAGCAGGAAGTTCTGCCACCTGGCTGGCTCTGGCATGTATCATAAGTACTGCAAGCTGTGGATTTCTCCGTGATGGTTTAGATCATGCCTGTGCTGGAAGGGAATGGGATAGATCAGGTAGGTCCCATCCATCTCAAACCCTGGGATTAACCAACTATTTCCCAGCCCATAAGTGCTTCTTACCTTCTAGATAGTTATTTGTATGTTGCTGGGTAGAACATGATCTCTTGCTGCAGGGTAAAGCGTTGAAGATTAGTGATATTGTGGTTGTAAAGGACTTGCTAGTATGTGTGCTGACATGGGTGGGATCAGCTCTGATGGGCCACAATGACCAATTATAAATTGTTTGTCGTCTTGCTCTGGACACTGGCTTGCCTGTCAACCTCCAAGTTTCTCCATTTAAAAGAGGAGTTGCATGCCCCAAGGCTGCTTAGGCCAGTATAATGATCAGTTTTCTTCAGAGAGAAGGCAGCATAAGCATGTGACTGAGTTTATCTTTTTACAATCCTGACCCCTTTAAAGGTGCTCCTAGAATTTCTATAGAAAACACAGCGAGGAGGAGGGAAATAGTTTCACAGGGCCATGGCTGGACTTTAAGCATCAGCCAGGGAAGTTTACCACTTCAGAGTTCTCTCTTTGATGCTAAGCATTCCATAACTTCCCAGAAAGGGAATCTCTTTTTAACTCAGTTTTGTATACTTCTCTGGGCTGTGCATTATTTGCTGCAGACAATGTATTAAAACCCCCCTCATGCAATAAACTGCAGTTTACAGCCCTGAAATTCCTCCTGCTCCCCTACAATGGAATATCAGAGCAACCATTGGGCAGGCTTATTTGAGAACTCCCCTTGGGAAAACTAAATGCCAAAAGAGGGACAGACTACAAGAGAGCGGTGGAGTTGAAGCTTGCACTGGAAAGGGGCTTGAGCCTCCATGGCGGGTGCTGATGGTGTCCAGATGCTGAAAGAAGTTGGCCCTGCTGCCCTCAGCATCTCCGTTGAAACAGCAGCAACTGCCCAGGGTCTAATGTCCCCTATTATTGCAAGGCCAGAGTCCGCAAGCACTGTTTCCACATTCCTAGCATTGCTCTGAAGCTAGCGGTGGTTTCTTGGCCCAACTGAAGGGGGTGGAATTCCACAGCAGTTCTAACTTATGATGCTAAAAGTTAATGGAGAAATGGGTTCCAGGGACCAATGATCTTCTCAGTCTGTCGCTTAGAAAAATAGGCCGGATTTTCTTATGTATATGTCATCACAAAGGAAGGGCTGGGTGGGACTAGAGGGTGGTCTCGCTGCCCATGTCCCGAGGGTGCTTTTCCGTGTCACTATCTTCATAGTCCGACTCCATCTCGATCTTCACCTGGGGCACGGCACAGAGAGGGTTTCGGGAGTAGTTAAACGCAGGTGACGGTGACGATGGGCAGGAAATCTTCAGGTGAAGCGTAATACTGAAAAGAAGCAGGCAGAAAAAGGTTACAATCCACAAGGCTAAAAGGACTGAGGTTAAAACCACACCCCAATGGAGGTGGTGGGGGAGAGCTCAACCCCAGGAAGTCTTGAGATCTAGTCCCACCTCTGACACTAGCTCCCTATAGCTTTGGACAAGTTCTTTGTGGCTCATTTCCCCAGCTGTATATTGAAGCTCTTGAGGGGAAACCTAGATCCAGGTGTCAGACTGTGTAGCTTAGGCCCAGCTGTACTTTGGATAATGCCTCCCTCCTTTAAAGAGTATTGAGAGGATTAGTTAAGAGTTATACTTGAAAAGATGAAGCATCTCATGTATTAGTCTTCATGTTCAAGTCTTTTAAAAACACTCTCCCCCCCCCCCCAAGCAGCTTCATGTTTTCTGAGCCTGCAATAAAAGTACAGAAATCTACTAAAAGAAGGAAATGCTTTTCCCATGTATTTTAATCTGCGGAACTCACAGCTGCAGGATACAATACAGATAATGTAGCAAGCATGTCAAATCATAAGGATAGTAACTGGTGTTAAATGAAATGTAATCAGAATTTCAAGGGCTATTGCTTCTTTTACAATAGGGTACCAGCAGATTATGAATCAGACCTAAAAAAAACATTTCCTCACATGGTTTAATAACAATGCTAAGCCCCTCTGCCAGTCAAGTCCTGTGTGTGTCTCAAGTTGGGACCCATAAATAAAAGACTTCCAAATTTATCAGGCACTTCTGAAAATTAGGCCACATTTTGTCACAATACCCCATAAAGATAGGCAGATATCTCCAGTGTGCCTATGGCTAAACTAAGGCATAGCTAGGCTACAGTCAACAGGACCCGTGCTCCTAAGTCCTGTAGCTACCTTTGAAACTCTCACCATAGAACAAGCAGCGATAAGATTTTATAGGCACTAAAACAATCAACAATGCAAGAATCACGGACTGGAGAAATTCCACCATGGCGAACAAAACCTCAGAATTTAGCCACAGCACAGGGAAAGTGAAGGTACAACAAATGCATTTAACTGGGTGCAAATATCAGGTAGGCAAGTACACATTAAACCAGATTATTAGACCTGAACCCAAACCCGAGGCCAGCAGAGAGTGGGGTGCTGAAAGTGTTCAGGCCTGGCTGATAAATAGATAACACACACACACAAAAAGCGCCAAGGCATCACTAAACATTTCATGGTACGAGCATTCATGCACCACCAGGACTAGACACTCATGCTATAAACCCTCACTATACATCTGGGAATGCCAGCTGACCAATGCCTCACAGAGGCGTGTACTAGCTTTGGGGGGCGAGCTAGAGACATCAGACACGCTCTTCATCTTACACTCTCGCCGGGCATCTGGCATTGCCACTTGTCGGAAGACAGGCTTCCGGACTAGCTGCACCTTTGGTCTGACCCACTATAACTGTTCTTATGATCACTGCATTTAATACACGGAGTGGCTTCTTGGCCTGTGACCCCCACCCATCAGCACCTCTACCAGGGCAAAATAGTCCAGATCCAAACTCTGTGTATGGCATGCCATATTTATTGTAGGTCCAATCAAAATCCTGGATCTGAATTTTGGGAGCTCTGGAGCTCAATTTCTCCTGCAGTGTTGCCAACTCTCATGATTATTTTACAAGTTTGGGATACCAGCTGGTTTTCTTTAAGGCCAAGATCTTGGACTCATGTGATTAGGTGAGCCACTCAGCTTTCATTAACACTAGAGAGTAGGTTTGTAGCACTTATGGAAGCGGAGAAAAGGAAGAAAGCTAGAACCCTAAAAGCAGAAAGAAAAAAAACGACCCCCCCAAAATTATTTTTAAAAATCTCATTATTTTTAAACCTAATTCATGATTTCACAAGCCTGGGGCTGGCAGTTCTGCTATTATGCCGATGAGGTGCTCTGAAGTGAAGGGATTGCAATACCAGAGTCAAAACCATCATGTGAATAAGGCGTAAGTTAGCACACCTGGCTGCCCAACAATCCCGTGACTTTACAGTGCAACACAGGTTATTCGGTCAAATAAGCGTATGGTCTTCTCAAAACGAACTCCCACCATCCAGCTGTCTGGTTGCCACACGTACCACTAAGAATTTAAATGACTGGAAACAACAAATTGGAGAAAGGCTTCCTGAGAATTCAGTCAGATCATGCAAACTCCAAACTGCCATCAACGGAAGGCTCAGAGCCAGTACGAGCAGGTCTATCCCCTTTGCCGATGCAGATTTATTTCCTGCAAGGTATTTCCTAGTAGCCTGCGCAATCTAGTTACAAATGGCCCATGTGAAGACTTCCCCAGCCTGGCACATCTTACGGCCGGGAAGCACTTCTTGGATATTCAATCTAACCCTTCCCCTTCTTAACACCATTCTAGTCCTCCTAGACATGCCTGCTGCACCACACACAGAGAGTTGAAGGCTCATGTGAACAAACCTTCACCTTGCACTCAGACCGCACATTTGAAGAAGAAAAAAAAAACATTTTGGCACCTAATAAAATAATCTTTACATGTTTCTTGTTTCCTCTCTTGGGCGTTTCACACTCAATAGCCATCTACCCTGTGGTATACATCC
Organism: Apalone spinifera; assembly: GCA_030068395.1. Taxonomy (NCBI): domain Eukaryota; kingdom Metazoa; phylum Chordata; order Testudines; family Trionychidae; genus Apalone; species Apalone spinifera. The sequence goes on from JANRFK010000351.1 coordinate 2,032,436, forward strand.
AGGCATACACCCAGCTATCTATTCTATTTTCTCCAGGCATTGGTAACATGACTTCCCTAGATATTTACACTGCGCTCAACACCACAACCTGTGAGCTACTTGCTATTGTGTCTACAGGGTTCATTCTGGGACCGGATGTGCTAAACAACCCGTGGAGAAAGAGTCTTCCTGGGGTATCAGGGAAGTGGCGATACTAGAGTTTTCACAAGTGAAAATTTACTCCAACAAGAGTTCCTGCCAAAATTTTTTGCCAGGCTTCTGATAATTCAGTCTAGGACCCGATTTCTTGGCCGTTTGAGCTTCACGCATCCCACTAAAACAGTGTTTCTTATTGAGGGAAAAAAAAGTTGCTTGCCCCTTTAAGGACAGCCATTTTGAATTCTGTTGTTCTCACTAGTACACCTCCTACTGCCTCGTGGCGAACCCAACTTAAGAAACACTGCACTAAGACATCCACATGCCCCACTACATCATCTGATGAGACACGTGTGCAAAGCAGTCAGGGGAGGGTTAGCCGCAGGAACAGCAGAGAAGGCTCCATGGACCACTTTGGAAAGTGGAGACATATTGCATGCCTAGGGAGACGCAGAAATGCCAGATGACCTGCACATGCCAGATGCACAGACAGCCTGGGAAATACGCTACGTCAGCTTTACAGTGCTCAGCAGCAGCAGGAGCAGAAAGGACATTTTTTTCCTCATTATGTGCAGTATTGTGCATTGGAGTTGGGCTTTCCCTTCCAATGAAACGTCAGATCTGCTGTGGCAACATGGTCTGTTATGACCTCCTATGCTATTGGTAGATCTGCTGTGGCAATAACGAGCCCTTAGAGGACTGGCATTGCAGGTGTGCTGCAAGACAGCTCCAAGATCTGTAGAATGTGCCCTGGCCTGGCACAGCAGGGGGTTCCACAAACAAGAACTGAGGTGCATGGATCGAGCTCGGGAGAAATCCCAGGAATGACCCAACGTAGCAGGAGATGCTAAAGATTAAGGTTGTAATGAATGAATAGGGTAGGTGCTGGGTAGCACTGGTGGTCTGTGACATTCAGGACAGACTAGAAGACCCAGTGATCCTTTGCAGCATTAGCCTCTGTGCCTCTAACAGTTGTGACTTAAATGACACAGGCTGCTTGGCCTCGGTCTTACAATGCAATAGCTTTTGGAGACGGCCCAATTCTCCTCTTCTCTGCACCAGTCTGTGTGACGGTTCACACGGTTTGGTTTTTTTTGCACAGATGTAGCTGCAAACGTCTAGTGCAAATGTGCTGCACCAATGTAATATGTAAAGCTGGGAAAAATGGTCCGTGATTATATTCTTACCAAAGCTTAACTGCTGCCCCCTACTGCCCATTGTTTGTTCTAAACAATAACCTCTAGACAGCATTCAATATGTGGCACAGACACCGCTCTGATCAGGCCAGGTCTAGAGGGAGGGCAAAGGGCATACACACAGTGCTCACTTGGCTGGCTGGCTTTTAATTTTTCCTTGGCTGCTGGGGGATGAAGGAGGAGGCAAGAGGGGGATGAAAATGTTTCCACCCTCGCTAGTAAAATGGCTAAGGCTGTTCATTTATGAAATCTGAAAAAAAAAATAACCTAATTTGCACCCTAGTTGCGTGTCTCTCATTTTGATTAATGAAGACATTCTGATCAATTTCACTTTTGCTAACAGGCTCTGATCAATTTCACCTTCCGGATCTCATATATCAAATGCAAAGCTGCCATCTTTAGCAATGCATGGGGGATCCTGATTTGCTTTAAAGCCTAATTTCCATTTGAATGGCAATTAAAGCCCAAAACAATGAGCCCAACTAATTTAAATACAAGTTCCATCCCATCTTTAAGATTAATAATGTTTTGGAACAGACTTCGACTGTTCTCACTGGAGTGACTCCAGGGCTGAATTTTGACTCATAGGCTATGTCTACATTGCATCCCTCTTGTGCAAAAACGTATGCAAATGAAGCACATATTAGCATATTACGTGCTTCATTTGCATAATTAATTAGGTGCCGTTTTTGCACAAGAGGTGTTTGCACAAAAAGGAGCCGTCTACACAGCTCCTTTTTGCGCAAAACCCCCCTCTTGCACAAGAGCCGTTCTTCCTCATTTTTTCAGGAAGAATGTCTCTTGCGCAAGAGGGGTTTTTTGCACAAAAAGGAGCTGTGTAGACGGCTCCTTTTTGCGCAAAAGCCCCTTGCGCAAAAACGGCACCTAATTAATTACACAAATGAAGTGTGGCAATATGCTAATCCGTGCTTCATTTGCATAGACTTTTGCGCAAGAGGGATGCAATGTAGATGTAGCCAAAGTGTATAAGAATCTAGCCAATGACGTATATTTGGAACAGCGCAGAACTAAAGCTGCAAGCCAGAAATATCTGAATTCAAGACCGATGTCATATCTTTAGCTCCCACTGACTCCCTTTTAATGTCTGTCTGTGTGTGTCTGTAAATCATGACAGCGTCACATTACATATTGCAATGGGAAAGGACTGCAAAGCCCTGTGCGGAGAAAGAAAACCCTGATAACTGGTACTACAAATGCAGCGCACACAGGAACAATCTCCATTTTCTTTGTAGGTATTGTGAATTTAATGCTGACGGGCATACCTATCTGATAACTGTGACAGGTAAGCAGAGTCATAGGATCATAGGATTGGAAGGAACACTGAGAGGTCATCAAGTCCAGTCCCCTGCACTCATGACAGGACCAAGTATTATCAAAATAATTCCTGACAGGTCTCTGTCTAACCTGCTCTTAAAAATCTCCAGAGACGGAGATTCCACAACCTCCCGAGGCAATTTATTCCAGTGTTTAGCCACCCTGACAGGTGGGAAGTTTCCCCTAATGTCCAGCCTAAACCTTCCTTGCTGCAATTTGAGCCCATTGCTTCTTGTCCTATCAGAGGCCAAGAAGAACAATTTTTCTCCCTCCTCCTTGTAACACCCTTTTACGTACTTGAAAGTTATCATGTTCTCTCTCAGCACAAGAGATGGAAGCTCACTCCTTGGCTTCTCTACAGTGAAGGGGCCAGTTCATGTCACTTCTGTTGGCAGGTTTGAAATCAGACTGAGCTCTCCCCCCTCCACCAATATGGGCACCACTGGGCCAGCAGACCCTGTGCTGGATTTGAACCGGCGATCAGGTGAACCTCCACGTTGGTTTTTCTCAGTTTGCATCACACGCGTGGTCTGATGGCAAGTGATTGTCTGACACAGAGAATCTTAGGGCCTTTTATTTCCTACTTTTTATCATCAACAGATGCGATTCACAGACACACTCACATCCAACCCCCAATAAACTCAGACATCGCTTCTCCAGCAGACTAACAGCTTGTTGGCCCATTCAAGCACCATCAGGCATGGTATGGGGCCACAGCAGAAGAGGCTGGAGAGAATCTTAGATCTTTAGAATTAGTCTGTTTTCTAGCCTAACCAGCTGGCTGAACAGTGCTTCCTGCAGACAGTGCTTCTGTCTAGCTTGGTTTTAAGTGACACCATTGCCTCTGAGAGGATACTGATCCTCTTTAAGGTACATCCCTCCATCAGCGATGGGGAATTATTGCAATTTGTGCAGACACCCCCAAACTTGCTTTAATCTAGTTTGCTTGGGGATTGGAACAACGGAACTGTAACACAGCTGCCTTTAGTATGGGCTGGCCACTCCGGGACTTATCCAGGGATGCAGATGGATACAGCCCGTGCTGCTGCTTGGCTGCTCTGGTATCCAAACTCGCTAGATTCAAGCTGGCTCAGGTACATCTGTGCAAGATGCAAGTGTACGCTATAGTTGCTGTGGAGACACGCCCGTAACTAGAGCCCCGTGAATCCACAGATATCTGCTTTATACCCGTGGGTATCCGCATCCGCGGATGTGGCTGCAGATATCCGTGGCTCATTTTTGCAATGCAGACACACATTTTGTGTCTAGAACCTTACACGTTTGCTGACATCTGCTTTATATCCACGGATCATTTTTGCAGATGCCAATTTTGTATCTACCCATCACTGAGCCGTCGAGAAAGCAAGCCCCAGCCTTTCACACCCTTTAAACCCTGATGATGTAAATGGAGCACATGCTCTCTTCATGCGGGTGAATTGCACCCACAGAGCTGTGGTTAGAATTTTTCTTCCTCCTGATCAGCCTGAATTTTCCCTCCCTCCATTTCCGCCCGTCACTCCTAATCGGACCTTTGCCTGTTGCCTTAACCAATTCCTCTTCCTGCTCAGAGCTTGCGCCCGGGGAGGGGCCTGACTAGCAATGGAGGGGTCAGGCTTATAACGGGGGAGGGGACGAGGTGCCTGTGAAATGCCATTTACCTGCGATCCAGGTCTGAACCGTTAGGAGAGGAATCAGAACGCAAAGCTCCAGCTGGAGGACCTCTTTCCTGGAGGGAAACATAGATGCACATGAAACCGTTTCAGGGTGAGGAAGGAACCAACCCAAACAAAAAAGAGCAATCTCCTAGGACCATCCCATTTAGAGGGGAAAGGCTGGAGCATCACTGTACAGCTGGGGGCATGCAGGAAGCAGCCCCGTGGAAACTCCAGCACCCTTGAGATCTCAACCATGAAGGTCAGTGAACTTTGCACGGTCACCTCTCCCCACCCACTAACTTGTGGGAGGAAAAAAAAATCACTGGAACGAGTGAACTTTGAAATGAATATGGCACCAACGGGGGCCGGGGGCAGTGTCAACGGCATAAAAGGGAGTTACGCATCCAACTCTCCAACGAGTGGCTAGGAGCCTTTGGAAAGCATCCCCGGAGGCAAAAGGGATTCAGAAATCTGCTGCTTTTAGCTCATAAGATTCCTGGTTTTTTTCCTTTTCAATTTCTAACCCAACATTTTTGAGCCTGAGAGTGCAAATTTAGGCCCCCAAATAAGTATTTAGGAATCCAGGTCAAATGTTGAGGCGCACCTATGGATTTCCATGGGATTCATGGTGCTCAGAAACTCTGAAAGTCGGGCCACTATTGTTGAGGGGGAAAAATGTGGGATGAGAGAGTTTAATTTGGGGAACTGCTTTGAAAACTGTGAACCTGGAGTACAAAAATAAGAAAATCAAAAAACCAGAGAAAAAGTGAAAAAGGGCGAATCTCTGTGAGTTAGTAAATGCAGGGTCAAAGGGTGCAATTTTCAAAAGCGCCTAAGTGACTTAGGAGCCCCAGTCCCATTTTCAAAAGTGCTTTTGGCATCAAGAGCCTAAATGGCCCTCAGAGTCAATAGCAGTTAGGCTCTTAAATCATGTAAGTGCTCATTTCTGGGGGACAAACCTTAATCCCATTGAAATCCGTGGCAAACCTCTCCTGGAAGGCAATGGGAGCAGGACTCTGCCCAAAGAATTGGCACTGGTTTCCCCACAAACAGGAAAAATAAATCCACCAGCTTGCCACAAAATCCCAACTCTCTAGACCTGAGGTTCAACCTTTCCACCCAGACGCAAACTGCTCCCAAGTTCAGGGTTGCTGGGATCCTCTTGCAGAAGAGCCACAAAGGACAAGGAAAGGGAATTCTGATGCACAGCACCCAAATCCATTGCTGCGATCAATAGCAGGGCCATTCCTAGGTGTCTTTCAAGAATACAAGGATGTCACCTGCTACCATTGCCAATAAGCTAATGGGACAAGCATGAACTTGGTATCTATCCACGTGGAACAGGATGGAGATTCCTAACATCTCTCTCCTAAGCCACAAAGCACCCCCAAATGGTATCAACTCTGCATTACAGTGTAGGCTGGCTGCATCGCTGTCCCCTAAAGTGAAACGGGCCTGTGTATCCCACTGCCAAGCCACCGGTCAGTAGAATGTCTCTCTACAAGGCTTGCAGTGAAAATGAGGGTCAAGTGCCTCTGTGACCCGTGAAGGACGATGGATCAGAGAGTTTCATCTTTGGAGAACAGATCTGGGAGCCTCATTGCTCTTAGGAAGCAGGACTCTTTATGGAGACCAGAAATATCCCGAATCTTCATCTAACTAGGCCGTGGGAGCCAGACACGGGTAACCATTGGGTCAAAGTCTGAAGACCGCTGGCAATGTCAAGTCTAAATTCACCTTCCAGCAAAGGAGCGAGTGCTAGGGCGAGAGTTTTCAAAGCAGCCGAAGGCAGAGCAGTGTCCAAATCCCCTCGGGAATTGTCACCCTAAGTACTTCCGCCTGTTTGACACCCCACCGCAGATTGTCCCATAGGACAACCATAGAGAAAAGAGAAGGGACCCTACCGGAGGACAGCTACAGCGAACCGGGTGTGAATGCTGACCACTTCTGTCTCCTCCCCAATATCCCAGCAAAAGCAGGGACAGCCCACGAGACAGGAGGCCACTGTGTGGAAGAATTGATCGGTTCTGAGAAGTTCAGCTCCCACCTGGCTGACGGCAGGGGAACCTCATGGGATGGGGTGGATCGGACAAACGTGAGGGGCCAAAGTCAGAACAGTAACTGAATTTAGAACCGGTGTATTTTATGCCTTCCACGGTGCGCAACCGACACCAGCCTCAGACGGTCAGATGTGTTGATGGCCAACTTTTAACACTCCCCAGACATCCCCACTGCTGGGTTTTGCTCCTGGAGCCAAAGGGATTCGAAGCAGGTGAG
>JANRFK010000351.1:2054210-2064573 GCA_030068395.1 Apalone spinifera
TTCTGGAAAAGCGGCTGATTTTCCAGAAAAACTGGCCAGTCTAGACACAGCCTCGGTGTATTCTCAGAGAGAGCTGAATACTGTGGAAGGGACCCTTGTTCTTTTACCTTAAAGTCAGTAGGCACTTGCAGTTTAGGAGTATTCAGTCCAAACAAGACATCGAGACCAACAAACATTAGTATGGACATGAAGATAGAGAAGTCACTAATAAGTTTACGTAGCTACAGAGAGAAGGAGAGAGCACAAATCAACAGAAAGAAAAGGCCGAAAAGTGATGGAGTTTGAGCATTAATCAGAGAAAGAAAACAATGCATTTGAGACGCAGTGTTAGGAAATTCATTTTAACAGAGAAATTGAATGGATATTGACTGATATCAACACCATCTTGCCTTAGCAGGAGTTGGAGTCATCCCCTAGTGAAGCATTAATATCTACCCAACGTATCCATATGGATTTTGTTACCTTGTGAGCACCTCCCAATCTTCAATGGGGATGCTATTGAAAGAGGGGGAACTGAGGCACAGAAAGACTAAGGGGCTTGCCCAAAGTCACATAAGTCTGTGGCAGAGCAGGGAATTGACCACAGATATCCTGAGTCTATTGTGGCTCTCTAACCACTGAGCCATCCTTCCCATCCCCTGCTCCGATCAATGTATATTACGTGCCAGGGCATAAACTTCTTTCTAAGTGATGTTAGCACATTTATAACTGAGGCTAGATGTTCCATGTTCATAACGGGATGTCTGGAAGAGAAGGGGTGCCCAGGAAATGTTTTTGCCTATAATTTCACTACTGAAAAATCAGATCCACCAATAAAACGTCTTGGAAACTGAATCCCTTTCATCTCATTTCCCCCCACACGGTTCCAAGTGTGCGGGGACAGACAGAACGAATGCAGCAGTTGGAAGCACAGCCTCAAGGGGGAGATGGAGAGGAGCCGGCAGGGACAGAGGTTAGGAGAGGAAAGAACATCAAACCTTAATTATACTGGGAACATGCAGCTTTGGAGTGTCCAGGCCAAACCAGGCGTCTAGTCCACAGAACAGCAGAATGGAGAAGACATTGGAAAAATCAGCAATGAAGGCCCTGACCTGGTGGCAGATGGGTTGGGAAGGAAAAGCTGGTTAAACGGGGTGGTTTACAGATCTCCAAGCATGCAGTACTGCTGAGATCAAAGGGTTCCTCCAAGGAGTTATCACGGCAACATTAGGAAACACACAGGCCTGATCTCCTTTGCAGACAGGCAGAACTCTGCTTACTTCAAAGGAGTCACTTTTGTGTTGCACTGGTGTAAGTCAGAGCAACCATATCAGCATTGGCAGCTCTTGTGAGTTTATTGCTCATCACACACTATATGCTGGATTTATTAAACCCCACGCTCCTGGAGTCATGTGAATACGTGAGACTCAACTTTCATTTCAATGTTGCTAGTCCTTCTGGTTGTGGAGAAAACTTTGGAAAGGTGACCCAAGTATGGCTTGCAAACTTTGGGGGGGGAGGGGGGAAGGAGTTTATGATTTCAGGTTGGTCATATTCCCGCATTGGTTTGTTAAAACATCCAATCATCAACTGAAATCTGGAAGAGAAATTTAAATAGCAGCAGCTTCTACTTTTCTAGCAAGTTAATGCAACATTTGAAGAAAGTTCATTTATCAGACGTGGAAAAAATAAATCCAGAAACATGGATCAGCCTCTATTCCTAGCAATTCTGCATAGGGAAGAAATATCAGCCAATGACAGCTTGAATTCAGCTACTTTTAAATGAACTGTATGCATTGCAAAAGTTCCAGAACCTTTCAGAGATATGCAGACTTCACAGAATTGGGAACATGGGAAGTGAAAAATAAATTGGCATCTTAAATTTATCCTGACTTTTAAATGTTGTTAAAAACTTGCCATTATGAAAGCTATGACCAATATAAATGTTTCCACAACTCAAAGAGAGGCACCCCAATGAAAGCAGCATGCTGTGTTTGCAGCCCCAACATGGCTAAATCTGAAAGTGAAATGGACCATAAATAAAAGTGAAATGGCTTCATGGAGTTCCATTGTCCAAAGTAGATTAAATTCAAAACTCGAGAACATCGACAGCAAGAAGCATGCAAGATGTTTACAAATCTTTCATTTTTAATGATCTAAAGGACAAAGCTTCAAAGGTTAGGCTCAGAATTTTGCTGCTGTAAAATGAAGTGTGTGGAAGGGAAGGATCAAAGGTAATTTTATGAAAATGTTTTCATGGATTTCTTTAAAATAAGATTAATCATCTGTACTATTATACACATTTCACAGAATCATAGCATCCTAGGGTCGGAAGAGACCTCAGGAGTCATTGTGTCCAATCCTTGCTCAAAGCAAGACCAACTCCAACTCAATCGTCCCAGCCAGGGCTTGGTCAAGCCAGGACCTAAAAACCTCTAGGGATGGAGATTCCACCACCTCCCTAGGGAACCCATCCCAGTGCTTCCCCACCCGCCTAGGGAAATTGTTTTTCCTAATATCCAACCTAGACCTTCCCCACTGTAACTTGAGACCATTGCTCCTTGTTCTGCCACCTGCCACCACTGAGAACAACCTCTCTCCATCCTCTTTGGAACCCTCCTTCAGGTAGTTGAAGGCTTCCTTTGAACAGGTGTCTAATTACAAATCATGGAGCAAGGTAAGGAGATGTTTATAATAAAATACATAAACTAGAAATCCTGCATCCTTCTACTTCTTTTTTCCCCCCTCTCCCTCCCACCCTTTTCAGAACCACACATTTGTTTAATAAGATCCCGATCCTGCAACTGGATCTCTGCAAGGGGACCTTTTGTGCCTATAGGGAAGCCTCCTGGTTTTGATGGGACAAAACGCAGACCTGAGAGTCTGTCTATACTGATCTGAATGTGATATTGGAGGCCATGACCTATGTTTCAAGTTCCCTGTGTATCTCCGAAAAGGACTGGCCAACAGTTTATTGTGGAAACTGAAATACAGATGTGATTCGTGGTCTTTGTATTTGTTCTTACCTTTGTAGGAAAGTAGCGACTGAACTTGAATTTCTTCAGCGTTACAGTCATGGAATACGTCCCAAAGAAGAGGATGAAGGACATGAGGGCTAAGTCAGGAACAAATTTACAGGATTTCCCTACTAAGCTTCCGCCATACTTTAGACATTCCTTCTTACTCAGCTGGGTCCAGTCCAGAGCTGTTACATTAATAGTATTGTACTTGGAATTGAAGTGTTGAAGAGAACAAACCAAAATATTATTAATATATTGAGCATTTCTAGCATGCAAGCAAATGCAATTAGTTGTACGGGCTCTGCTTAGGAGCAACACTTTAATTATGGGGAAGGTTAAAGTCTTCCATAAAACACACAACGCTTGGAATCACAGTCACCCTCAAGAACTTGTCTCAGAATAAACTATTTCAGTATTTGTAGTATTCATCGTATTTCCTACAGCATGTATAAGAACCACACATAGAAATAACAATATCCCTTTGTCCAAAAGCCAAATTGCCAAGTTGTTAAGGGAGACCACTGCAGTGACATTAAACTTCAGCCGCGCTAAAACAGGTAAGATCCACGTCTCTGAACAATAATGAAGCATTCAGTGCTTGTCCGGTGCCCAGGTATGAAAAGATTTTCAAAAAGTGCCCAGTGATTTTTTTGGATCCCCAACTTCAAGCAGCTAAAAAGAGCCTGATTTTTGGAAAGTCTGCAGCACCTGCCTGTGAAAGTCAGAACCTTTAAAGTGTCCTGAGATAGGCACCCACAAACTTCTCATTGCTTCTGAAAATCTTGGTCATTGTAGCTTAGCTGGTGTAAAATACAGGCTAATATCACAGGAACACCCCTTCCCCCCACGGTCTTGGATCCTCTACTTATTCTAACTTGTGTGTGTAAACAAGCCCTAATCTGGTTTATAAATTGGTGCAGCTTTCCTAAGGAGTTGTCTGCACTTGAAAGTTAACCTGGACTAATGTAGAGTGCGAACCTTAGTAGCTATTCCTGAATAACAGTGTAGACAAGACTGTAGACTGGTGCATTTCCCTCATGGTTGGGAACAGTTTAAATTCCAGCACACACAGTTGCACTGGTTTAAGGTGTGATTTTAAACTGAGTTAAACCACTGTAGAGGGGCTTTTTTTCAGTTTAAACCAGGCTCATTTCAATGTCAATTAAGTCACCAACAACAGCTTTACGTTCAACTGAAATAACCTGCTCTTATCTGGACATAAGCGTGTCCACCAGCTTAAATAAGCCAGTGCAAGTTTGTGCCTAAAGAGGCCCCAGAGTCAGTGGGGAGGCACTTGATTTTTTAAGTGTTTGATTAATCTCGGCCTGACATGAAACTATCCCAGCATGATCGGTGTGGGGTCTCTGGCTGCAGTCTGCTCTTTGGTGGTTTACAATCTCTTAGTTGGGCCCAGGAAGGAGACGTTACCAGTTTATTACAACTGGAGCGAAGAGAGTCAGTTCCCATTCCTCTCCCCTGCCCCCAAGCCCTCATGTGAATTCCACACCCGGATTAACTCATTTGGGCGGCAAGTCATAGAATGGAGCAGCCAATTTCTAAAGCGATCTCTGCAGGATTTGGTAGCATCCCTGAAGCAATCTGAGGAACTGATTTAACTGGTGGCTCTCCATGTGTCCCACTTACTTTCTTTCTGGGCTAAGAAAGGTCCAGAGGGCTCAGCTACTCCCTACTTGAGCGTACATACAACAAAAGTACTCACCACAGAAACGTTAGTGTTGTTTGGTGCCAGTGGAGCTGAAGCATTGAACAATGTTGTATTCACTGCAGAAAAGGGGTGGGTGATTAAGGTTGTACACACATTACAACAAATAGTCATGCTTCATCCAACATGGAAATCCTCATTACGCCTAGCAGACCCTGCAGGCTTAAACCAGTAACAGCCCTTCCATTCCCAGGAGAGAGCAAAACACGCCAGGTTCTGTTCCCCGCAAGGGCTGTCTAGCGGCGCACACAGCGGTGAGCCATTTAGAGGGCTCTGTCTACACAGGAGAGGAAAGAATGTAATGAAGTGCGGGATAAGCACATTGTTACACAGCTGTTAGGAGGGAAGGGACCCGGGAGGCAAACACCTTCCTGAACATGAAGGGCAAAACACAGAGCTTGGGAGTGGGACTGTAAACCCTGCTTCTAACTCCAACAGCGACTTCTCCCTGATTAATATGGCATGTGGCTTTCCATTTAAGCCAGAGAATGGCCCCTGAGGGTTGCATCAGCAACTTGCCAGGAGCCCCAGAGATACAGCTCACAGTAAGAAAATGGAGCCGGTTGTATCTTCATTCATTACCCAGGGACAGGCAGACCAGGGGGACTACAGATTCCATGGTGCAACACGTCATATTAGGTCATGTGACCTCTGACTCCACTCCCATGCATGTTGGGATCTGGGGTGTCAGTGGGCTTCCCCTCCACTTTTAGTGACCACATTTGGTCCATGGCCCGTGTTCCACTGCCACCTAGGTCACTGTCAGGAGCATCACCTCTCGGCCTAAAGAAGAGAATGGCTTAATAAATACCCAGAACCCATTTTAGCTTTCTGTGTGGCTTCCAGGGAGATACGCCAATGGGGAGTCCTCCTGAATCATATCAAGCCAGGGCCTCCCTCCACTCATTAGGAGATCTCTCCCAGCTCTTGAACACCCCATCCATCGTTCATTGGGATTTCTGCCATTATAGCGTACAGTGGTGCTTACTGCCAATTCAGAGAAAACATGAGTCGTCTTCAAAGCCTTCCCCTTCCTGGATGTGGTACGGGGAGGGGGTCAGAGTTTGAAAGGTAAAATGTCCATCTGAAAGAACTTCTATTCCGGGAGGAAGGGTTGGAGAGAACTCAATGTCTAACTCTTAGAGGGGGCCTTATTCTCATTCTTGAAGGGTCTCTCTTTCTGTAAAACTTGGTGACTTTTGCAGTTATCCACCAAGATAATCTCTACCCTTTCAGGAATGAGCTGGAAGTAAAGAAATCCTTCTCCCGCCAGAAGCAGCACCTGCTCTCAACAGATCACCTCTTGTCTGGGGTTAGTGAGGTCTCTTCTGTTGCCCTGCTGGAGTCTCGCTGCAAGAAAGAGGCTCCCCTTTCTAACCTGGCTTAGTCCTTTTCAAGCAAAAAATGGATCGAGAGAGAATCTAAAGCACTAACGTGTCCACTACCTTAGTGCTTTGGTATTATCCCTACCATTGGATGGGTGGGGAACACGAAGCGCAGAGAGATTAAGCAACTTTCCTAAGGAGGCAGAATGAGTCAGAGGCAGGAACGGAACACGAGCTACGAATTTCTGTTGTAACACCCACTGCATGCTTGAAGAATTTGCTGCAGCAGGATGAATTTACTGAAAAAAAAACCAACCCTTTTATGCACATTTCCATCCATTTTAAACCTAATTTTCCCTCTGCTACAGATGAATTTATTAAAGTTATAAGATTTCTTTGGGCAGTGATGGATTCATCATGGGAGCAGCCATCTCCAAGGGCCGCCCGTCCAGTTAACAATTCTTCATATATATTAAAGGTTGTTATAAATAAAGTGGATCAATTGTTTTCCATAACCAAGAGTCAAAGGCTTAATCTGCAGCAAGGGAGATTTAGATTAGATATTAAGAAAAACTGACTGTAAGGAGAGAGAGGTCTGGAATAGGCTTTCAAGAATGGACAGTGGGTGAAGGCAGGGCTGAGGGAGGCAAGCCCCTGCCCCCAGCTCCACCCCTTTTGCCCACAACCCACCCATCATGGGGAGGGTGGGCAGTATGCAAACCCAGTCTCGGCGCACGGGGAGGAAGGAGGGTGTGCGACCCCAGCCTCCCCGGCCCCGGATGCGTTCTGGGGGCAGAGTATGGGCAGGGCCAAGCTGGCAGTTTGGGAAGGCAATGCCTTCCCCTGCCTCGCATACCCACCGCCCATGCTTCCCAGGGAGGTTGTGAAATCCTCACCAATGGAGGTTTTTAAGAACAGGTTAGACATTCACCTGCCAGAGATGATCTAGGACAGGGGTGGGCAAAAGGGCCTCTGGATCTGGCCTGCCAAGTGGGTTGAGCCGGTCCGCGGCACTCCTGCCGCTGCCCCGCCCGGGATGGGGGAGCGTGTGGCGCTTAGTGCAAACCACCAGGTTTGACTGTAAGTGCCATGTGCTGGAGAGCAGGGAGCAAGAGACTTCACACTCCCCTGCCCCCCAGGCCAATCAGGACCTGTGGGGGGGTGGGGAGCGCATAAAGTCTCCTCCCCGCTACAAGGGGCTAGGCAGTTAGAGTTAACCTCCAGCTGCTGCTCAGCCGGTGGGTGACTCTAAGCGTGCGTTCCCTTGCAGGGCCGGGGGCAGACTTCATGTGCTCCCCCCCTGCCCCCAAGCCCTGATTGACCTAGGAGTGAGAGGAGCACACCAAATCTCTCAGGGGGGCAAGGGCAAAGACTTCATGTGCTCCCCCACTCACAGATCAATCAGGGTCTGCCTGAGGCCCCGCCCCTTCTGCCTGAGGCCCCGCCCCTTCCAGGGTGGCTCGGGGCCACTTCAGAAATTTCTGAAGTGGCCCCGGATCAAAAATTATTGCCCACCCCAATCTAGGATTTACTTTGCCTTGTCTCAGCTCACGGTACTGGACCAAATGACCTCTCAAGGTTCCTTCCTGCCCAATGCTTTTAAGGTTCTGAAGGTGGCAAACACATAACATCTAATATCCTGCCTCAAGATCCTGCCGTTCCACACCCCGCTGAACTACACAGGAGAATTAATGAAGGAGAAGTGATTGCTGAGTTAGAATCAGAGTTACAAAGACAATACTCCACCACCAGAGAAAAGGAAGGCAAAACTGAACAAAAGCCACTTTGGGTTTGATTAACTCCAGACTCCTTTACAGTGTTAAAGGTTTCTTTCGATAACCTTTAGCTTTTCCAGAACCAGACATATTTGCGATTTCTACTGCTCTCAACTGTTCATCGCCCATCTTAAAGAATTCTGTAGCACTGGCTGTATTTTTATCAGAAGGCCCATAAAAGTGCGTTACGTAAATGGATATGTGGGACTTGAAATAAAAGGAGACATTAAAAAACAAAAACAAAAAAACAGAAGGGTAAGAGTATCAAATATTAAATAATTTTAATATTTATAAAGTGATACTCACTTGAGATTGAAAGCAGCCAAATAGATGTGTGCAGCAGAGACAAATATGGTACAAATCAGTTACAATAGTCAAAAATCAGAACTAAACTAACAAAAATAAATAAGAGGACCTAAAGGAGATTAACACATGCTCTCACTATCTGGAAGAGTGAAATGTCCAAATCTGAGACCACTTTATTAGATGCCCAGAACAACAAGGCTGAAAGATCAAATCTAAGTGTGGCTGCTCTTGAGAGGGGAGTTAGGGTTGAGTGTAGAAAAACTACTAGAGGAGAAGGGGGTTTCCATATGGATGTCAGGGTTTGTATGTAACAAAGGAGATGTGTGTGATTTTCATTTGCTCAGCTGTTTAGGTCACTTAAAATACATTTTATTTTTAAATTAACTCAACGTTGGTGAAAGATGCCAGCTTGACAGCTCTGAAAATCTTTAAAAGTCGCAGAGGAGGAACCGTGTTAGTCTGTAACTTAAAAACAAATAGTCCCATAGCACCTTAGAGACTAACAGAAAGCTCTATGTAGTATCATGAGCTTTCATGAACACTACCCACAGACTCATCTGAAGAAGTGGGTTGTGCCCACAAAAGCTCATGATACGATCAATATATTTTTGTTAGTCTCTAATGTGCTACAGGACTACTCGTTGATTTTCTGAAAATCTTTGTCTATCAACAGAAACCGCATGGACGACAAGAAAACTAGCTGCCTGTATACAGATGTATATCTACACCGCCCGCTTTTGTCACCAAAAACTGCCTTTTGGCGATAAACAGTGCAGTGCGATTTTTGTCAGGAAAAATGTCCTGTCTTGGTGACAAAAAAACTTCCACCCCAAGAGAGACTTTTTCTTTCCCCCTCCCTTTACTGATAACGAAGAGCAAGTGTAGATGCTACCATTTACTTTGTCGACAGAACTGGCTTCTGCCAGTGTCCCTCACGGGAACGGGGGCGGGGGGGGGCACAGGATTGCCGGGCCCCTGGGCAACATGAGGGGGAGAGCGATTCCATGCTCCTGGAAGAGGCGGGGCTAGTTGCGCCACGTCCTGTCTCCCCCTGCTGGTCCTCTGAGTTGCCTGGAGCATGTGGCGTGGGGCTGCAGTGCCGATTTAAGGGTCCAGGGCTCTGGCCACCGCCACTGCTGTAGAAGCAGCGGCAGCAGCTGGGGACCCCCCAGCCCCTTAGAATCGCCAGGCTCCAGGGCAACTGCCTCCTTTGTCTCCCTCCTCCCCATCAGCAGCTCCTTTCGGGGAACAAACAAGAAGCCAATCATTAGAGTGCTCCTGTTCTGCCCTGCGCTAGGAACACAGCATCAGGCAGGAGGCTGCTGCAGCGGGACGGCTGAGGAGCGGCCATGCTGCTTTGACAATCATCAGCACGGAGAGCTGACAGAGCTCTCCTGATGTCACCTGAGGCAGCTGTAGGAGGACTTGAAGGGAATCCCAAGATGCACAGTGATCTGCCTTTATACCCACAATGCACTGCTCACACTGTCGATTCGGGTGTGCTCAGAGTGGACAGAAGGAGCAAGTGTGAACACCCACCAGCGATTTTTGCGTGTCAACGTTAGTTTAATCGACAACATTCTGTAGTGTAGACCAGGGGTTCCCAAACTTTTTGACACGGGGACCATTCACGAGCTTTTGGAGGACCGGTAACATTCATTTGCATATTTGCGTATTCATTAAGCAAATGATGAATATTCAAATAAGTTGTTTCTGGTCCTCCCAAAGCCCCCAGTGCCAGCATTAGCAAAGCTTTTGATACAATCACCCACAATATTCTTGCCAGCAAGTTAAGGGAATATGGATTGGTTAAATGGACTGTAAGATGGATAGAAAGCTGGCTAGATCAGCGTTTCCCAAACTTTTTACTTTAATTGGAACCCGTTTTTTTTTCCAGTACTGTTTTTTGCAGCCCAAAAATATAAACGCATATAAAAAAAATGAAAAATGAATAAATTTTCAGTGTTTCACCCGGCTGCATCCTCCGGCCAGTCTGGGCCAGGGCTTAGGGGACCGGGTGGCGCCACATGGAGAGTCCAGAAGGCGGGAGCAAGAGCAGTTTGGGGATAGGGTATCTGGCTAGGAGGGAGGGTACAAGGAGGGATAGACTTGCCAGGTGTCCAGTTTTGTACCGGACAGTCTGGTATTTCAGGGTTTTGTCCGGGAAACAAACTGAGAAATTACCGGACATATAAAATGTCTGGTATTTTCTAATTAGGTAAGTTTTATTATAAT
>JANRFK010000351.1:2064673-2076273 GCA_030068395.1 Apalone spinifera
ACCTCCTCCCAGCCCGCCCCGCTCTGCTCCCCTCCCGGCAGCCACGCTGAGGCCAGTATTATTTCCCGCAGCCCGGTACCAGGCCGCAGCCCATAGTTTGGGAAATGCTGGTGCAGATGTACTCTGAGCCAATGTGCCTCAGTAATTCAGACTCTGTGGGCCAGATCACATTGTTTAGACACAGCCTAAAGGCAGAAAGTGCCCTGTGACCCCTAGGAACTCCCATATGGTACACACGTCATGGCCTTCCTATGTAGGTTTGAGTTCAAATGCTATGAAGAATATTATGAAGTAAAAAGAAACATTCTTTTGTGTTAATGTCCTTAGTAATCAGACAGTTGATTTAGTTCCCTCTGTATCCCAGATGGTGTTCACAGGAGCCCCATGTGCGAAATGTGTGGGTGGGTCTCCAAGCAGTTTGTGAGAACCCACTAGCCCTGTGGCTCCTGACCTTTTCGAGGATACAGACCCCTTTTCAATCTATTAACATTTTACAGACCCCCAAACAACATAGACCTGAAAGGCCTGTCGCCTGACTATCCCTCAGCCTGTGCTGCTTCCTGAGCTGTGGGGAGCACGTGGGTTGAAGAATGTGCCGCATGGATCCTCTACAGTATTGTCATAGACGCCCAGGGGTCTGGGGATCACAGGTTGGGAACCACTGCACTAGCCCACCATTACAACTAGTTGTAAGAGACGGGCAGTCTCAGGACAGGTCTACACTAGATCTGGAAGGCCGGATTAAGGTACAAACTCCAGGTATGTAAAATATCTAGCTGGAATTGGCTTCCCTTAAGCCGAGCTTGGTGCCATCCTTACAGAGGGAGGTCGATGGGAGCAAATATTCCTCTCAGCTTCCCTTACTCCTCGTGACTGCAAGGAGAACCAACACCGACCAGAACCACCCTCAGCATTCAATTTAGCGGGTCTTAACCAGACCTGCTAAATCGAATGCCAGAAGATCGATCTCTGATGTGGCAAGTGAAGACATGGCCTTAGAGGATAGGGGTCATATGGGTGATGGTGGAAGAAGAGGGGAAGGACCCAATTCATTCTCTCTCTGATTTTAAACCAATGTAACTCCATGCATGAAATTAGAACTGAGTGACGTCTACAGGATGACACGGGGAAAGCTTGCACTGCCATTGCTGCCCTTTGGATGACTAGTGGACTTCAGCTTCCGGGGTTGTTGCATTAGTCTACTGAGGTCTTCTACTGGTGTGTGTGTGTGTGTGTGTGTGTGTGTGTGTGTGTGTGTGTGTGTGAGAGTGTGTGTGTGTGGTCTTCTACTGGTGTGTGTGTGTGTGTGTGTGTGGTCTTCTACTGGTGTGTGTGTGTGTGTGTGTGTGTGAGTGTGTGTGTGTGAGTAAGATGGCCCCTAGTGCACCATTTTTTCATGCAGGTTGGAAGGGTTTAGCTGGCATTTGGGTATTGCTCAGCAGTGCTTGGGAAAAAGTATTAGCAAATTTCTGCAGGACGTTTTGTGTATGTGTACCATTTAATCAAACTGGAAAAGGTCACCATCATTTGAGGAATATTTTTGTGGTGACTTTGCACATAGAAAAGTCAGTTCTTTTTTCAAAAGGGCCTTTTTGCATTGCACCAGACAGAGACAGGGCACGACTGTGTAAATTCAGACCTGGTTTTGGATTCTCTCTCCCACCCCCTTTTCTCTTCAGATTTCTCTTTTCTATGTTTAATGCTCCACAAGGTCACACCGTGCCCGGGCAGGGTAAGCTCTTTTTCAGACCCTGCTATCATTAGCATGCCAGCAGTCACTGCGTGGGAAATGCTGCTTCAGAAAAGAAGAATCAAAGGATCAAATTCTGGGCTCAGGGCACCACCACTGGCTTCTAAGGCAATAGGTTTTTACACCAGTTTAAATCAGTGACTCCAGATCTGTAGCTTCATCAGGAAGATCAGAATCTGATTCTCTGGGGACAAGAAATTGCAGCCACTCTAATCAGAGTTTTAAAATGTGGGAAGATTTAAGACAAGCAATTAAAATAGACCTGGAAAAGAAAAGAGTTAGAATTTCTAAGCCAGTTTAAAATGCTTGATTTTCCTGCCAAATATACAGGCAACATTTTTGCAAAGACAGATGTTTTTTCAATCCCAGGATCAACTCAATTTTCACTGAAAAATAAAATAAAAAAAAGGCTAAACAAAGTAACTACTTAAGCAAAGTGAAATTTAAGAGGCTCCTTCAAGATTAAATATATTTTAAAAAAATCTCTTGTGATATGCAATTATAATAGGAATATACAAAATTAATTTACTTTTCATGATTTATTAATTTGATTTGCATCGATTCAACTCAATTTAGATAGCGAAACTAGACTGCTTCATTTCAGTGTATTTATATTCAGTTTCTGTCTGCTGATTTACATTAGGATGATGATGATAGGTTTGAGTTTCTAAAAATGTAGGATGAGGATATTTTAAAAGTGTGGAGGAGGTATGGGGAGGAGGGAAATGAACACAAAATGCTTCATTTTTCCTTGAAATTTAAGTGGTCTGAAAATCTATTCATATTAATTGTGGTTCTTTCAAACACAATTCAGACTTTTGCCTTAAAAATATTTGACAGTTTCTCCAAAGAGAAAGGGATTATATGGATGAGAGAGCCAGCTTGAAAATGAAGGGAGTTTCCTGCAGAAAATTCTGACTTTTCATTTTAAAAAATGATTTTCTCAGTTTTTGACTATTGAAAACTAGAAATATTTTGGTCAAAAAAATTGAAAAAAAATTGTTTGTCAAATCTTCCTTTTTCCAATGAGAAATGGATTTTTTAAAAACAAAGATACTGTCTGGTAAAATGTCCCTTTTTGTCAAAAATCTATTTTTTTTCCATTAGATAAAGGTTTAGATGGAAACTTTTCTCATCACCTAATGGATGATTCTGAAGGGAAGAAATTGGAGATGGTATGTGAGCTAGTGGTTGACCTAACTGCGGTAGTTAGCCGGACTTGGAATGACCTGTAAAAATACATATAACCATGTACAGTACATGGTTTTTCAGAGTTGGAAGTAATGACCACTCAGCAAAAGGAGTGAGCAGCCTAAACCAGCTAGCACACTATTGCTAATTCAAAGAAAGAACATAAGATTTACAAGGGCGCTGTTTCCTTCTCTAGGTTCCTCTGCCTGTCCACCTGCCTCCCGTATGTACTCAGCGTTCTGCTGGAGAATTATTGGCAAATCCCAGGAGGCAGTGTTTTGACGTGTATCTTTTGGGATGGCACTGTATAAAGCACTGAGGCGACCTTGTCAATTGCATGTTAGCAGGCAAGTATTACATTGTAAATCCCAAGTCAGAGAAGATATTTTTTGTTTGTTTTTCTAAAAGAAAAGAGCAGCTGTTTTGTATCCCCATTTAGAAAAGGGCTTGTCAGCAAGGCAGCAAAAGGAAATTGCCTGTCCGACTCACAGGAGAAGGTGAGGTTTCCACTCTGCTGCAAACAGGATATGCATACCCCAGAACTGGCGTAAACTTACCCCCTCCTTTGTCTGGGGTTTGTCTTTATTATGTTAACTCACAGAGCAACCAAACACAAATCTCTTAAGCTTTGACCCTAGAGGGCCACACATTGTCTCAGACCCTATTTCTTGCAGTTCCCCAATATGGCAAATGGGAGCTAACAGCATCCCATCTGCCAGAATGAGTCATTGGAAACAGCTCTGCCTCTTACTGCAGCTGACACTGCAGGGTGCAAAGGAAATCCCTGCATTCTGGGTATTTTCCTGGAACTTGCCACTGTATTGTGGCTCTATTTAGCCCATGCACCAAGTATTTTACCCTTGATGTGACTATGTACCAAATGAGTAACATACACATAGCGCGTCTGCAGCAGCGCTAAGCATAGCATGCGAGAGTCCTAGTTCTGAGTTCCTGCTCTAACCACTGCACCAAGCTCCCATAGCCATGCTCCAGTGCTCTGTTGGTACTTCAAAGCACACTGCTGTGCTGTACCACTGCGAAAAGGATTCATCAGATGAAAAGAGAACATCACTGACTGCCGCATGGCAAGGAGACAAGCCAGCTGGCGTCCACAGAACTGCACTGTATTGTGCATGGATCAGGAATTTTTCAGTTTCCTTTGAAGCATCTAGAAAAGGATGCTAGAGTTAGGATGAGAGACCTGGCTGGATGGACAATTGTCTGGCCGGGTAGAGAGCCATTCCTATGCGCTCACACGAAAGGGGAAGAAAGTTTATGCTGACAGCAGGTTACGTGCTATTGACACAGGAGAAAGCTACACCAAACCAATATTTAACATGAGCAAAGCAGCTAAATGCTTCAAGGGCAGCCTTTCCTGCTCACATCAGACCAGTTTACTAGCTTTGGCCAAGATACTGTCGGACACTCTGTGGGAAACAAGCCTGCCTTGGCTCAGGATATGGAAAGGTGGCTTCTCCAAACCACTAGTTTCTATGATTTTACAAGAGTAAAGATGGCAAAAGGGCCAAACCAAACTGTGCACAAAGCCTCAGTGACTCTCTTCAGTGCAGATAGGGTTTTGAGAGGGAGTACTGCTTTTTTCTACATTCTGCCCAAAGGTGCAATCAAGAAACAAGACAGCTTTGGCGTGATAAGCATGGGGCCTAGCCAAGAAGCAAAACAGCCCCTGCAATGCAGAGCAGGATGCTGCCAACACAACAAAACACAAAAACAATATCATGAAGGATTCCAAAAGTCCAGTAACTTTTCCTTGTCTTCACCGAGGGCTCGTCTCTACTATTGCTTACGTCAATGTAAGTTACGTCACTCAGGGACATGAAAAAGCCAGTCCTTGAATAACACAAGCAACATTCCCTCTCATTTTTTCCATCTATGTGCAGAATAAATTTTGTTCTGTGCATTGAGGCATGTGCAGACGTGCATCACCAATAGAAACATAAGCTACTGGCTATGGGAGCTGTGGGCACTTTGCTAATCAGCTGGGCCCTGAATCTCTCCAGTGCGGCCTCCCAAGCGCTGCCCTTACAGGGAAGGCTGGACGTAAGTTACTTTGACTGAAAGCAGAGTTCACACTGCACTATGTCAACAGGAAAGAGTTCTCCTGCTGCCGGAAGTGCAGCAATAGCACAGTCGTGCTGATGGAGTGCTGTAGGGTAGACATAGCTCTGAGGCTATGGTTGGAAAAACAACAACGTACATATGCATCCAGACCAAAACAACCCTGGAAGAACTTGCATGTTTCTGCCTGTTCAGCTTGAGAGGAATGTGAGCAGAGAGTCCTATGTTAATTAAAGCCTATGCAGCATTCCAGCTGTTCAGCAGAAGACAAAACAGGCGTAACTTTGAACAGCTGCATAGTTGCACTGACTTCTGTCAGGCTGTCTGTGTGCTTAACTTTAAGTACATCTTAAGACTTTCTTTGGATCAGGCCCAAGTGTTCAGCCCTGGCAGGGTTAAGCCCTTAGTTTGGAGTAGGGATGTGAACAGGTGATGCTTACTGGGTGATGCTTACGAGGGAATAGTTAACCAGTTGCCCAGGAGAAGTCTCCTGCCTGTGGCCTGCTGTGGGCAGAGGGCTGCTACAGCACCACAGGGCCCACCAGCAGCCCCGTGCGTTGGGAGCTACTCCAGCCAGCCGGGGGCGCAACCCCACCTGGCAACCCACTTACATAAGACGGGACATAAGAACAGTCAGACTGGGTCAGACCAAAGGTCCATCTCGCCCAGTGTCCTGCCTGCTGATAGTGGCCAATACTAGATGCCCCAGACGGAGGAAACACAACAGGTAATCCTCACATGATCCCTTTCCTATTACCCATTTCCAGACAAACAGAGGCTAGGGACACCATTCCTACCTATCCTGGCTAATAGCCATTGATAGACTTAACCTCCATGAATGTATCTAGCTCTTTTTTGAACCCTGTTAAAGTCCTAGTCTTTACCACATCCTCTGGCAAGGAGTTCCACAGATTGACTGTGCATTGAGTGAAGAAAAACTTTGTTTTGTTTTAAACCTGTTGCCTATTAATTTCATTTGGTGACTCCTAGTTCTTATATTATGGGAATAAGTAAATAACTTTTCCTTATTCACTTTTTTATCATACCAGTCATGATTTTATAGACCTCTATCATATTCCTCTTAGCCTTCTCTTTTCTAAGCTGAGAAGTCTTATTAATCTCTCTTCATATGGGACCCGTTCCAAACCCCTAATCATTTTTGTTGCCTTTTTATTGCCATTTTTGTTGCACTTAATCGGCTAAATGCTCAAACCTAACATTTAACTGGTTAACTGATTAAACAGGATTTTACATCCCTAGTTTGGAGAGGAATGACCGCAGGGTTGTCATTCATGATTGTCAATTAACACGTTCACTCACTGACACACTTGTAGGAAGAAAAAGAAGGAGACACATGAGGTCGGGGGCAGAGTTCACAGCTTCAAACGTCAGATCATGCCATCACGATTTAGCATCATAACCCACCATCACGTCATGATGCTATGTCAGCATGTGACAGAACAAGCTCGTTAAAAATTAGCAGCGTGGGCTGCACAAGGGGTGCGCGCTCAGAGGCTTGTGCCAAGCTAGCTAGAGTACACCTGCATCAGCTGAAACAATGAAGAGTCTCGAGGTATCTTAACTCTAGCACATGTATTTGGGTATCAGCTTTTGTGGGCAGGGGCCCAGTTTGTCAGGCCAGTGCATGAGCTGCAATGCAGACATCCCCATTGTGCAAATATGACTTGTCTAGGGTTTCCCAACCATGCGCATCACCGTGGGACCTAAGCTCCTTTTTAATGACACACAGATGCAGAGGTGACATTGCACATGGTGTTGTGGTTGTTCAGCAGCACAAATGCCTCCTGTCGATCACCATGAGTCAGGAAAAGATGCCATAAAAAAAGCATATGTCTAGACTGCAGAGTTTTTCCCGGGATACCACTGGTATCCCAAAAAAACCTCTGCTGTATCCAAGGAACACGTCTGCTCTTTCAAAAAAATTTTCAGAAGAGAAGACACGTTTTTCAGCATCCCTCGTAAACCTCGTTTTACGAGGAATAAGTGATGTTCCAAAAAAGGTTTTTTTTCCTTGTAGACAGGCCAAAGGTCGGAAAAGCCTCTTCCAAAAAAGAAGCAGAAAAAGATACACAAATTGCGATTTGCGTATCTTTTTCCGGAAGAACTGTGTCATCTAGACACAGCCAAAGTGATGTATGTTACTTATTGCCCATCAAATAAGCAGCCAACATAGCATGAAGTGTAATCAGAGGCATGCCTATGAAAGTTAATTTGCATGCCAGGGCTTATTTCTACCTTTCGGTTTCCAGAGTGTCTGTTGTGTTGTTGTAGCTTTCCACCTTCTCCTTCCAGAGTTATTTTAAAATCTCCAAGAGCCTTTTTCTTCCCTTCAATAAAAATCAGCAATTGGGAGGGAAAATACTTCCTGATGACTTTACTATCAATGAAGGCCTGTTAAACACTAGGAGTACTTTTGCCCTTCTCAGTGGCGTAACCAGAATTTTGGATAATTTGGAAATTAACTTCTAAGAGCAAATATAAATATTGAGGATGAAATGCATATAAAAAGCTGTTTGCTTGGTATTGCTTTGATATAAGTGAGCCGGTGTTACAGCCTTCTTCAATACAGCCATTGGCAGAGAATGGGTACATCTTGGCTCTGGAAAAAATTTGGTTTCTTCTCACCCAGTGTCATTTTGCTTTAGCTGTCCTATCCTTTTGTATCTTTGCAAGGGTAGAAATCAGCACATAGCTGTGTGAAGCTGTTAAAAATCAGAACACCCCCCCCCCACCCTATGCGGCACAGACTCATTTCTAGAAAAGGACCACGGGGGAGCCAATCCAAAAGGTTGTGGAAACCTACTGGAAGTTCTATCACTGAACGCACTTAGAACGGGGGATGACAAAGCCATTCGAGGATATACTCTTGGGAACAATCCAGCGTTGTTGGATCTAACAAGCCTTCCCCAACAATTCCTGTTGTTCCGTGTCTGGCTATCTAGAGAGGAGGCATTTTGCTACACTCCCACCGTGACCAAGAATGCGCTGCCCTGCCACATTTTTTGCTACTCCCTTTTGGGGGCACTTCTCTAGGCAACCAGGTTGGACAACCTATTGCTGGTGGGGATGGCACTACCATCACCACCGCCCTCTTCAGGGGGGCATAAAACTCCCATCCAGGACTGTCCTTTGAAAGTGCAGCTGGCCAAGATTTTGATCATCTGATGTCAGGAGATCTCAAAGCACTTTACAACATGTCGGCACCATCTCCCCCCCGTTTTACAGATGGAAGGAGCAGATACTTGCCCCAGGTCACTCTGCAGGCCAGTGACAGAGCTGGGAAGGGAATCTAGGTCTCCCAAGGCCCAGGCAGTGTTCTAAGCACTAGGCAGCACTGCTTCCATTTAAACTAAGCTGCTGGAGTAAATCACCAAATGACGTTCATGCAGCCAAGGCTCCCTGCCTCTCCACCCAGTCGCTATTTTGCAAGCAGCACTCTTTCCCAAGAACTAGACCTCAGCATGATGGCTGTGCGAGTCAAGCCACCAGCAATTTGGCAGAGAAATTCTCACCGGGGAACAGGACTTGTACTCACCTGGGTCGGGAGCAATGCACTCGCACTTGTACATGGTCACGTAGTCCGGCTTGAAGTCTGCATTGATGGGGTAATACTTGAAGGCGCTGATCATCTTCTTGATAGCGTCGTAGATGAAGATAAAGCTGATGAGGGTGGAGAACCCCTCCTCCGTGAAGCGGGTGATGTACTTTATAATGAAGCTGGCATCTGTGGCCACCAGGATAAGGCACTGCAGAGCGGAGTGCAAGCCGATCCACAAGCGGAACTCCATGTAGTCGATCCCGTTGCCTCTGGAATTGGGCGCAACAGATCAGAGCAAAACAACAGTTGGAGAACAGAGATCCAGGGATGGGGAGCGGGTGGAAAGTGTCACCGTATCTGATCTCCAGGGAAGGGAAGAAAAGTCCTGGTCAGAGGGGTCCTTACACACAAATAATAATGGCCACCGTCTTGGACAAAGATAGGGACCAAAGAGGAAGCAGTATCTGTGTATTATATGGCCCCCATTAGTATCCTAATCTAGCGGTGAAATAGGGAAGTGCTGGTATTCCCAATACAGGGGGGGAAACTGAGGCCCAGAGATTAGGTGACTTGCCCAAGGTCACACAAGAAGCTGGTGGCAGAGTTGGGAACTGATCCTAGGCTTCCCCCCATCTTCCTCTCTAACTCTGCAAGGGACAAATGAGGGACACAGGGATGGGGATGGACTCCAGAGGAGCAATAGAAGAGCTTCAATAGGGGACACCAAGCAGAGAACCCCGACGGACTCTCTGCTCCAAGAAGAGATGCAGGGAGTCAGCTGTGGGACGGGTACAGCACACGTTGCCTCATTCGGGGGAAGGGAAGGGATAGTTCAGTGGTTTGAGCATTGGGCTGCTAAACCCAGGGTTGTGAGCTCAATCCTCGAGGGGACCATTTAGGTATGTGGGGCAGATCTGTCAGGGATGGTACTTGGTCCTGCCGTGAGAGCAGGGGACTGGACAACCTCTCAAGGTCTCCATATTATTCTCCCCTGCCAACGTGCCCCAAACCCGTGCAGCTGCTGACAAGGGGTAGAGGTGGCTCCGTCTCCTTGGCCTGCCCAGTCTTTGGCCACTGGGCTGCCACAGCCAATGACCAGGCTGGGGAGTGCTAGGGAGGTGGGTGCTTTGATGACATGGACTCCCAGTTAAGTCTCCTGGGTCGATTACTGATGCCCCATCCCAGTCAGGGGACTGGCCGAGGCATTGAGAGACCTGTGGGGGGAGCAGCGCTTGCCCAAGCCAGGGAGAAGATGAGGGGAGGGCTCCGTTCCCTGATAACTCCACAGAGTTGTGGAGAAGGCTCGTCAGGCCTCTTCTCTATGGTGGGCCCGCTTGGAGAGCTGCCCACAGCCACAATGATGGGGCTGGGTAGGCCTCGGCAGCAACTCTGAACCTGCCCTTGGGGTCCCGCCCGGGGGTGTTATCAGCACCTGGGAAGGCGGCGATTCTGCGGGGGCACCACCTACTTGCTGAAGTCGAAGAGCAGCTTTTCGAAGATGAGGATGGGCCCAGTGCTGCTCAGGATGATGAGCGGCTGCCCGGCAAAGAAGCAGAACACGGCGCCCGCCATGGCCGTGCCAAGGAAGCTCTCCATGACTCCCTTTGGGAAGAGAAACAGGGCAGGGAGAGGGCAACCATGGACAGAAACAGGGCGAGAGAGAGAGGTGTGTGTGTGGTACCAGGCAGCCCAGAGCTCAGCACATCCCCCACACCCTTAGGGCCATGTGGTGCTCTGGCAGCAATTTAAAGGGCCCGGGCCACCAGGCCACCAGCTGCCATCACTGCTGCAGCGGCTGGCAGCTTCAGGCCCTTTTGAATCACCAGGCCTCAGGACTGATGCCCCCTTTGCCTCCCCTGTGTCTGACTGGAATCAGGCAGTGCAAGGACCCCCTCTGCTTCCCCAGACACGGCTCAGCGGGTTGGGCCGATAACACGCGGGTGAATTACCGGGGCCGTGTGACCGAGAGGCTGGAAATCCGCTGGCAGAAGTGGCAACGTCATTCCAGACTCGTGGCTCTGTGAGGTGCCGGTGGGGCTCAGGCGTGGCGGTTTGGAGTCGGCAGGCCCTCACATCTCGCTGTCAGGCCCCCAGCAACAGGGCAGGGGTATTTGCCTAGCTTGTTAAGGAGGACTGGCTGCATGGATAGGCAGCCCACCACAGGCTTCACAGGGCTGTATGTGTGTGTCTGTCAGGCTGCTGCCAATCCTGCTACCTGCAGCTTGTGTTGGCAAGAGCCAAGAGCGGCCCCGGCATGTATCTCCCGATGCGGCACAGCTACGGTCAACAGGGGCACCTGCAGCCAAACTTTCTGCCTGGGGCCCGGCTCTAACCATCTTTGGGAGAGGAGATGCCAGGGCAGCTCTGTGGTTTACCTGGTAGTTGTCGGTAGCGTCACCAAGCAGCCCCCCAAACGTTATGGCATTTGTGATGCAGCCCAGGTAAATGAAGAGGATGGCGGAGACTGACTGGATATGAAAGCCTTCGTAGAAATCACTGGGGAACCAGGGCAGCTTCCTCTTGATATCCAAATACAGGCCGCCGCAAAACCTGGGGGAGACAGGCACGCAGAAGGGTCCCAGGTGTGGCCATCCCGGGCGCGGAACTAGGCAGCTTATTATTATTTGCCTTGACGTAGCACCGGGGAGCCCCCCAGACAAGGATCAGGGCCCTGCTGGACTAGGGGTTGTATAAATGCATCACTGACTGTGTTCAGCGGCATGGCTGTTTCTGTGGCTTGTGCTGACCCGCGGGCAGAACCTAGCCTGATACTGGCTCCTTTTTGTCCTGGCAGCATTGAGCCAGGAGACCAGGTCAGGCAAGTTTTGCTTCTTGGCGTTCAGCTGCAAGCACTGGCGATTGTGCACCCGAGCCTTTGGGTGGGAAACTCCCCATTTTGCACACGCAAAGACATGCTTGTGCAGATACTCAGTGCTGGCCTTTGCCTTTGTAAGGATCTGTGTAAAACAAAGCACGAGGCCTCTGGCACAGTGTGTGTGTGTGTGTGTGTGTGTGTGTGTG
>JANRFK010000351.1:2082855-2097340 GCA_030068395.1 Apalone spinifera
GTCCACCCCCTCTAGGGCACCTGGTGCTGGCCACTGTCGGCAGACAGGATACTTGGGCTAGATGGACCTTTGGACTGACCCGGTACGGCTGTTCTTATGTTACGTTCTTATGATGTACAGAGGTGAGCAGGGGTGGACAAAAGGACCTGCAGAATATTCTATGCCCCTGAGCAAAGCAGACCCAGAAATCTGCAGACCATTAGTTGAAGAGTGTAAGCAGCAGCTAAGTGGTGAAGATGCTTTGAGCTGCTCCCTTTCATCCACCACACTTTTAATTTGTCATTATCAAAGCACTTAAGACCAGTATTATTAGTCCCATTTTACACATGGGGAAACTGAGGCACGGAGCAATAAAGGGGATTCACACACTGAGCCAGTGGCAGAATTGGAACCGAAGAGTTCTGCTTCCCAAATTACCCATCAAATGCTGAAAAGAAAAAAGTTAACAGCTCTAATCTCTCTGCAGTGCATGTCAGATTTGGCTGCCCCCTATCATTAGCAACCCATTTGAATGGTGCATTAGACCTTAGGAATCCTTAGCCTCCTGAGACGAGGGAAGAAAATGATGCCCCAGCTAATTCGGAAGGTAACATGCTATCCTGCTAGAGCTGGGCAAGTTTGGTTTTTTTTTTTTTTTGACTAAAACTTCTTTGTGGAAAAATGCAGATTTGGTGACACAAACATTTTGCCAGTTCATGTCAGTTTTCTTGAATAGTTTATTTGGGGGACCTCTCTCTGCCCAAAATTCTAAAATAAGCCACTGAAATATTAAAAAAAAATTTCTTCTCCATTTGAAATGATGGTTTGCTTTGACATATTCCCCAATTTTATTTCAAACATTGAAATGGTTTGAAAAACCACAGCCAATCAAAATGATATGTTTTGTGTCAGGTCAAATAAAATGTGATATGTTTGGCCCCAAACTATTTTATTTTACTTTTTAACTTGCTGGGTCACTGAAAATTTTTAGAAATGTTCATTTTGGGTTGACAACATTTTTTATCCTTAATTTTTCAAAAGGGCCAGTGAATCCAAAAGTCCGTTAGCCACACAGCATTAATTAGACCCGTTAGAAATCCGTAGCCATCCCGAGGCGGAGGAAGAAAATATTGTCCCACCAAATCTGGAAGGCAAGGTGTGCTCTACCACATCAGGTTTACATGAGAGTTTACAGCTAAAACCCCGTTCTGAACCACCAATACCTTTCTTCAGTTCTTGCAAAAGCACATTTTGTTTGTTTAAACAGCTGCGCACCTAGTGGGGACAGGAACTTCCGTCACCCCGCCCAGCATAGTGGACTGTATGAGCCGAATGAATGCCACAAACGGCTTATCCAGGAAATCCACCTCTCCCACCAGGACATTGGAGGCTTCTGCGTCTTTGGGGATCTTCTTTATGAATTTATTTTTTAGCTGTTGGGAAAAGGAAAAAAAAAAAAAGAGTTGAGTGATGGGTCAGATCTTTGTTTTTTTTTTATTAAAGAAAACTGATGAGCTCCTGACATTTAATTGGAGCCTCTCCTTTTCTCTAAGCATGTTGTAACGCTTCGTAGGGTACGTGTTACTGAAGCATTGTCTACACTGACACGTTTTGTCACCAAAACCTGCCTTTTGGCAACAAAGCAGTGAGAGCGTTTACACTACAGTGGGACTTTTGTTGGGAAAAAAAAACACCCAACAAAAAACATCCAGCCCTACGAGAGACTTGAGTTAAAGCATTTTAAACCCACCTTGGTGTGGACGCTTCTCATTCAGGAGTACAGTGGACTTAGTTTGGTGTAACTTAATCCTCTTTGGCAAGTTCCACATTCCAGGCAGCACCATGACAAGGCATGTCTCCACTGCACTCAGGAGGAGCAATTACAGCTCAGGTAGCTTTGACTGTGTGCCAAAACCACCTCCGGACCTCAGTGGAGACATACTAATAGCGGTGCCAACTCTCGCTGGAATCTGGGTCTCTCACGCATCCCCACGACTCCAGGGGCTTCAAGAAACACACCCATGATTAGGAAACACACGATGAAATTGAGA
Source organism: Apalone spinifera (assembly GCA_030068395.1). Lineage (NCBI taxonomy): Eukaryota > Metazoa > Chordata > Testudines > Trionychidae > Apalone > Apalone spinifera. The sequence continues at coordinate 2,084,886 of JANRFK010000351.1, forward strand.
GAGTGGGCAACAGGGAAGTCCATTTTTCTCAGGGAACAGCCCGTAAGAATGTGCTAAACTTCAGGTACTTAAATCTTGGACACTTCAAATCAGACTTCAGCAATTCAGACAAGTTCACCATATGCTTAAGTGCTATCCTGAATAAATGCCTAAAGAAATACATAACACACGCTACCTCCAAATTGGACCTACCAAAACCTCACACTCCAGTATGGCAAAAGAGCACGTCTATGAACCTACTTCCTCATTACAGGCGGGGACTGGCATGGGCTGCTGGCAGGGAAGGGGGATTCATCGTGCTGAGTGAGTTGAGGTTCCATTTTATAATTCATTCCCCCAGATCTCTGCTTCGGAGAGGGAGTGAATAATGGAAGGCGGTGGCCTCATTGCATAGATTTATCCTTGGGTCTCTTGTCCCCTGCAGCCCTTTCGTTATTAGTCTAACGGGTTCAATACGGACCCAGGCAGGATGTTGTTATAATTGATATGCCAGCATGAGGAGAGGCATGTGAGCCGAGCAGCAAGCTCCCCCCCCACCATTCTAATCTTTTAAATCCAAATGAAAAAAAAAAACCACAATACTAAAACAACTCCTCCGATGCAGCTTGAAATAAGCAAGCGTAGGAGTTAGCGGAGACCACTAAGCTTCATGAAAAACTTAAAAAGTCCCTTTGTAGTGGGTCTCATAGGCTGATTAAAAACCAGCATTCTTGGGAACAAAATGGTTTGCATATCTCACAGTTAACCCTCGAGGCACCGGCACTGGCTGGTTACATTTGGAGTTTCTTATCAGGGAATTTGCTCTACTGACAGCAGCTCTAGAGAAAGAGCTCCCGCTGGTAGGTTCTGATTTTGTACTGTTCTTACGCAATTTTTCTGAGGTAAATTCTTGTACAGTTCACGCATTCTGCTTCCCAGGGGGGCTGACAGAATTGCTGGGCGTCTGGGTAAGGTGATGGGAGGGACATGGCTCTGCTGTCCCAAAAGGGGTGGAGCTTTGGGGGAAGGGGCAGGGCTAGGGGGCCCTCAGTGTTGCCTGGACTGCAGCCAGCCCTTAGCGCCACCAGGAGCGAGCTGCCTGGGACTCTGGCGGTGATTTAAAGGGCCCAGGGCGCCTGCTGTTGCCACTGCTGCAGTAGCAGTGCCTGGGAGCCCCGGTCCCTTTCATTGTCAGGCCCCAGGGCAGTTGCCCCCTTTGCTCTTCCCCCATCAACAGGCCTGATGCTGCCATTAATTATCTAAACTCCACTCAGTGCCCCTTTTTCGCTTGCGAAAGGATACGATTCTGGTATCCAGACTACAATCCTGAAGTCCTTTGGAGGCATTACTGAGCAAGTGTCAAAGGTTCTGTCTATCACAGAGCATCTCTGTCAATCAGACCAAGGCCAGGTCTACACTAAGGGATAAGTTCGAATCAAGAGACGCAACTCCAGCCACATTAACTGCGTAGCTGGAGTCAACGTACCTTGATTCGAACGGTGGCAGCATCTCCACTGTGGGAGGTTGACAGGAGAAAAGCTCCCGCTGATTTCCCTTACTCCTCATGAGGAGTAGGAGTACCGGCACCGGTGGGGGCACCCTGGGTTCAATTTAACAGGGCCTTACAAGACCCACTAAATCGAATGCCGGAAGATTGATCTCCGGAGCGGTGACCCAGCTACGTGGGGCTCTCTCTTCCAGCTCCATCTCACACCGACTGAAACCGCTATGACCATCTAGTCGGACCTCCTGTACAACACAAGCCAGGGGACTTCCCTGAATTGATTTCTGTGTTAGGGCTACAACCCTATTGGAACAAACCCGTGGCAACCCAGGACTTGAGCAGAGAATAGGACACAGACCCACACCCATGTGCCCAGGATCCATGGACCTTTCCCCAGCTCAGCCCAAAGGGAATCTCGTTAAGCACTCAGCAATAGTGACAGTTTTCCCGGGAGTTATGGCAAGGTTCCAGATGGGTCACCATATCCAGGATTGGATTAATCCCTTTGCTCCCTGGCCTCTGACTGTTCCCCTCCCCTCCCAGTCTCCCACTTGCTACCCAACCCCCCTGCTTTCCATCCCTTGACCATCTCCCTGGAACCCCCCGACCTCCTATCCACACACCCCAGCTCCATGCCCAACACCTCCCTCCAGACACCACTGCTCCCCCACCCCTGACTATGCCTCTTGGAGCACTGGGGCAGGTGGTGCTGAAGAATGCCACTCGGAGCATCAGGGCTGGTGGTACAGGGAGCATGCTGCCCTGGTGCAGGGGAAGCTGAGGATGCAGGGGTGGGGTACAGAAGGAGAGGGGCCAGAGACAATCCAGACAGAAGGATCCAGTGGGCCAGATGTGACCCACGGGCGTAGTTTGCCCGCCTCTGCTCTAGACTTTAGTAGGTCTTTGGGTATGGTCCTGCATGACCTTCTCATGAATAAAGTAGGGAACTACAACCTAGATGGGGCTACTCTAAGGTGGGTGTATAAGTGGTTGGATAAACGTTCTCAGAGGGCAGTTACCCGTGGTCCGCAGTTATGCTGGCAGGGCATAATGAGTGGGGTTTCAAAGGGATCAGTCCCGAGTCTTGTTCTGTTCAATATCTTCATCAACGATGTAGATGATGGCATAGAGAGTATACTTATAAAGTTTGCAGATGATACCAAGCTGGGAGGGCTTGCAAGTCCTTTGGAGGAGAGGGTCATAATTCAAACTGATCTGGACAAACTGGAGAAATGGTCTGAAGTAAACAGGATGAAATTCAATCAGAACGCATGCCAAGTACTTCACTCAGAAAGGGGTAATCGGTTGCACATGTACAAACTGGGAAAGGACAGTCTACAAAGGAGAACTGCAGAAAGGGATTTAGGGGTCAGAGTGGACCACAAGCTAAACAGGAGTCAACAGTGGGACATGGTTGCAGAAAAAGCAAACATCATTTTGGGATGTATTAAGAGGAGTGTTGTAAGCCAGACAGAAGCAATTCTTCTGCAATAATCCCACTGATTAGGCCTCAATTGGAGTATTGTGTCCAGTTCTAGGTGCTGCATTTCAAGAAAGATGTGGAGAAATTGGAAAAGGTCCAGAGAAGAGCAACAAGAATGATTCAAGGTCTAGAAAACATGACCTACGAGGGAAGACTGAAAGAACTGGGTTGTATTAGTCTGGAAAAGAGAAGACTGAGAGGGGACATGATATCAGCTTTCAAGTACCTAAAAGGGTGTTACAAGGAGGAGAGAGAAAAATTGTTTTCATTGGCCTCTGATGACAGGATAAGCAGCAATGGGCTTAAACTGCAGCAAGTGAGGTTCAGGTTGGACATTAAGAAAAACTTCTTGTCAGGGTGGTTAAGCACTGGAATAAATTGCCTAGTGAAGTGGTCCCTGCTCACAAGTATTTAAATACTAGCTTCTCTCTGCTCTCAGTATTAAATGCCAAAGTTTTAAAGTGATAGGATAACATCAGAGCATATTAAAAATACACATTGTGAGCCAAATCCTTCTGTCCATTCTTAATCCTTCAGCTGGGAGCAGCAGTAAGCTCTTATCTTCTGGATGCATCTAGCTGGAAGCAGACATTGTCATACATAGACTTTGTGTGTCACACACACCCCATATGAGGTGAAACAACGTCCCACTAGTCCTCGCTGCACAAGAGTTCAAGTCACTACTTTGTAACAAATCACATACTTCCAATAAGTCTCGGCTTGACAAAGCCCTGGCTGGGTTGATTTAGTTGGGATTGGTCCTGCCTTGGGCAAGGGGCTGGACTTGATGGCCTCCTTAGGTCTCTTCCAGCTCTAGGATTCTATGAATAACAATTACCCCAAAACATATACTTGTATCTATATGTTCATACACACGTGCACAAAGCTACACACACCAAGAGGTGGAACTAGACTGATTAAATAGTTTAGGAATTGATCTCTCAATTCCTAAAGCAGGGCGGTAGGAAATTCCAGTAATAATCTACAACTATTCCATCTCGGCATATATAGGTGCTTAATCAGATTTTTTCAAGGAAATGAAATAAATAAATCCCAGAGTTCCTTTACATAACAGACCAAAAACAGCAACTACACAGGCTTCAATATTAGAGCAATGTTATAATGTCAAGACGACTACCTGAAGAAGTGGGCTATGCCCACGAAAGCTCATAACCCCATCTACATTTTTTGTTAGTCTCTAAGGTGCTGCAAGACTATTTATTGTTGTTTAAGTTTTTCCAGTTACAGACTCTCGGCTACCCCTCTGAAGCTTTTACACAATTAACTGATAAGCCTCATTTTATCGGTTAATCCCGTTGACTCCCTGCATTCAGCTGCCCCTTGCTGCCTCTTTATCAGAGGCAGCAAGGGGTGGGGGGAGCCGGTGCTCATGAGGAGCTGGCTTTTAAGACTGCTCCCCATGAACACCAGATCTCATGGAGCTGCCTCCCCCATGCCCAACTCTCATGCTGCTGCCTCTGATAGAGAGGCCGCAGCGCAGAGGGTGGGGAGGGATGGGAGCTGGTACATATGAGAAGCCAGGTTTCAAGCCGGCTGCCTGTACATAGTAGCTCCTGTGGAGCTGCCTGCCCCCTGCCTCCCACAGAGGCCCAGGCTTGCCACAGACAGAGGCTGCTCCGTGGATGCTGGTGCAGCCTCTATCTGTGGGGAACTTGGACCCTCCACTCCCAGAGAGGAGCGGCAGGTAGGAGCCAGTCTGTGTGGGGTGCTGGTTTTTAAACTGGCTCCACTTGTGTTACTGGATCCCGCCTGCCACTCTATGCTGTTGCCTCTGATAGAGAGGTAGCACACAGATAGCAGGGGGCTCCCCAGGAACCCCCGGGGACTATGGAATAGTTGTGTAACCGCTAAGATTTGATGTGGTTACACGACTATTCAATTACCCACTAAGATCCCTAATAATATCCACTGAATAATAAATGCTGCTATGAAACCATGGCATATCATGACTGTATGAACAAACCAATTCTATAAGCTCTGTTCTCCCATGCTGACAAACTTACTTTTTAAAATATAACTTGTCACTCAGATGCACAAACAAATGATTATAACATTTTGAAAAAAAAACCTACTTCCGACATAAAGAGCACGGCGACTAATTTAATTTTTTTGGACCAACTAGCAAACATCCTGCTGAAGTGCTTGAAACATGACAGTGCTTAAGTGTTCAAAGCTGTCAGTTACAAACTGCTGGATTAGTGGAAAGTAGGATTCTTACCTGTGGAATTTAATTTTGTTTCACATCATCCTGAGTGGTGGTTTCTGGAGGTACCTCTCTCAAGGTCTCAGATAAGAAATTCTAATCGCCAACAAAAGTTAGCATTCACTGCCTGACAGGGTTAGAACTCCTGCACCGGTATTCATCTGTAGATCTTTATTCCAGCAGTACCATTTGCTCCATTAAAAAAAAAAAGGGGGGTCATCTCAGTATTTCTGTGTTTCTGAAGATCTATATCTAAAATTTGCTTCTACAAATGGCACTTCAGGATGATGCAAAACAAAGAATCAAAAGGCGAGTAGCCTTATTCCACAGGTAAGAATAGTACTTAGCTGTAATATAGAATAGTGATAGAAATGAAGCCGTGTTAGTCTGGTGTAGCTGAAACAAAATACAGGACTATGTAGCACTTTAAAGACTAACAAGATGGTTTAATAGGTGATGAGCTTTCGTGGGCCAGATCCACTCTGAGGAAGTGGGTCTGGCCCACGAAAGCTCATCACCTATTAAACCATCTTGTTAGTCTTTAAAGTGCTACCTAGTCCTGTATTTTGTTTTAGCTGTAATATAGTAACTTTTATCTGAGGATTTTAAACACTTCCTCAAATATTAAATCTTACAACAAACCTGTGGAATATTTTACCCACATGACAGATGGCTGAATTGTGCACCCAGGGGTTAAGTGACTTGACAAAAGCCAAGCAGTGAATCAGTAGCAAAGTCAGGAAAAGAACCCATGAGTCCCAATTGTGGGTACTTACTTTCACTACAGGTTCAACCTCTCTAGTCTGGCAACATCCGTGGTGCAACATGATTTTAGTTAGCTGGATGTCCACATATCATGGGTGTGGCCAATTTTTCCACAGTCCCATAAAGTTTGTTTACAGCCACCGGTCCTGGCTCTCAGTGTTCTGTGCTGTTATTTAGCCCGAATTTCCCTCTAAATGTCTTCTAAGGGCCCAGTAAGCAGTGGAAGTGTTAGTAATGCTGCTAGATAATATTGATCTCCTGTGGTCCGGCCAATTCTCTGATTTCACACTGGTCAGGTTCCAAGGGTGCCAGACTACAGAGGTTCAACCTGTACTAGGTAACATGGCTGTACATAGCTAGGGACAGAAGCCAGAATCATAGAATACTTGAACTGGAAGGGACCTCGAGAGATCATCAAATCCAGTCCCCTGCCTTTATGGCAGGACCAAGCACCATCTAGATCATCCCTGACAGATGTCTGTCTAACCTGCTCTTAAATATCTCCAGTGATGGAGATTCCACAACCTCCCTAGGCAATTTATTCCAATGTTTAATCACCCTGACATAGGATTCTTAGCACTCTGCTCTAACCACTAGACTATAATCTCTCATAACTGGGAAAAGACGACAGCGGTTCTGGCTCCTAGTGACCTACTTAGACTAACTACAATTGAGAATAGAAGCCAAGAGTCCTCACTGCCAATATCTGGCTCCAATCACTAGATACTCTCTCTCTGAAACAGAGCCTCAGCCTTCCCTTTTGTCCCTGTGGCTTATTTGAGCTTAATGCCAGCTCAGTGCAGGGTCACTGAAATTGTGAAGGGTTATGGACAAGTTTGACGGGAATAGCGTGTCCCTTCCTGATGAGGTCGAAGGGAGCTAGATGATTCGGTGAGGTCATGTTCAGGACCAAACAGCTTTTGTAAGTGAAAGGGTTTCAGTGTGATGGATGGAAGGGCAGGAAGAAAAAGCCCATGTTGGTCTCACATGAGGCGCGTGGATGGTTAGTGGCTGCATGAGGCAGCCCGGATTTCTAAGGCCTTGTCTACGCGTGCAAGTTTGGTTGCCAAAAAACTCTTTGGTGACAAAGCCCCGAGAATGTTCGCATTGTGACGTGACAAAAGATGCGACAAACGTCCAGCTTTGAGGACAAAACACTTCCACTGCTGCCCGTGACTTTTGTCTCCCCCCGTCCATTTATCGTCAACAATCATGTCGTGTGTATTATTTTTTCTGTCAAGTTTATCGACCTCCAGCATGTTTCCCAAAATGCCCAATTAGCCACTCTGGCCAGCTCTTTGAACTCTGCTGCTCTGCAGCCCTGTAAAGGGATCTTGCTGGGAGAGGGTGTTGAAGCTTTGCCTGAGGTACTTATTAACTTTCCCAAGGAGATTCCATGGCAGGGCTGCCATTTCCCTACGGCTATGGTACGACCCAATCCCAAATCTTTCCTCAAATGGCAACCAAGGTGGCACAGAGCTTGGCTACATAAGGAGAGGGGCACCTCCTCCCCCTATCTAGCAGGCAGAACCTGAGCTTGGATTTGCTTGTTAACCTTCAGCAGGGAATATATGAGCCCAGTACTCTCAGTCAGTGGACCAGGGTAGGTTTATTACAAATTGTTTCCATGTGAAGCTGCTGCACAAGACCATGCCCGTCACTCATTCCCTTCTTTCCCCCCACCTTTAAAAACTCACCATGATCAGAGGGCCTGCAGCGAGACCTGTGTTTGCCGCTAGGGTAACAAGAAAAGTGGCAAGTTTTGTTCAGAGATATGCGTGTTAGTGAAATGTTACAACCTTTACCATGAACAGTACAGTCACTCCATTGTTAATGGTTACGCTTCCAGACCAGACCTTGAGAAGTCATGTACGTTCACCATCAGACAGAGTAAGGAAAAAACCATGGAAGATGAAGGAGGATCTGGTCAAGGATGTGTTGCATCACTCAACACTTCAAACAGAGAAGAGAGCAAAAAAGAGCGACAGAGATCCAAGTGAGCACACAAACCACTGAACGCATGCTGAAGCTCATGGAAGACCAAAATGAGATGCTGAAGGGTGTTATCAAGATGTCAAGCGAACAAAACCAGAGGCCCCCCTGTCAACACACGCAGAGCTTTTTTTCCACAGCAACCATCCCTCCATGCCCACACATCAACGTTCATGGCAACACATGCAAAATTCTTTATCCGGTAACCCTTTTTTCCCTGGCCACACACTCATTTTCATAATCACGTCATGTTTCTCCCCCCATCACAGTCCAGTCCCTGTGAAAGCAGCTGTTTGACTTCAACAGCTGGATCTTAATACCATTGCAAGGTTTTCCAGTAACCCTTACCATTGAACATATTGATTGAAAGACATCAGTAAAGACAATGTTTAAAGACATGAGTTTATTTTGTGTGACAACCCATCGCTCTAGCTCTGTAGAAGCCTGAAATATCCATTGGGCTTCATGGGAATATCTTGCTCCGGAAGCAACCCCAACACACAAATGTTAGCGCGGACAGAGTGCCAGAGTGGTTCCTCAGGGCCTCCCTGATATTGATGGCCTATGGGCACCTCTGACCGCACGAGTGTCTGGCTGTTAAAAACTGTGCATCCAGCTGCTGTGTCTTGTTGTTCACCCTTACTCTCACCCTTACTCTCACACAAATTATGTAAGCAACAGCATGCGGCCACCACCTTGTGGCTATGATCCTCCAAAAGGTCCAGGCTGCCGTAGAGACACCTCCATCTCGCTTTCAATCAGCCAAAGGCACATTCAACAATCATACGGCACTGGCTTCTCCTGTTGTTGAATCGTTCCTTACTGCTGTCCAGGTGCCTCATGTAAGAGGGAAGTCGTGTCACTTAGGATCACTATGGGCATTTCCAGATAAATTTCTGGTATGAAAAGAAAGTCCAAGCCTGCAGCTTTCTGAACAGGTCACTGTTCCTCAAGATGTGTGCTTCATGCACCACTCAGTGCTGGTTTCCCTAGCCCAGAAGCGATGGTCTATGGTGGACAGCTGATCTGTGACAGGCCAACGCAACGACAATTCATTGGCATCCATCTCACCATTGTCGTCCATATCCGAGTCTTCGTCCTCTGCTATTAATTGCATAAATAGCTGTGCTGCAATGGGCGATGTCCAAACACACTGAACACAACTTGGGAGACAATTGTGGAATCCAAGATTCCACAATTTGCAGCAAAGTCAGAAGCCCAGGGAGGGCCGGGAAGCAAAGAGGTGACTGACGTGACGTTTTTCACGTTTCCAAAATGCATAATGCTACATTGAGCAAACCCACAGTGCTTAGCGACCAAAGGTGGCTGAAGTAATTGTGGGATGCTTACCCACAGTGCTTTGCTCTGTTGACAGCGTGCCAGCCATGTGGCCATGAAATGTCGACAACAGGAGGCAGAAAAACATGTTGCCTTTGTGTTATCGGTGTCATTATAATGCTTTGCACACCACTTTCATAGGAATTCCACCAGAATTTAAACGCAGCTGTGGTGAGGAGAGAGATCACGACAACATTCCATGTCATATGGCAGAAGCATTGTCTATACGGATGCAGAATATTACAGCAGACGCATGCACGCTATGCTCACAGCGCTTTTGTTTTTTCTTGGTTGCTGTTTGCACTTACACACAAAAGTCAGGCTGATGGGTTGCTCTGTGTGTATGAAAAAACACAGCCATCTACTAAGTTCTTATTTCCCCATGATCGCCGGCTTTTCCATCTCTAGATTAGTAATATTTCTAAACAGTCCACTTTGTCTTCATCTCTGTTACATTCTGCAACCAACTCCGCCTCCTTACAAACCTGTCGATCCTTCCATGACACCCTGATTCCTCTTCTGTTCGGATGTTCCTTGTTCTATCTCTTCCCAAAGCTTGCAAGAGTTTTTCCTCCTTGCCCCAAAACTCTACATTCCTCCCCACAAAAGTACTGCTGCTCTGTTTTCATTGCTCCTAACCTGCTTTTCCTGCTGCCCTGAATTTGGCACGGGTATTAGACAGGGCTGATGTCAACTGAGTTACTGGAGATCAATACATGTATGAATTGTATTAATTAGAAATCTGTGCATTTCCACTCTGTCAATAAGACCACAAGACTCACATGGATCTTTTCACATGTTGAATGCAGTAAAACCCTTTGACGTATTAACTCTCAATACAATCCAGGTCATGGCTCCAGCTCCTTTGTGTTCCCAGAGCATTAGTCAGAAAAACACACTATCCTCACCCCAACACACACGGAAGTCGAAGTTTCATCTGAGGATCTCAAAGGGCTTCACAAATATTAACTAAGCGCCAAGGAGACAGGTGGTATCAACACTGACGCACAGAGCAGAGATGGGACTTTCCCAACGTCATTGGACGCATGGGTGGACGGGAAATGCTTTTCCCTTCCCATGAGAATTTTTGACATTTAGAATTTTGTCCGGTCACGAATTGAGATGAACATCGAAACCTTAAAAATTGTCATGACCGGAAAAATCCTCCTTCCCCTGCCTTTTTTTTTGGTTTGGGCAAAAAACAATAATTGACTGACAGTGGATACGAAGAATCTTCTAGGAACAGGTTACTCTGTAAGCATTCACTTTGAAGCATCCTATATTAACTATATAAATAAATATTGGACTAATTCAACTCTGTGAGTTTTATATTTCAAACAATCTACTAGATTGTGGATTAAAATTAGACACAAAATGCTGTTGAACATGCATTTGCCCTGCGTGAACACAACCAACTTTGGGGCCGCTCATATTTACGGTTTATGGACGAGAGTATAACAGCAGATACATGTTTTTCTCCCCCCACATAAAGGGAGGCCGTCGGTCATTACGATACACAGAAAACCTTGGTCCGCAAAAGACTTTCAGAACTTACTACCTGATCTGTGCTTGGAGTATCTGTAATGTCATTCATGCTTCTGCTTTGTGCATGGCCTAAAGAAAGCACAAGGAAAAGACACAGTAAGAGACATGTAGAAGCCACAGATTTTCTATGTTCCCAGGCCTGTATTGTGCCCTTCATCTGTGTGGCTGACAAACAGTTATGTATTTTTGTTAGTCTCCAAGGGTGCGATTACACTGCACTGTTATTTCGAGATAACAATGTGAGCGACTACACAGCTATTCCGTTATTTCGAAATAATTTCGGAATAAAGGACGGCTTATTCTGAAATCTGTAAACCTCATTCTACAAGGAATAATGCCTATTCCAAAATAGCTATTTCGAAATAAGGCATGTGTAGACGCTCCCCTGCTGCTATTTCGAAATAGCCCCTCCCCAGAGCCATTCTAAGTTATTCCTCACCATTGCCTCCTGGGACGCTAAATCAAGATAGCACGCCTACATTAGGGAAGCCTGCCTTGGACTAATTTGAGGCCTTGCTGCAGTGTGGATGTGTTATTTCAAAATAAAATATTTCGGAATAACTTATTTTGAAATAAGTGCTACAGGACTATTCGTTTTGTTAAAAAGGAGAATTCAATAATGAGTCGCCTCTCACGCAGGCCAGATTCTGGTTTCACTCACACCAAGATAAATCTGGTGTGGCTAACCTGGACTATCTCCTGATTTAACATGGCATACATGTGATCAGAACGGAGTAACCCTGGTGGAGTTGACTCGATTTGTACCAGTGTAACTAGGATGAGATTCCGGCCATGTGTTGACACTTACCTCCTACATTGCATGGGCCAAATCGGGCCCTCACATTTGCATTTATAACTCTTATTGAGTTAATGAGTACAGCATAGATGGATCTGAGCAGATGTGGTTTTTTTTTTTTTGCTTGTTTCTTTAACCCTCTTCTTGTGATATGTTGCCACAGATTCCACTTTTTACCATCAGGGCTTTCTCAAGGTTTGAAAGGTTTCTCAACAGCATGAAAGTTCCCACATATAACTATTAGACTATTAGTTTTTCCAGTAACTTGGCTACCCCTCTGAAGTGTTTACACATTTTTTTGGTAATGCTTGGGGGGGGGGGGGGGGAAGGGTCTCTTAAAGTTGACATGTCTCAGGGCCTCACTGTGCCTGAATCTTGCCCTGTAAACAGGAGTGTTTTTACTGTCTATATATCTCAGAGGGGGAGCTGTGTTAGGATTACGCATTGTTTTTAAAGTTACAGATTGTGGCACCCTACGGCATGTCTACACTAAGAAATTATTTTGAAATAATGCCTGAAATAACTATTTTGAAATAAGCTTATTCCCCAAGGAAAGCAGAAGTTATTATTTCAAAATAACCAGCCCCTTATTTCAAAACAACAGGCTTGGCAGTGTGGATGTTCGTCTTGTTACTTCGAAAGAAGGGGAGTTATTTCGAAATAACTTCCTAGTGTAGACCAAGACTTAGAGACTAACAAAAAATATATAGAATCATGCACTTTCATGGGCAAAACCCACTTCTTAAGATGAAATGGGTTTTGCCCATGCAAGCTTGTGAAATTGGAGAGGGTCCAGAGAAGAGCAACAAGAATGATTAAAGGTCTAGAG
>JANRFK010000351.1:2120598-2136255 GCA_030068395.1 Apalone spinifera
TAACATAAATCGTACTTGCCGTACTTGCTAACTACTAGTAGTCCAGCTGGGAGGTGGGGCTGCGATCGTGGGTGGTTTGTTACTAACAACAGAGGCATTTTCGGACAATTTTTTCACCAAGACAATTTAACAAAATTAGCAGGTCTCAAGTCGAGTCTTAAGTCACAAACAATGAACCCAAGTCGAGTCTGAAGTCGAGTCACCTAGGCGACTTAAGTCCGACTCGAGTTCAAGTCGTGGGACTCGAGTCAACAACTCTGGTGTTGGGCACCGAACTCCTCTTTAAATCAACAGGGGTCAAGCTGTTAAGTTCCAAGGTCACATGGGCTGCTAGGGCAGAGCAGGGATTTGAAGCCAGGTTTTCTAAACATGTGAGCCACTGGCCCCACGCTGGCTGGTACAGAAACAAAGGGGTTAGTAGGACACTGTGCCCATCTCATTGCTACGTGTGTAAATCCCTGGGTGTCAGAGCGAGCACATCCCCTGGCATTGGCTCTCAGTTCACATTACTCAAGGTCATTGTGCTGTTCAAGTGGGATGCCACCCGGGCACGTGGAATTAATACAAGTCTATCTGATTAACTGCCTGACCTCGCCCCATCGATCCCATTCGAAATGGCATGAGCACACACAAATCCCTTTGTGTTACAATAGAGAAGGGCTCAGTTGAGCTCAAAAAGCCATCTAAATCCCTGGCGCAAGAGTGACTCCTTTTTCAAAGAGTGAAGCTCACAGGAAAAAAAAAAGAACTAATAATGCTTACAAAACTTACACTCGGAAGAGAAAATTCCACATGGATTTGAGATTTTTTTTTTACTTGGTTAAGCTCATAATTCAATAAAGCAAACACTATTTGTGGGTCCTCTAATACTTTTATTAAAAGTTGATGGGTTTTTTCTTTTCTTTTCTTTTTTTAAATCTGGAAGGGTAGGGCTTGTTAACGCTTTGGCTGCCCCCAGAAAGTGAGAATGCAGAAATATTAGACAGGTTGGGCTTGATTTTCCCACTGTCTTGATGTGATGGAATCACTTCCAAAGAGTGTAAACACAAGGGCTGCGTCTACACTGGCGCGCTTTTGCGCCAAAGGTATGCAAATGAGGCTTAGTGTTAGCATATCGCCGAGCCTCATTTGCATACCTTTGGCACAAAAGCGCGCCAGTGTAGACGTAGCCAAGATGTTAAGAGACACCAATCTGAGATGGTAGCAATTTGCACCAATTTTCTGTGCCATGCTATGCCAGGTCCATGCCATGCAATGCCAATGCCATTTCATTCCACTGCACTCTTGTTTCCTAAGTTACCAGGAATAGTAACAGCTTCAGTTCCTAAATCCACTCATGATCCAAGAATGCTTCTCGCATGCTTGAGATCCAGTCCAAAAGTCATATGTTTGGACTGTTGCTTATCACACTGGAACGAGAACAGGGTACATCATTGATTTTCCAGTTTGGCTGTCAAAATGAAAAATCCCCCTAAAAAAAGTTCCTTTTTGGGCAGCCTGAAAAACCCTTTTGTTTTTTCTTGCTGGGATGATAAACATGTGGCGGTGGAAGCGGAATACCATTTTGCTTGAATAAAATGTTCAAATATGAAACAAAACATTTGGTTAGTTTTTTATCTTGTATTTGAAAGCAAAATCTAGCTACATTGAACAAAACGTCAAAATGTTCTGCTTAGACTTTTTTGGAATCCCTCACCCCTTATTTTGTGGCCAAAATTATGCACCGAGTTTGACCTAAATTTGCAAGCAGTTTTAGTTGAGAATCTCAGCCATTTGCTTGAAATGGCATTTTTTGGTGAATAAACTATTCAGAAAAAAAAAATCAAATCACCCAGCTCTATTTATAACTGCAGCTTTTCCCAGACCAAAGGTAATAAACTCTACGTCTACACTGGCAGTTTCTTGTGCAAGAACTCTTTGGCGGAAGAGTTCTTGTGCAAAAACTCTTCCACAAGAGAGCGTCTACACTGCCATGTGCTTTTGTGCAAGAGCATCCGTGCCAGTGTAGACGCTCTCTTGCACAAGAAAGCTCCGGTGGCCATTTTAGCCATTGGGCTTTCTTGCGCAAGAAATTCATGTTGCCTGTCTACACTGGCCTCTTGCACAAGAACAGTTGCTCAAGAGGGTTTATTCCTGAGCAGGAGCATCATAGTTCTTGTGCAGGAAGCCCTGATTTTATACAGTAGAACGTCAGTTTACTTGTGCAAGAACATGTGGCCAGTGTAGACAGGCAGCAGGTTTTTGCGCAAGAGCGGCCGCTTTGGCGCAAGATCGCGCCAGTGTAGACACAGCCCAAGGTCCTTTTATTTGCAGCCTGGTGGTGGAGACTTTAGTGCCGTGGTGTCCAACACGTTAGTCACTAGCCAAATGTGGCTGTTTGGCCGGTAAGTGTGGCTAGTTATCTCACAGAATTATTTATATTTTCAGAATAATATGACTAGTTTGCCATAGCAGTGGCTATAGCTTCAGAGCTGGTTGGACACCATGGCTTTCGTGTGTGCTATTTTTCTCTGTAATCATGAGGGCTAGAAACTTTTCTTTCTTGCCAATTCTCTATTGGAAGTCAGCAACTTTTCTAACCTTGTTTCAAAAGCCGCGATCGCACATGAGGCTGATTGAGCTCTTTGAGGTCTGCTGATATTCAGTTCTTGTCTTTGGTCTCCCTCTTGTTTATCTTTCACCCACAATTGTTGCAAGAGGCCTCTGGCCTCTACCAGATATGCTCATACCAACACAGCCGGGCCTTCTTCTGTGAGAGAGATTTGCATTAGATCCTTACCACCAAAAAGACTAGAAATTTAATACAAAATTACAAATGATAGTTGAGGTGCTTACCTAATAATAGGCCTTCAGGTGCTCGGGATTTAAGAAACGCACCAAATATTGTGAGACTCATGATAAAATGGCCAGGGTTGGCAACACTGTAAGGCTACGTCTAGACTGGCATGATTTTCCGCAAATGCTTTTAACGGAAAAGTTTTTCCATTAAAAGCATTTGCGGAAAAGAGCGACTAGATTGGCACGGACATTTTTGCGCAAAAGCACTTTTTGCGGAAAAGCATCCGTGCCAATCTAGATGCGCTTTTGCGCAAAAAAGCCCCAATCACCATTTTAGCCATCGGGGCTTTTTTGCGCAAAACAATTCTGGGTTGTCTATACTGGCCCTCTTGTGCAAAAGCATTTGCGCAAGAGGGCTTTTGTCCGAATGGGAGCGTCATTGTATTTGCGCAAGAAGCACTGATTTTGTACATTACAAAGTCAGTGCTCTTGCGCAAATTCAAGCAGCCAGTGTAGACAGTTGGCAAGTTTTTTCGCAAAAGCAGCTGCTTTTGCAGAAAAACTTGCCAATCTAGACACAGCCTAAATGTCTCATCATTACCTTGCACTTCCTACATCTATAAATTGTGTCTGGGTGTTATCTCTTGTCCTTAGAATGCAAGTTCTTTGGGGGCAGGGTACATCTTTTTAGTTCTGTGGGCAGGGGACTGGACTCGATGACCTCTCAAGGTCCCTTCTAGTCCTAGTATTTTATGATTCTATGCAGCCTCTAACAAATGGATCCCTCATTATGGGGCCCCTATGTACTAGTGAAATGCTAATAATATTTACATATTGCTCTTTACCCTAGAATATACACAGTCCTATTCCCCCATTCCACAGGCAGCTGGATTTTTCCAGCTCTATAGTGGTTCGAAGCCACTGCTGTGTTTCCAGCCACCATGTTTTACATTCAAAACAATGAACAGCCTGCAGCATGTTTTACATTGCTCCTCTTTCAGGATTTGTGTCACTTTGCATGGTCAGGCAATGAACTAACGGTTCCCTAATCAATTTCAAAACTAATCACCCTGATGCAATTTGAAGACTGATTAATAGATTTAGCCAGTGTATTCCATCTCAGTGTCATCACTGGCCTGAAACCATTGGGTGTCTCTTGGTGGCAAGCTGCTTGTGAATCATCTTTTGCATCATCTTACTCGAGATTAGAACTCACTGCCTTTCTCTAGTTGCTTTCATCAGGCAGGTTCTCACCATGCTTTACTAACTATGCACATTTGCGTCATCTGACACAGAAACGCAACCCCCCCTAGGGAGGAATGTGATTCTGAGCTGGTGTAACAGCAGCACATGGAACTGAACCTGGGACCTCTGAAGCTTAGCGCACGAGTCTCTATTCCATGAGCTCAAAGCCAGCCAGCTGGTGGATCAGACTCGTTATTCTCTCTCTCTGTACGTGGTCTCAGTGCCACTAGAGGGGACAGTACCACACCCAGTAGGTGTATGGGTTACACTGGTTTACAGGAAATGGTGCTTAAAACGTGAGAGACTTCCTGGACCTGACTGCCCTAAAGCTCACACCAATATTGCCACTGCTAGAGCTGAAGTAGAGTCATAGAATCATAGCACACTAGAACTGGAAGGGACCTCGAGAGGTCATCGAGTCCAGTCCCCTGCCCTCATGGCAGGACCAAGCACCATCTAGACCATCCCTGACAGGTGTCTGTCTAACCTGCTCTTGAATAGCTGCAGTGATGGAGACTCCACAGCCTCCCTAGGCAATTTATTCCAGTGTTTAACCACCCTGACAGGTAGGAAGATTTTCCCAATGTCCAACCTAAACCTCCCTTGCTGCAATTTAAATCCATTGCTCCTTGTCCTATCATCAGATGCCAGGAAGAACAATTTTTCTCCCTCCTCCTTGTAACACCCTTTTAGATACTTGAAAACCGCTATCATGTCCCCCCGACCCCGTCTTCTCTTTTCTAAACTAAACAAGCCCAAGTCTTTCAGTATTTCCTCATACCTCATGTTTTCTAGACCTTTAATCATTTTGGTTGCTCTTCTCTGAACCTTCTCCAATTTCTCCACATCTTTCTTGAAATGCGGTGCCCAGAACTGGACACAACACTCCAATTGAGGCCTAACCAGTGCAGAGTAGAGCATAAGAATGACTTCTCGTGTCTTGCTCACAACACTCCTGTTAATCCATCCGAGAATCATGTTTGCTTTTTTTGCAAGTGTCACACTGTTGACTCATATTTAGCTTATGGTCCACTATGACCCCTAGATCCCTTTCTGCAGGACTCCTTCCTAGACAGTCTCTTCCCATTCTCTGTGTGTGACACTGATTGTTCCTTCCTAAGTGGAGCACTTTGCATTTGTCCTTATTAAACTTCATCCTATTTACCTCAGACCATTTCTCCGGTTTGTCCAGATCAGTTTGAATTATGACCCTCTCCTCCAAAGGACTTGCAACCCCTCCCAGCTTGGGATCATCTGCAAACTTAATAAGCGTCCTCTCTATGCCAATATCTAAATCCTCATAAGAACATAAGAAGAACATAAGAACGGCCATACTGAGTCAGACCAAAGGTCCATCCAGCCCAGTACCCTGTCTGCTGACAGTGGCCAATGCCAGGTGTCCCAGAGGGAGTGAATCGAACAGGTAATGATCAAGCGATCTCTCTCCTGCCATCCATCTCCACCCTCTGACAAACAGAAGCTAGGGACACCATTCCTTACCCATACTGGCTAATAGCCATTAAAAGACTTAACCTCCATGAATCTATAGTCCTAGCCTTCACAACCTCCTCAGGCAAGGAGTTCCACAGATTGACTATGCGCTGTGTGAAGAAGAACTTCCTTTTATTTGTTTTAAACCTGCTGCCCATTAGTTTCTTTTGGTGGCCCCTAGTTCTTATATTATGGGAACAAGTAAATAACTTTTCCTTATTCACTTTTTCCACACCACTCATGATTTTATAGACCTCTATCATATCCCCCCTCAGTCTCCTCTTTTCCAAGCTGAAAAGTCCCAGTCTCTTTAATCTCTCCTCAGATGGGACCCGTTCCAAACCCCTACTCATTTTAGTTGCCCTTCTATGAACCTTTTCTAATGGCAGTATATCTTTTTTGAGATGAGGAGACCATATCTGTACGCAGTATTCAATATGTGGGCGTACCATGGATTTATATAAAGGCAATAAGATATTCTCTGTATTATTCTCTATCCCTTTTTTAATGATTCCTAACATCCTGTTTGCTTTTTTGACTGCCGCTGCACACTGCGTGGACGTCTTCAGAGAACTATCCACGATGACTCCAAGATCTCTTTCCTGATTAGTTGTAGCTAAATTAGCCCCCATCATATTATATGTATAGTTGGGGTTATTTTTTCCAATGTGCGTTACTTTACATTCATCCACATTACATTTCATTTGCCATTTTGTTGCCCAGTCACTTAGTTTGGTGAGATCTTTTTGAAGTTCTTCAGAGTCTTCTTTGGTCTTAACTATCTTGAGCAGTTTAGTATTGTTTGCAAACTTTGCCACCTCACTGTTTACCCCTTTCTCCAGATTATTATTTATGAATATGTTGAATAGGATTGGCCCTAGGACTGATACTTGGGGAACACCAATAGTTACCCCTCTCCATTCTGAAAATTTACCGTTTATTCCTACCCTTTGTTTCCTGTCTTTTAACCAGTTCTCAGTCCATGAAAGGATCTTCCCTCTTATCCCATGACAACTTAATTTACATAAGAGCCTTTGGTGAGGGACCTTGTCAAAGGCTTTCTGGAAATCTAAGTATACTATATCTACTGGATCCCCCTTGTCCACACGTTTGTTGATCCCTTCAAAGAACTCTAATAGATTAGTAAGACATGATTTCCCTTTACAGAAACCATGTTGACTTTTGCCCAACAAATTGTGTTCTTCTATGTGTCTGACAATTTTATTCTTTACTATTGTTTCAACAATTATCCTTGATGAAGATATTGAACAGAACCAAGCCCAAAACAAAACCCTGTGGAACCGCACTTGTTATGCCCTTCCAACATGATTGTGAACCGTTAATAACTACTCTCTGAGGATGGTTATCCAGCCAGTTATGCACCCACCTTACAGTAGCCCCATCTAGGTTGTATTTTCCTAGTTTTCTGATAGGACGGTCATGCGAGATCGTATCAAACGCTTTATTGAAGTCTAGGTTATACCACTTCTCCTACCACGCCTACCACTTCTCCCTTATCCACAAGACTCATTATCCTATCAAAGAAAGCTATCAGATTGGTTTGACATGATTTGTTCTTCACAAATCCATGCTGGCTGTTACCTATCACCTTCTTATCTTCCAGATGTTTGCAGATGAATTCCTTAATTACCTGCTCCATTATCTTCCCTGGCACAGAAGTTAAACTGACTGGTCCTGTTGTTCTTATTTCGCTTTTTATAGATGGGCACTAGACTTGCCCTTTTCCAGTCTTCTGGAATCTCTCCCAACTTCCATGATTTTTCAAAGATGATAGCTAAAGGCTCAGACACCTCCTCTATCAGCTCCTTGACTATTCTAGGATGCACTTCATCAGGCTCTGGTGACTTGCAGACATTTAACTTTTCTAAGTAATTTTAGACTTGTTCTTTTTTAATTTTAACTTCTAAAGCGCCCCCATTTCCACTACCACTTACTATGTTAGGCATCCCGTCACCATCAACCTTCTTGACAAAAACGGAAACAAAGATTAGTGGGAACAATGGTGAGAAATGTGGGGACTCAGTGCAAATAAAGACTTCCATGTCCTATGTCCTAGGGAGACAGAATATAATGAACTGTGTTGGAATTTGGCTAAGATACCAACATAAGAATGGCCACACTGGGTCAGCATAGGTCCATCTAGCCCAGTATCCTGTCTTCTGACAGTGGCCAATGCCAGGTTCCTCCAGAGGGAATGAACAGAACAAGGAATTATCCAGGCCTGGTCTACACTACAGGGTAAGTTCGAATTAAGATACACAACTTCAGCTACGTTAATTGCGTAGCTTAAGTCAAAGCATCCTAACTCAAATTTTGCACCATCCACACTGAGGAAAGTCAAAGGGAGCATGCTCTCCTTTCGACTTCCCTTGCTTCTTGTAGAAGCAGGAATATTGGCATGGAATATTCAAATTAGCTCTCACTTTGAATTAGCATGTCTTCACTAGACCTGCTAATTTGAACCCCGGAAGATCAATGGCGGCTGCTTCGAACTTCTCTGTAGTGTAGACATGGCCCAAGTGATCCTACCATCACCCATTCCCAGCTTCTGAAAAACAGAGGCTAGGGATGCCGTTCCTACCCATCATGGCTCATAGCCATTGGTGGATCTAAGTGGCATAAATCTATCTAGCTCTTTTTTGAACCCTGTTAAAGTCCTAGTCTTCACCGCATCCTCTGGCAAGGAGTTCCACAAGTTGACTGTGCACTGAGTGAAGAAAAACTTCCTTTTGTTTGTTTTAAACCTGCTGCCTCCTTTTGTTTGTTTTACACCTGCTGCCTATTAATTTCATTTGGTGACCCCTAGTTCTTATATTGTAGGAATAAGTAAATAACTTTTCCTTATTCGCTTTTTCCACACCAGTCATGATTTTATAGCCCTCTATCATATCCCCTCTTAGTCTCCTCTTTTTTGTTGCCCTTTTTGAACTTTTTCCAATGCCAAGATCTCTTTTTTGAGACAAGGCAACCACATCTGTACACAATATTCAAGATGCGGGCGTAGCATGGATTTATAGAGAGGCAGTCTCTGTATTATTGTCTGTCCCTTTTTTAATGTACATGAGATGTAACACAGCCAATCCATTGCAAAAAAGGACCAGGATGAGGTCTGTAATGTGGGAACCAAGACATTGGTAATGCGTCTCCTCAGAAAGACTGCAACCCTAGCAACAGCAATGCTCTATCCCCTAGCAAAGGACAGTCATCTCATTATTAACCTGGGGAGGGGGAAGCCACACAACCTCACACTGAACCATCCACACAACCTCCAGCAGCACAGTGTCTCCTAACTCTCCGCTGTGTCAGTGATGACTTAGACAGGAAGCCATAAGACATCATCTTGTTCTGTGTTTGTACAGCACCTAGCATAAGGGGGTGTGGTACCTAATTGGGGCCTCGAAGCGCTACCGCAATATCATGCCCTACTGAATCACCAGAGCTGGTGATCTGTCCCTTCCTTACCTGGCAGATTCTTTCCACTCCATTTCTTCCCCGTCGTGCTGCAGCGTGTCCATCTCAGTGAACAGGGTGGGGTTTGGAGGCTCGTCGTCTTCGCCCAGGATGTAGCGAAGGCGTTCAGCAGCTGGAGACACTAAAGCGAGGAGATAAAAGAGTTTCTTTTAACTCTGGGCAACTGGGAATGGGTCTCTACCCAATCCGGCTTGGGAATTGTGCCAGGAACCTTGTGAGAAATGGGATTTCTGGTCCACGTCCTGGTTCTAGCCATAGATTCAGAGCTCAAGGTCAGAAGAGACCACTGGATCGTACTTCTCACGTCCTGTAGAGCGCAGACGAACACCTGCACTCCAAGTCCAGCTGCCAGATTAAGACCAAAGCGCTACAGACTCCAGGAGAGTAAACCATTGTGTGCCACAGGTAGAGAACACAAATGGCAGAGAACTGATTGAGTGAGATCTACCCAGCCAGACAAGAAATACAAAGAGTGTTTGGTTGTGATCATTTGGGGCTTACAAACTCAGTCCCAGGAAACAAAGCAAGACAATGGAATTGGTTTCTCCAAAACGTTTTGTGGTTTGAGTTTTGGGTGGCGATTCAGATCAGTGATTTAATCAAACCTGGCCATCGTTTGGGGAAATGTTCTTGGCTTTTGTTTCCATTTGTGCATGCTGAAAATTTGACCTGGGGAGACCTCGCTGGGAATACTGGGACTGCAGCAGCCTTCTTATTGGCCAAAAGCCCAGCTGGAGCAGTTCACTTGTGAAGCCCAAGCAGCACCAGCCTGGCCATAGGTTTTCTAGGAAAGGCACTGGGAAGGCTATGGGGGTAATTCTGATGGCAAACAAAGGTGATTCAGCATTTCCAGAGAAGCAAGATTAGTCAGCCCCGGCCCACAAAGGTTGGAGCAACAGAAAGGAGGGTAGCGGTGAGGAGGGGACGGGCGTAGCTTAGCTCCTGACATGAAAAGGACATTTAGAGGACAATAAGCCGTTTGAAGGAACAACTCATTCAGAAACAAGAGGCCCATTGAGGAGCAGGGAAGGACAAGATGACAAGCAATTCAGGCCAAGCTTCCTCACACAAAGAAGGTTTGAAATATAGAACAACTGGCAAAAATAATGAACAGAGGGAGCATGCTCGATGTTGGTAACCAGTGGTGCAGCCACCCGCTACATTCAGAGGGTGAAACCCCGGCCTGTGTGAGTCAACTCGTTGGACCTGCTGGGGGAGAAATGGGATAAAACGCGGTACATGCCCGCTGACGCTGTTTGTGTTTCCTGTCGGTTAGAGGGGGCAGGCAGGTTTCTGAGGCAGGAAGGATGAGAGAGGGTTCCCAAATGTCAGGGAGAAATTCTGGCTTTGCAGCAATGGCTGACTCATGGGACTTGGAGCCTTTACCCTCTAAGTCACCAGCTAGAATCCAGCCCCGACTGCCAGATACTCCCCATTTCCATCACTGCTGCCTGCTGGTCTACGTGAAATAAATTCCCCTCTGTTCAGCACTGGTGAGGCCACATCTGGAGTATTGCATCCAGTTTTGCTCCCCTCCCCCGCCACTATGAACAAATTGGAAAGAGTTCAGTGGAGGGCAATGAAAATGTTTAGGAAGTGGGGCACATGACTTATGAGGAGAGGCTCAGGGGTTTGGGTTTATTTAGTCTGCAGATTTGATAACAGCCTTCAGCTCCCTGCAGGTGGGTTCGAAAGAGGCTGGAGAGAGGCTGCTCTCAGTGGTGGCAGATGGCAGAAGAAGGAGCAATGGTCTCAAGTTGCAGTAGGGGAGGTCTAGGTTGGATATTAGGAAAACATATTTCCCTAGGAGGGTGGTGAAGCACTGGACTGGGTTAGCTAGGGTAAAGGTGGAATCTCCATCCCTGGAAGTTTTTAAGTCCCAGCTTGACAAAGCCCTGGCTGGGATGATTGAGTTGGGGTTGGTCCTGCTTTGAGCAGGGGGTGGGACTCAATGACGCCTGAGGTCTCTTCCAGCCCTGGGATTCTCTGATTCTATGAGTTGGGTGCAGTCCAGTCCCAGTGCACAAGTGTCCGTATCATAAAAAATACCATCCTGTCACCTTAGTGGCTTGGGTGGAGAAGTCAAAACTCGCACGGGTGATGGAGACTGAACTCTCCCACCCACAAGATGAGGCACAAGAGAGCCACCGCCTACTCTGTGCTGGGCCAGCTTTGCAGTTAAACAGGACATCTGCGTCCAGAGCTCTCAACCCAGCACCTTTTCTCAGCCCTGTAAGAAACAAGAAAGACAGGTCTCTACCACAGGGAGAATTTTGTCGCCTTGTTTTCTATGCTTTGTTTCCTCCCCAGCCCCAGACACTGGGCCGAAACATGAGGCCGTTGCTCAGACAAGACTTCCATTGATGCCATTCGGAGTTTTGCCGGAGGGAGCCCTGTGCAAATTCTTTTTTCTGCCATGTGGGATTATCCATTCCCCTGTCTTTCAGCCCTCAGATTTAAACCAGTTTCAGGACTCTCCTCTCTGCCTCTATTCTTGGGTTTTCATTTTCCTTCTCAGCATTTTCACTCTCTCGGTCTCAGAAAGAAACCGAAACTCTGCAGTCGAGAGAGAAATTGTCTAGGAAGGTTGCATTCTTGCTCTCCTTCCGTCTCATCGCCTCCCTTTCTTGCTTCCCTTACGGCTCGAGCCTTGGGAGCCAAGCCCAAGGCTTCAGTCACAACAAATTAACTTTGTTTCCCCGCGAAGCGTGGCGGGGAGGAAAGAAACGCCGAGACAAGCACCGCGACTGAGCGGCTGCGTCAGAGTAAGCTTAGGCCTCTGGCTGGGGCGTGCGGACACAGTTCTCAGCAGCACAGAACATTTTTAATTACCGCTAGAGCCAGTTCATTCCCTTTGAATTGTTCCGCCTGAGTGGCTCTAATGCATTCCCTGTGGCTGTGTGAGGGGGGCAGAAAGGGGAAGAGAGCAACTTGCCCTGTTTGCTTCATCACTGAGCAAGCTGGATGGATTTTCTCTGAAATCTCCGTATTCACATGCTTTTAGGTCTCTTGGCAGCATACAAC
Organism: Apalone spinifera; assembly: GCA_030068395.1. Classification (NCBI taxonomy): domain Eukaryota; kingdom Metazoa; phylum Chordata; order Testudines; family Trionychidae; genus Apalone; species Apalone spinifera. The sequence continues at coordinate 2,132,629 of JANRFK010000351.1, forward strand.
AGCCAGCCCTCTGCTAATCTCCTGCACACCAGCAGTGGGTTCAGAATGGCTACTGTCGCCAAGGTAGGAGAAACATGGCCTAATGATCTGGCTACTGGGCTAGCAGCCACCAACTCCTCTGTTCTCGTAGCATCTCACCTCTGCAGCTAGCAATTCTTAGCATTTAAGACAAATGACAATCCATTATTATAACACAGTTTGATTTCCCACACAACACAGCCCAGGGAAGTCCTGAAGGGGCAGGGGGTTACCCATCCCCACCGCTGGGTCCATGATCTATAACAACATAGCTGTGCTCTGTGCCTCAGTTTCCCCACTTGAGGCATAGGGATAATGAGGCTGCTGTTCTCTGCAAAGAGCGTTGAGATCCACTGATGAACGCTGCTAGATAAAAGCTCAGCATCGTGATTAGGATGTCCCTACTACGCTAACGCTAGCTAAATTCCACTGGTGGTTGCAACAGTCGTAGCGCGGATGTTGACAAGATGTTTTTTTCTCACTGCTCGGAGCAGATCTAGACACTGATATACACTAGGCTTCCCCACCATTGATACTGGCGTAGGAGAACTGCTGCAATACCCATCGTAGGTGTACAGTTCCAGGAGCAGCTGTCTGAGGAGCACTTGCACAGGCAACCCTCTTGGGACCAGTTCTCAGTCTCTAAGCCTGGGGCGGGGAACCTTTTTTGTGTCGGGGGCCACTGACCCACATGAAAAAAAAATCAATCAGGGGCTGCAGAAAAGTAAGAAATAAAAAAAAAACCCTCATTGCTGTGGCCCCTGACTGGGAAGCAGAAAGACACTCCCCACATTCCCCTCGCACACCAGAGCCTAAGGGGGCCCAGGTAGTAGAGTTTGGGGACCCTCTGGGCTCTGGGGTGGGCAAAAAATGAGGGGTTCAGTATGTAGAAGGGGAAGTGGGTTTGGGGTGTGGAATCTGGGAGGGTGCAGGAGTGGAGTGAGGATGCGGGATCTGGGCAGTGGGGGGCGCTTACCTGACATAGCACCCCAGGGACACACATGGCTCTGTGCCTCCTGCCGCTCCCAGGCACTGCCCCCTGCTGCTCCTATTGGCCATGATTACAGCCAATCAGAGAGGCGGGGGAAAAGCCTCTAGGCAGTGCTTTGCTGTGCTACCATTTCCCCAGGTGGGGGAAGTAGGAGGGGGAGCAGAAGTCCACAGAGCCACTTCCCCCCGCCCCACTCCCCGCCAGGCAGAGCCCGTGGGTTGGACCCGGCCCCAGCTTGTCTGACTCCGCCCAACAAGGCTTGCGGCTCCCCCCCAATGGGGAGCCAACACTGGTGCTCCAACCCCACGGGGGGCTGCAGAGCTGGAGCACCAGGGCAGACTCTCCAGTGCAATGGGGGGAGCCCCGAGCCTGAGGAGCCAGATCCAGGCAAGTTGAGGGCCAGATTCAGACCCCACGCCGTAGGTTCCCTACCCCTGCTCTGAGTTATGAAAAAGTTGAGAAGAAGAATCGAGTGGTAGTGCTTCTGGAGTTATGTGGTAGAACATGAGAAGCTTTCTATAGATTACCTGAAGCATTGTACTGAATTGGAGAGGTAATTATAGCTGTAGAATTCTATCAGATGGTTTAGAAAACCCACACAAAGGGTCACATTCATCATGAAATTCTACAGGTCTTTCAGAATAATTTCTAGGGCGCTCAATTACGTTTCTATGACCCCTGTTGTTTCCATCCCTATTACAGCATAGTGGACTTTTACATGAATGGAGGGAATGTGGAGGGGTCTTGGGGAAAGAGAAGGCCTTCAGGGGACCCATTAACAACTTCAGTGTTAGGAAGGCTGATTGGTAAAGCTGACTGGGGTAATTCTCCCAGGTGATTCTAAACTAGTACCAGCTGCTAAAACTTACGGAAGTAGAACTAAAATGGGGATAATGAGAGAAACCCTGTGTGCTCATGGAATGTCACAGGGAATACATGACTAGAAAGGGCCCTGAAACACAACACATAAGGAAGTTCAAGGCATCATGAGCAATGTAACCAAGACCCACACTGGCTTCTAAATGTGCAGGTGTAACCCATTGGTCAGCATATGTCATAGACTCCTGTCTGCCCCAGTCTGAAGAGGAGCTCCTGCAATCCTCGGATGCCTAAACAAGGGAATCTTGAGTAGAAGCAGAGAGGTGGTTTCCCTTCTGGATCTCATAGACTCATAGACTTTAAGGTCAGAAGGGACCATTTTGATCATCTAGTCTGACCCCCTGCATAATGCAGACCACAGAATCTCACCCACCCACTCCTAGAATAATCCTCTCACCTGTGTCTCAGATACTGAAGTCCTTGAAACAATGGTTCAAAGACCCCAAGATGCAGAGAATCCTCCCGCAAGTGACCCGTGCCCCATGCTACAGAGGAAGGCGAAAAACCTCCAGGGCCTCTGCCAATCTACCCTGGAGGAAAATTCCTTCCCGACCCCAAATATGGCGATCAGCTAAACCCTGAGCATGTGGGCAAGACTCACCAACCAGACACCCAGGGATCTGGCACTGGTGTGACTGCTGGTGGAATACCGTACCTAGATCAGTGTCCACAATTCAAGAAGAATGTTGATAAACTGGAGAGGAAAGAGCCACACGAAATATTAGAGGATTAGAAGACATGCCTTACAGCAGGGCTACTCAACATGTGGCCTGTGGCTACATGCGGCCTGTGGCCCATTTGTTTGCAGCCCACAATGTGATTTGGGTTTTCGTGGGGCTCAACACACAGCCCATGGCCTCCACTGGAAACACACTCCACAACTGCGAATCAATATAACGGCCTTCTGCTGATATGTGTTTTAGTAGTTAAATTCCTGGCCTGTCATAAAATTAAATTCCTGGCCTGTCATAAAAATGCTGTCACGTGGGTGGAAATTGGGTAAATATTTTATTAATATCAGCAGAACTGACTTAAATGGGGCCTGCATGTTGTGTAGTCTTGCCTTAATCTTTGTATTCATGCACATCAGTGTGAAAGGCTACATTTACAATGCAGACTTCTTGTGCAAGAACCTTTTTGCAGAAGAGATCTTCCACAAAAAATTCTTGCGCAAGAGAGCATCCACACTGCATGGATGCTCTTGCGCAAGAAAGCTCTGATGGCCATAAACAGAATGGCCATCAGAGCATGTGTGCTTTTTCCGGTAAGCTCTTTTTGCACAAGAAACCCCTGACTGCCATACACACACACTTTTTTGAGCAAGAGCTCTTGCACAAAAAGGCTAATTCTTCATAGAAAGAGGAATAACTCTTGCGCAAAAAGCCCTCTCTTACGATGTACTGTAAATGTTCTTGCGCAAAAACGCGCTTTTAATATGGATGCTAAGTGAGTTTTTGCACAAAACCGCTGCAGTGTAGACGTAGCCAAAGAAGCTATTTGCATATATTTGCATATATATTTGCATGTATAAGCAACCACATTTAAGTCGCGGCCCTCGGCATGTGCTGTATCATTGTGGCCTCCGGGGCTTCCAAAGTTAAGTAGCCCTGCCTTACAGTGATAGATGCAAGGAGCTGAATTTTTATAGCATAACCAAAAGAAGGCTACTGACTTGATTATAGTCAGTAGGGGTATGTCTACACTAGCTCGTTAATTCGAGCTAGGTAGGCAAATCAGGC
>JANRFK010000351.1:2143405-2153908 GCA_030068395.1 Apalone spinifera
CATCATTAGCCCAACGGCAGAAAAGCCATTGCAGTTTGTGACATGCATAAGATTAGAATTCCACTCCCCAGATCAATAGGAAAGCTGTGATGCATCACACCTCGGAGAGGATGAGCCACACAGGATTCAAAGAATAACTCTGTTATTCTATGGAAGCCTGCTGGGTGTTTCACAGAACACACACATCGGGAAGACGGGTCCCTGCCCTGAAAAGCGTGAAATCTACATGGTAATAAACCAATTAGCTGGGGGTGGCGCTCTCATGGGGGCGGGGCTCTCATGCTTTGTCTCTGGGAATGGTGAGGAGCTGGGTGGGAATTTGACCTCTATGTGACTTTCTCAGCTGGAGGGACCTTTCCCCAGAGGGTGCAGAGCTCTTGCTGGTTGGCGACCCTCTAAGAACTGAGAGACATGGACAGGAACTTTTTTGTATTGTAATCCCTACTGCCAGGGCTCGACAAATAATGCAATCTACTTGCCCGTGGCGAGTAGATTGCAACCTGGAAGAGCCGGGTTTGGGTGACGTGCGCATGCGCAGATTGCCGGACAGCGCGGCTGGCGAGCGGGACTCACCGCAGGTTGGCGAGCCCTGCCTACTGACAACCTCTCCTTGTACCATGGGCGAATACCGAGTTACCTATTCCTATACCATCCTGGGCAAAAGGGCATATCCTCGCCCAAGCCTGACATTTCTCCATTGAGAGCATTCCATAGCCCCCCTTGGAAACTTCTCCCATCACCTACAGTTACTACTTCAGTTTTACTGACATCCAACCTGTATTTTCTCTGATCTAGCTTCAGCCCTTCACCTTTCTTCTGTGTTTAATGACTGAAAGGACTTTCCCTGACCTTGGTAACATCTCTTTGTAAAGTTCTACACACCTTCTTTTCTCCAGATCACACTCACCCAGCTCTGGGACCTCGCCTCGGACTTGGGAGACCCTGCTTTGCCACAAACTTCCTCACTTAGCCTCTCTGGGCCTCAGTTTCCCCATTTGTACAGGGCAGGCAACAGCTGCGAGGATAACTGCATGAAAGACTGTGAAGAGGCGCCACATCGGTGCCTAAAGGTGGCTGAACATTGTCACTTTCTATTCTGAGCAAATTTGTAAAGAAAAAAAATTGTCAGTCACTGACAAAAACAAAAGACAAAGGGTAACATTTATCTAGAAGAGAGGGTCCCCCCCCTTTCTTTCCCACAGCTTAAGGTCTAAGCCGATATGTCTGTGCATAACATGCACTTTCTGCACTGTGTGGTTTTGCTGGGATCCTATGGCTACAGCCCTCCTCCATTCCCAGCACTCCTCGTCATTCAATATCGTGCAAGTGGAAGGTCTTAAGATCATTTTCCAGGTCTCTTCCTCCTCTAGACTCTTAGCCACATTGTTCCCCTGACCGGGGTCACTGACCTGAACAAAGAGTTATTTGCTAAACCAACATTGAGAGGACTTCACTGAGCAGCAGGGGCAGGAAGCAGCTGGAGAGAATGCTCGGTATGTGTTCACCTGAGGGATTCCCCCCCCCGAAATCAACAAAGCCTATCTGCGCCTGGCCATCATTCCAGGCACTTGCGTGGCTTTTACTCATGTTTCTCAGCTGGTAAATCGGATACACCATTCAACTTTGTCAATGAAATCACCAGCTGTTCAGTTAGTGAGATGGTTAACGGCGATTTATTTTGGAGCATGCAAACTGGGCATCTTTGGAGAAGCGCCGACATGCTATTCTTGCAAGGTTTTGGTATTTCAGCCACATTAAAAACTATCCTCACAAGAACTCTCCCTCCAGTTGCTGTTTGGAGTCACTGGCTGCCTGGCAGGACACAGGATTAAGAGAGCGTAAGAATGCCAACGGGGAGTTTATTAAAAGCTTTTTGCATTTTTTGAGAAAAAGTGACCCAAACGCTTGCAGAGTTTTTTGCACTTTTGAAAGCTAAAGGAGAATGCATACACTTATGCAAGGAACTCTATCAAAGGTCATAAAGAGATACACTGTTAGGCAGGGCTAAGATGACATTAGTGTAATTTGAAAGAAAAACATGAATTGAGAAAGATATCGCCAAGGTGACAGATTTTGGTTTCTCTCAACCAGATTTATATCACTGATTTTAGGGAGTTACCCCTAATTTGAACACCAGTGACATTAGAATCAGGCCCTGACTATTCCAGATCTGAAGGCTTAGCTCAACATTAATACTAGAGATAAAACAGTTTGATTATGTTATAATTGAAAGCTCCGCAGAATAACAGAATGTAATAGTGTTATATGCATTGGCCTATATATCAGAGATGCACCACCCCAAATCTTTCCCCAACACAATAAAACCCCCAGCTGATGTGATTTTGCAAAACAAAGGCCAACACAGGTTTTGCTTTTCTTGTGTATCGTATATAAATACAGAAAGTGGTTGCTAGGTGCCATTCAAAGAATAAAGGCAGCATGTGCCAACAGGGAGTGCACAATATTATCTGCCGTTTTCAACTAACTAGCACCTCACATCTATTTGGAAATGTTATTTGTCTCAGGATGCTTGACAATTATCCATTCCTTCAAAAGAGAGAGACCTTCACCTGCAGGATAATCGGAACAGACAATGGGCTTTTTTCTCCTTTGCTATCCATTCCTTGCCCCTGACAAAGGATAGCAGCAAGCCTGGTTCTTCAATGGAAATAATTCTTTCAACCAGCTGCCTTCTCCGATAAAGCATCCCAACAGTAGCACTTCTTCAACCTCAGGACTGACGACCACATAGGGAATTTAGATGCCCAGTTCCCACTAATTTTAAGGGGAGCGGGATGTCCAAATTCCTTAGGATGCATCGAAACGCTCAGTCCACTGCTCTAAATTATCCCTCTGTCGGAAAGTCCAGCCTCTCATTCTAAATGCAATTCGCCTCTTCTACCCACTTCCAGAACACAACCGGCTACAAAATGGAAGGCTCTCTCTTTCCGTCTCTCTCTAGCATGCACGTGGGCTTACCGATAAACTGCCATTTTTGGGGGGATCAGCTGTGCCACATTTTTAAGGCTCAGCATCCTCTAGTTTGGACGGAACATTGGAGAAAAACACCTTTCTTCGCCTCTCAGACCTGAGCCCTGTGCTTGCTCCCAAAATATTTATTTGTAGCAAGCACATCCGATTCTCAGGTGCCGCACTGTATTGCTAATCAATTGTGCTTCCATTTGCAAACAGAAGTCATGCAGTTGCCTTTTGCCGGCCCCTAGAACAGTAAAGAAACTGCTTCGGTAAGCAAGAAACAAAGCCCATGAACGCCAAGGTTTTTAAGACTGGAAATAGCATGTGGAATGGTTCTTACCTGGACCGGTTCGCATTCTTTCCCCCATTTCCTCCCTGTTGAACGTACGCCACAAAAAACACCCCAAACTTCCTCCTTTATTCACTCAGGCTTGTTAAATTCCACAGCTTAATGAGCAGATTATAGAGAATATAAAGCACTTTCCTCTCTCTTCGGCTCTCATGACGTGAAGTTACCAAATCCACCAAGGTGCCTGTGTAAGAGGTGAGTGAACTGGTGTGTGAGAGAGAGTGAATGGGGAGGGGGGGGGGAAATGAGAGAGAGAGAGGTGGGAGGATGGGAACAGCAGCACAGGTTTTGATATAATCCCCACAACTTCCGAAATGCTGCACACATTTACTCCAAGCACGGACAAAGCCCTGTGCTTCTTTACTCAGGCAACATTTCCCACAGAAGTCAATGGGATTTCTGCCAAAGTACGAGTTGGAACTACTGCACAGGCCTTATCTTAAATCCTAATATGTTCTGGATTCTCCAGGTGCCTGATGCTTTATATTTCTTCACGTTTTCCATGCATGCTGGGCTTTGTTTTCAGATATTGACCCCATCCATCGGGAATCCCGCATAGGGTTTATTTCCTTCAAGGGAAGGATTCTGTGCCGGTTTGGAGACAGTTTCAAATAGACGTGCTTTGCAAAATAAACTTAAAAAATAAATAGTCTGGTAGCACTTTATAGACTAACAAAACACGTAGATGGGATCATGAGCTTTTGTGGGCACAGCCCACTTCTTCAGATGACCGGAGTTTGCAAAGTCTGCCTTATTCCGAAACAACCACAAGGGACAACAGTACAGAGTTGCAGACATTGACTAACTAGCTGGGACACTATGCTTTGCCAAGTGGAAAAAACCCCCACAAATAGTTTAAATATAAGGAATTACAGGCCTGATTTCCAGACTGGTACTCTGGTGTTACAAGTGCAGGTTTGCCAGCAAATTGCTGGAATACTTTGCCGGTGAAAAGCATGAATGAATTGCAAGCAGAATCTCTGGTGAGTCCAGAAGGATGTCCCGAACGAGGGGCCTGGATTGAAAAGCAAACCCTTGTAACCTGTCACTTCTTGTGATCCGACTCCCACAGCAGTTTGGTTTAGTGCACTCATAAACGAGCAAAAAGGGGAGAAAATCTATATGGGGGGCTAAATCGGAGATTGACAGCTATTTTGTTATGTACAATGTTAATCTTTACTAAGGAGCTTTAAAAACTAGACTGGACAAGGCTCTGGGAAATAGACTTGGGGGAACAATCCTGTTCTGGTGAAGAAATAGACGGGATGTGACCCAACAAGGTCACTAACAATTATGGTTATATGACTCCTGGAAATACATTAGAGCAGTGAATGTATTTTCTGCTGAATTCTGGATGTCCTGCTAACTCCCCACCCCACCCATCCATGCCCTGCTAGTCTTCTCTGCTAAAAAAAATGGCTGTTTTCGAACAAAAACTAAGAGCGTCCACACTACAAGCATGTTTTTGCGCAAGAAAAAGTCCAGTCGATCGTCAGAAGACAGGGCTTTTGGTGCAGGAGTTATTCCTCTTTCTACGAGGAATAAGCCTTTTTGCGCAAAAGCTCTTTTTGCGCAAGAAACCCCTATTGGAAAAAACACAGGTGCTCTGAGGGCCATTCTGTGAATGGCCATAAGAGCTTTCTTGCACAAGAATGTCCATGCCGTGTGGACGCTCTCTTGTGCAAAAGCACGTCTCTTGTGCAAAAGCACATGGCAGTGCGGACGCGCTCTTGCGCAATAACATTTTGTGGAAGATCTCTTCCGCAAAAAGTCCTTGTGCAAGAAGCCTGCAGTGTAGATGTAGCCCCAGGGTTTCTAGCTGCTTTTGCCATTAGAATAAAACCAGGAGAAATAACACCACTTAGCTGTTCCATAGCACTTTCCAGCCATATTGCCATTAAGTCAGGATGGAAAAAATGCAAAAGAAGAAAAGCCAGAAAATGGCCCCTCGTTCAGTCCTGACCCAATGACCAGAAATATGGGCTATTTATTATTGTTTAGTAAAAAGTAGGAAAGAACATGAACTATTTACAGCACAAGGAAGAGTCCTATGGCACCTTCAGGCCATGTCTACACTACAGAGAAGATCGACTCTGCCGCAGTCGATCTTCTGGGGCTCGAATAAGTGAGTCTAGTGAGGACCCACCAATTCGAACTGAGACGGCGTCGTGAGGAGTAAGGGAAGTCATATGCTCCCATCAACCCCCCCCCCACTGCGTGGATGATGCCAAATATGATTTAAGATACTTCGACTCCAGCTATGTAATTAAGGTAGCTGGAGTTTGAATCATAGAATCCTAGAGCTGGAAGAGATCTCAGGTCATCAAGTCCAGCTCCCTGCCAAGGCAGGACCCAATCCCAACTAAATCAACCCGGCCAAAGCTTTGTCAAGCCGAGACTTAAAACCCTTTAGGGATGGAGATTCCACCACCTCCCTAGGGAATCCATTACAGTATCTTGCGTATCTTGACTCATCTTCCCCTTTCCGTGTAGGCCTAGACTACAGTGGCACAGGACTCCCCATTGTTTTTGCAGATACAGACTGACAGGGCTCCCCCTCTGAGACTTACAGCACATGAACACTTTGACATGTTGGGATTGGTCCTGCCTTGGGCAGGGGGGTGGACTTGATGACCTCCTGAGGTCTCTTCCAGCCCTAGGAGTCTATGATTCTAAGACAGCACTGGAATAGCCTGGCTGTGTTACAGACTGACTTGTTCAACGACTCCCAGCGGCCACCTCAGGAAATCGTCCATGAATGGAACTCATCTTGACTTGCAACTGGGACTTACTTGTCCTGCTGGCGGTGTCGTTCCCATTGTCACAGCTTGCTTGCCCTCCTTCATCGGTATCGGATCGGTCCTGGTGCTCATAGTGCCGTCCGTTCTCGCTGTTCCTATCCCGGCTGGAGGCGGATCTCCGCCTGCGCCGTTTCCTCCTGTAACCCCGTGGCACCGGCACCCCGATGTAAATGGAGTGGTAGTCTGTGGTGGAGAGAAAGAAGTCATCCATCACGGAACTGTTCATGCAGAAGCAGGGCTCCGGTTTTACACTCTGGGCATACAAACCCAGAGCTTTTCACCTGTGGAGAAAGCCGGCTTTTCCAGAAATCGCTCCCCCCACTCATCTTAGGCCTGGAACACCAGCCATTGGTATCGTGCTAACAAGGATGTCGGGCTACTCTCCGCCCCACTGATGCCTGTCACAGGGCAGACTCGCCACCAAGGGCGTCTCCTGCTGGCCACTCAGGGAATTAACATTTTTGGTGCTGGAGCGCCCCCTTCTGGCTGGTTTCTCACCCGCTATTACTTGTTATTCTCCACCACTCTATGCCAGGGCCCACGTCTCTCCCAGACTGTGGCACCCTTCTACCGGGGTACTGCCCTGACGCAGTGCCCCCACACTCTGGAGTCCTCCCTTTCTGGGAACCCCCAATGCCCCTATGCCCACCTTGCCTCAGTGACCCACTGCCAGTCTTCATCTCGCCCCTGCCACAGGGGCCACAGTCTGAAATGGCCACTGTCTCTATGCCACACACACACACAATCACTGCCACATACACACCACCACACACACTCTCTGAGCCACACACACTGCTGCACATAATCAATCTGTGCCACACAGTCTGTCTCTCACACACAAAGTCTCTTTCTTTCACAGTCTCACATTCCCTCCCCCAACAACCTTTCGCTCTTGGTAGCCCCAGCCCCACCTCTTCTGCCTGAGGCCCCGCCCCTTTTGGGGGCCTGGAGCCAGCCCCTGACCATGTAACAAAATTTGTGAAGTGGCCCCCCTGTGAAAATTATTGCCCACCCCTGAGCTACAGCTTCCACGGACTTCAACAGGAGCTGTGGGTGGTCAGCGCCACTCAGAACCAGGCCCCAGCTGTCTGGCGGGAAGTCTAAGGCAATATTTCTCCACCTTCTCAAGTTGACAGCCTCTTACTCAAAGTCAACCCCCTTCATGCCCCCCTTACGTTGACTATAAAAGAGCAGGAGGATGTCTCTTAGATAACACCACGTCTATTACCTGTGTGTGCACGCTGACAAGTCAATCGCGAATACCTGACTGCGAAGAGTAAGGGTGCGTGAGGAGTGATATTTTTTTGTAGTCAGACTAAATGTAATTTTCAGTGCGTCCCAGCCCTTTGGCTGTCACGAGTCACAGGCTGAGAAACATTGGTTTGATGGAAAGGGCATTAGACAAGGACTCAGGAGATGCAGGTTCCAGTCACAGCTCAACCCCTGGGCCATGAATGTGTCACTTATCGCTGTCCTAGGCCTTAGTTCTCTGCCTATAAATGGAGATAGCACTTCCCTACCTACCAGGAAGGTTTGGCGAGCTAATCCATTAATGACTGACATACTGCAGTGACGAGAGCCATAGGAACATGTAGGTAGTTCAGGAGTGGGCAAAGGGGCCTCCATGGGCCAGATCTGGTCCGCCAAGTGGTTTTATCCAGCCCGCGGATGCCCTGCCACTCCCCCACCCCCAGGTCCCAGGCCTGGGAGCAGGGGGAGTGTGCAAAGTTTCCTCCCACCACCAGGGGCGGGGGTGCCTAGAGAGAACTGCTAGCTGTTCAGAACAGCTGGCAGTTCTCTCTAGGGGGATAGGGCAGGGCAAAGACTTCATGTGCTCCTCCACCCCCAGGCCAATCAGAGTCTATGGGCAGGGGAGTGCAGAAGTGTCTTGGCCCCACCCCTTCCACCCACTGCCCCACCCCTTCTGAGGCGGCTCAGGGCCACTTTGAAAATTAATGAAGTGCCCCCCCCCTAAAATTAGTGCCCACTCCCGAGGTAGATAGATCGCTCAATGGGAGTTTTGTCGTTGACTTCAATGGGAGCAGACTTCAAAGGAAATTGTGCAGCACCTGGAATTTCTCTTACCTTCTTCATCTTCATATCTCTTCCTGGAGTTGCTGAGACCCCTCTCACTCAATCCATCATCCTCATCCATCATGGTCAAGTCACTCAAGGAGAGAGCTGAGTGATTCAAGGCAAGGAATAAAGAAAATAATTAGAGCATGCTTCTTTCTTAAAACCATCCTCATTTGAAATCCATGAGATTCTCTGGAGAGAGGCATTCGGCTCTACATTAGCGGTAAGAGACTGTTATTAAAACTGTCATCTCTTTGGATCAGGGGCCATATTTTTGTTTTGTGTTTGTACAGCGCCTGGCGCAGAGGGGCCCTGTCCTTTTTCTAGATGCGCCTGCTGTACAAATCCACCAATACTAAAGAAGGGCTAGAGTTTCCTGCAAATTCCCTGAGGTAGACCTGGGGGATCCGTGCCTTAAGTTTTCCCCATCTGATCTCCCTTTAGGAAGTACTTTGAGGATGAAAAAATTGTTTAAAAAAAAAAGTCATCTACAAAGTATTATAGTCCTGTTGCTTCTCTCAAGTGGAATTTGCATTTTAATCATGCACAGACCCATTCTGGCAAATATTTGCCCTGATTTTTGCTCGTCATTCTCAAATACTGTCTTTCTTTGAATGGAGTTTGTGCATTTTCATCCAGAATAGTAATTAGTTTCCTAATTATCTCACCTACAGCGATTGCCCTTCACACTTGGTTAAGATGAGAGGATGGTTACTAGTAGTGGCAGTCTAATCAATACCTTTCAAAGGCACTTTGAGAATGGTCTGATAGCCAGCTTTGGGCTCCATGCACTGTTGTAAACAAGCAGCCAGCTCTTGTTTCCTCAACAAACGGCATAAAACATTATTGGGGCTGATCAGTTAAAAAATAAATTAAGATTTGCAAAAATAGGAATGCATAGAAGTACTGAAGTGAGGTTGGCGAGGGGCATCTGGGCATGTTATACTTTGTTTGCCAGCATTCGTTTAGCTACCTGGGACGTCCGGAAGTGCCAGATCGGACATTATCCCCCTGCTTAAAAGCTGCAGTCAGCCAATCAGGAAAGAGAACGACCTTGTCACTTCATTATCCTATTCATACTGCTTGCTTTTTCGAAAAAAACTCTTTCGAAAAAACGATCGGAAGATATGCAAATTCCCGTTTCTTTCAAAAGTAAAATGTAGTCTAGACGTGCCCAAAGTGCCATACAAAGGTGGACCAGTGTCATTAGCCATAGATGACCTATCAGGCACTAATGTCAGAGCAGAGACCCGAATTCAGATTTCTTGATGGCCAGGCTGGTTCTGAGGCACTGACACATGGCTCTTAGCAGAAACTCTTTGAATTTGATTTAGGCCGTGGAGACTGAATGGAAGTTTGCAACAGTTTTAATAAAGAAAATACAATTGATATGGGCTGAATACTCCGCATGTGGAGATCCAGACTGTCTAATTTGGTTGTACAGTTACCACAACTATGTGCACCAGTATTTGCATATGCCAGGGTATATCTAGAACCATTTGTGTAAATAAACTCACCCTTTTGGATGTGCAGCTGTGTACACAGTGAGTGCCCAAAGTGCACTAGTGCAAATGTAACCTACCATCAGGCCTCAGCTTCATGAAACTAAAGTTATCTTCTCTCTATATATTTTAGAAATGCGCATCTGTTTGTTTGTCCATCTGTGAGTCTGTTGGTTCAAAAACTCCTCCGAAACGGTAAGAGCTAGGACCACCAAATGTGTTAGGCAGCTTCCTCTTATTCTAACTTAAAGCAAGGTCAGGATTGGGTTGTGCCAAGAAAATGGGAAGTGCCGGGAATGGGACTGTTTTCCATAACAAGGAAAGGGAGGGGCTCAGAGAAAAGGGATGGGATACTGTTTGGTCACTGGGGGCAGTGAGCGCAGGAGAGCTATACTGCAGAAAAACCACCACGGTGCAGCCGCACTACGAAGGGAGTGGCCAGCATGGTTGGGGCTCTGATATTTTGCCTGCTACCAGACCAGGTAAGTAGCTCACCAGTCCCAAACTTTTCCCCCTCCCTCCCTGGTTGCTGGCTGCAGGGAGAGGAAGCCCTTGGTGGCTGGGGGGTGCTGGGAGGGCAGAGAAAAACCCACGACATGGGAGCTCACCCTGAGCTCCTCCTCACCCCTCAACACTCACTGTTGCATCCCTCACACCCTCAGGTTCCTGCCCTGCTCCCCTGCCCCCCATCCCAAGGCCTTGCCCTGACTCCTGAACCTCCCACACCACCTATTCCTGATTGTAAGCGCAATCATTCTCATCCCCTTCCTTTTTATTCACTACGGCTGCATCTAGACGG
>JANRFK010000351.1:2163315-2174897 GCA_030068395.1 Apalone spinifera
TTCGCAAGCTCCTTGGTCGCTTGCCTAAGAAGCCTTATAAAGCCCTGGACTGCCATTCAACAACAGGCTCATGAGCCTTCCTGTTATCTGTAGCTTAACACAAGTCCCTGCAGGGAAAACCTTCTCGGCACTTCCTGTTATTCTACTGGCAAAAGGCGGTAGGACCAGGAAGAAAAGCTCCAAGTGCAGTGGATAATTTATTTAGCGTTTCATATTGTCCCTGAACATTCAAAGCGCTAGATTTATCTAGGTACTTCTGGGGGTCTTTGGGTACCGAGATACCCAAACACAGATACGCTGGTGTTGAATTCTACCAATTGCCACATCTAGACATGAGAGGAGTTAAGCCTTCACGAGCCATTTAACCTTTGTCTTTCCAACTGATGCTAGTTACTGAACTGTGACCTGAAATCACTGAAGTCTATTAGACGGGAACTTTTATTCCTTGCCGCACAATGTGGGGTTTAAACCAGCAACCTATTCATTATTTTTATATTACTGTGGTCCCTCAATACTGCAAGCTAGATAAGAGCTCCCTTTGTTCTAGATGGTCAGGATTGTTTCAGTGAAATGCTAATTTGTTTCAACCAAAACTTTTCATGAGAATGCCTCAGTTTCAGCAAAGTTAGGGCCACAAAAAGAGTTTGAAAAAAGGCTTGAAAATTGTCAAACTATCCCATTTTGACATCTCTAAGTGAAACACTTCAGTTTTCCAGTTCCAAATCACATTGTTTTCACATATAAGCTACTTGTAGAACATTTTTTTTAAATGCTCAAAATGAGAAAATATTTTAAAATGATCAAGTGTAAACATTTTGATTGAACTGATTGTCCCCTTTCCCCCTTCAGATTTTTAGTTTATGGACATTTTCTAAACTTTGATTTTTTTGTCCCAAGTTCAGAAAAGGGAAACAAAAATGATTAGGAGTTTGGAATGGCTGCCATATGAGGAGAGATTAATAAAACTGGGACGTTTCTGCTTAGAAAAGAGAAGACTAAGAGGGGATATGATAGAGGTCTATAAAATCATGACTGGTGTGGAGAAAATAGATAAGGAAAAATTATTTACTTGCTCCTATAACACAAAAACTAGGGGTCACCAAAAGAAATTAATAGGAAGCAGGTTTAAAACAAACAAAAGGAAGTATTTCTTCATTCAATGCTCAGTCAACCTGTGGAACTCCTTGCCAGAGGATGTTATGAAAACCAGGACTTTAACAGGGTACAAAAAAGAACTAGATCAGTTCATGGTCCATCAATGGCCATTAGCCAGGAAGGGTAGAAAAGGTGCCCATAGCTCTCTTTATCAGAGGCTGGAAATGGGCGACAGGGGAGGGATCACTTAATGATTCCTCGCTCTGTTCATTCTCTCTGGGGGCACCTGGCATTGCCCACTGTTGTAAGACAGGATACTGGGCTGGATGGATCTTTGCTCTGAACCGGTCCTATGTTCTTATGTAATTTGGGCTTGAAAAAAATTCAGAAATCTCAAAAGTTTTTATGGGACAAGGAAATCATTTCCCCTTTAGCTCGCTTGTGCATACATATATAGGAAGACACAGTCTATGCCCCAAAGATTTTACAAGACAACATAGACTAAAGGTAGGAGAACGGAAATCTCTCTTTGTTTTACGGTCGGGAAACTGAGGCAGAAGAGGGCAGTGACTTGAAAAAGGTCACACAGAAAATTTCAGGCAGAGCTGGGAGTTGACGCCAGATCTGCAAAGTCAAATTCATTGCCTTAAACACAAGACCAGTGCTCCACACCCCATTGCTAACTCCTGGTACCATGGAATCTTAATCTCTTGACCTCACATTAGCTTGGCCACCTATAATTTTTGGTCCTTGTCTGTAACAAAGTGACAATCATGCAACAGTTCTGTCCATAGAGAAATTCGACATATTAAATTACAATGCAGTATTAGTAAATTCATTTTTAAAACTTGGAAACTAGGATTTTGAGAGACACCAGTGAAAACTCCCCTCTTGCACCACTGACTTATGGAGCTACACTGTTTATGCCAAACATGGTGTTGTCCCTGGATGTCTGAAGGGACAGATTGGTCTGAATTGTATCTCCGGGATGGTTTGGGATTAAGGAATGAAAAGCAGAGAGAGGAGGAATTTTTCCTGTCCACAAGATGGTACTACAGCCCCACAATTTCCTTCCCTGCATGCCATCCAGCAGTGTGCTGCTGGGGTCCATTCATCTCTGACATTACCTTGTGTGCTCTTCTGGCTCCATTTTTCGTCAGCTTTACGCTCCCAGCCCCCTCCAGGACAGTTCTCTCACCGACGTGCTCTTGGGGTTGCCTCTCTCAGCATGCGCCTGGATGAGTGCTCCTGAAAAGGTTACTCCTGAAATGTTAATGAGAAAGGGAAAACATTTTTACACTGTTCATATGAATGCTTGCGAACTGTTTTTGAAACTTACTTGCCTGCTTTGGGGAACCAACCTTTTCCGGACCGTATTCCCAATTTTAAAAGCTGTAAGTATAATTAATCAAGTTCTAAAGGGCTCGTTAATCTAGCAGAAGAAGAACCAGTGCCTGGAAACTGAAGTCAGATGAACACAAACTGGAAACAAGGTCACATTTACAGCACGGGGGGCAGTAAACCTTTGGAGCAAGCTACCAAGGGAAGTGGTGAACTCAGCAGCTCCTGATGGTTTCAGGTCCAGCCTAGATGCCTCTCTGGGGGATACGCTAGAGCCAAACAAGTTGGTGGGCTCAGCACAGTGGAACTGAGTGGAGTTTAATGACCAGGTCAAATGGGATGATCTGATGGTGCCTTCGGGCCTTGAATGATAAATCCATCGAGTTGAAGCACAAACAACGTGCTCATAAAAGCGGCATCTTCATACCCAGCATATCGGCTCCCAAGAAGCTTCAGAGAGGCTACCGCCGTGTGCGGGCCCTTTGCAATAGCTCTGTGCCAGGATGGTGGCAGAGGCACGGGGGGAAGGCGGAGGGAGAATTGCTCTGCTCTGTTGAGCTGCTTCTGCTGATCTCCATGTGTCTCAGATGCTCGCCCCGTTGCCCCTGAGAAGCAGCAGCAGCCAGGGGAACGTCTGCTGGATTCTAGGCCATTTCTCGCATCCGCCCCAGAGCAAACAGCTAGGGTCTGACTGCAGAACCTTTCTTCCAGCCCCCGGTGTCAAAAGCAGGAAAAGCAGTGCTGGATTGTCAGGGCCCGGGCTCCGTTTGCCGTGTGAGCCCTTCGAAAAATCATCCTTTGACTTACAAGCTGGGGGAATGCAATTGGGAGAGGTGGATATTTGAGCCCCTTATCTGATTTATCACATGGCCTGGGTTCTCGTGTCTCTACCTGCTTTCCCACTTACATATGAACCCGACTGCTGTGGGAACGCCATTCCGATGCTCCTCGGAAGGGCTGGGCTCTCCCAACTCCATGCAGTTAACACACACACTTTATTTATAATTAGCAGATTTACCCGGCCTTGCTTGTCATTTTTGTTTTCTGGAAAATACAATGAAACTGTCCAGGCTTCATGGAACTCATGGCTCTGGGGTGGGATGGGGAGGAGGGGTTCAGGGTGCAGACTGCCCTGGGGAGAGAAGACACCCCCAGCCCTCTCTCACTGCAGCAGCTTGGGGCCAGGTCAGAAGCGCCTCTCCATGGCCGCTGCAGCTTGAGTGGGCACAACTGGGGGAGGGGCTGGGGTAGATTCAGGTTCATCCCCTTACGTTCCCCAGCCAGCATGAGGAATGCAGCAAACTGTGCACTTTCCCCTCTCTCCCTGGCAAAGGGGAACAGCCAGCAATGTCCCTGAATCTGGGGGAGAGGGAGAGCTTCATTCCCCCTACCTCCCTAAAGAGTGCTTCAGTGGTGGAAAGCTCAGGGCGGTGTCATTCCTGGATGGGGGAGGGGGTACCCTCAGCTATCCCCTTTCACCTGCCTGGTGATTCCGTCTCTTTTCTATATGGGTTTATGAGATGCAATCCCATTCCAGGCACCCCCCATTGTCCTGGCACAACCCAACCCTTCATAGAATCATGGAATCCTAGAACTGGAAGAGACCTCAGGAGGTCATCAAGTCCAGCCCCCTGCTCTAGGCAGGACCAATCCCAACTAAATCATCCCAGCCAGGGCTTTGTCAAGCCGAGACTTAAAAACCTCTGAGGATGGAGATTCCAACACCTCCCTAGGGAACCCATCCCAGTGCTTCACCACCCTCCTAGGGAAATAGTTTTTCCTAATATCCAACCTAGACCTCTCCCGCTGTAACTCTTGTCTTGCTTTAAGTTAGGATGAGAGGAAGCTGTAGATACCAAATGTGATGGTCCTAGCTCTTAGTGTTTAGGAGAAGTTCTTGAGAAAAAGAGGCAAACTCTCACAGGCCTAGTAGCTCACTACACAGAGCTGAATAGCCCCTTCTTTTTACACCATCGGAAGGGTTTCAACTTTTCCGGGAAGTCAGCTTTGTCCTCGTCCCATTGATGCGGCAGGACGTTTCCCCGCTGACTTGCAGGCTGCAATGTACATGAGCAGTACATCGGCCAGGGCCCCCTAGGGAAATCCAGGTCCCCTTGCAGAGGGGACAGGTCTGAAACTGGTTTCTTTGGGTATGTCTACACTAGCCCCCTAGTTCGAACTAGGGAGGCTAATGAGGGCGACCGAAATTGCTAATGAAGCGCGGGATTTAAATATCCTGCGCTTGATTAGCATAATCCTGTCCGGTCGCCATTTTGGAAACTGACTAGCCCGAATAACGGCCTGTGTCTACACGCCGCAGAGAAGTGGAATTCTGAGATAAACCCCTTAGTTCAAATTAACTGTTAAACCTCATTCCACGAGGTTTAAATCCCGCGCTTCATTAGCAATTTCGGTCGCCCTCATTAGCCTCCCTATTTCGAACTAGGGGGCTAGTGCAGACGTACCCTTTCAGAGTCCCTGAGCATCACAGGAGGGAAAACACTTGTTCTCTCCCAGGCAGGGATGTTGCTATTCAAAGACTCGCCTCCTGAAAACCAGCAGCCCTGGGAAGGCAAGACAGCTCCTAGCTTAAAAAGGAACTGTGTGCTCGTCATGGCAAATGAATGTATTTGGCACACAGAGTGCACTTGAATCCTACTGATTAAATGCTCATTGCCTAAGGTGCTGATTACCTAGACTGCACAGCAGAGAACATTTTCAAGACAGATGATGGCTACTGCCTGTATTTTATTTAAGGAAAATTATAGCAAGCTGAACTTTCCTTCCCTGGACGATCATTTGGACATGGTAATTGATAGGAGAGGTGCATGCTGTAGTTGGCTGTGTTTATTAGATGCCTTTCCTTGCCCATCCGACATAAAAGCAATATTTTAAGAAATAATTACAGCTGAGATCTGCCGGGTAGAATTATTCACTGTTGTGGCAAACATAGCTCCTTTTTTTCTGCTTGTGAACTCAACCTGATTTTTGCCACTGCCTCCAAGATTTGCCAAATAGTTGGCGTGAACAATTCTCAACCTAACGGTTATTATTTTGCATTTGCAGGGTGTCGTACATTAATTAGTACCAGTGATCTTTTGCTAGATACCTAAATCTTTTGAAAATGGAAAACAACAAAAGGTGCATGACAAACATGAATTTTGGATGAATATTAATATATGCTGGAATTCCCAAAACTCCAGCTAGCGGCCTCTTATCAGCGTACTTGGCAATCCTGCAAAGAACAGTGAACTGAACTTTGATGGCTCTCTCACACAGCTGGTGTTGGTGGGGATGTGTTCTGTGGTTAAAAACAATTTAACTACAAGTTCCAGCTTTTTTCAAAATTTCATTAAAACTGTTCAAAAGTGGAAAAATTCTGACTGGTTCTGTGATGTCATTCTAGCTTGTCCTCCCCTTGCAGGTGGAAATGACATTGCATGTGCGCCTGTTTAGAAATGCTACATCTAAATGCTATACTCTTGTGGAGGGCCCCCTTGATTCAGCAGAAAAGCCAACGCAGAACATAATCCAAACCTTCACCCCAGAGAGAGCGTAAGAAGCACCATTGAATCAGCCATATTTTAATCACTGGGCCATGCCAGAAATCCTCACCATAGCAAAGCTGAGGTGAAGCGAAGGAGGGAGACGTCTCTGCATGAAGTTTCCTCTGGGTATGGCGCCTACCACCAGCCAGCTCCATCCCTAGGGCTGTAGCTGGTTTGGTCTCCATTCAGAACGTTTCTGCTCTTGTTGACTGCCTATCGAACAGTGTAAATGAACGCCCCAGAAAGCTACAGCCTTCATTTGTCGTCCCCTAGTGGCGATTCCCAGACCACATCACGCTCATTTGAAAGGTCCTGTGCTGAATGTTCTCACCTTTCCCAAGCCTTGCTGACTGATTGTTATAATTGTCGGCTGGGCTGCCCTTTGACTTGACAATATTTCCTTGGAATACCCTTTCTTCCCCTTCAGACACTGCCTATCCACCCTTCTCACCCTGTGCACCGCATGGCACTGCTTTCCAACGCAGATCCCACTTGAGTCCCCTCTGCTTTATGTTGTTCAGTTGACCCTTCGCTATAGCACGCCCTCAACAGCCACAGACCGCTGTCCTCAGCTGAAGGCTTGCAGAACCTCTCCTGAGAGTGCACGTCCCCATTAGGCTGGTCCCCCCCAGAGCTTTAGGAGTCTCATATGGTTTCTGTAAAGGACAGCGGCTCCAAAATGAAGTGCGGAAGAATCTGGGTTCAAACCCCATTGTTGAGCCATGTTGGAGAGACCATGGGCTGGAACCCAAAGCTGTCAGGGCCTTTATGAACCATCCGCTTGTAGAAGAGGGAGACCCGCGCTCACTTAGTGTGGGCTACATGGGGTTACAGGAAGCAGGCTGTGTCTCTAGGCCAGTGGCGTGCAACCTTTTTTGATCTGCGACCCCCGCACCACGGGGGCCACCAACTGCTGGGCCCAGCCACCGGCCGGCCGGCTCTAAGTGCTGCACTGCGTGGCCATACCCAGCCGCCAGCTAGCTGGATCTATGCACTGCGACCCCACGGGAAGACATCAGCAACCCCCTTGGGGGTTGTGACCCACGGGTTGCGCACCACTGCTCTAGGGTACTCATATGCTCCACACTGCCTTAGTATCTGAGCAGCTCTCAGACAGAGCTGGCCTTACCCATGTGCAGAATATGGAGCCGTGTAGGACAGCTGAAGATTTGGGGCCCCTCTGGGTCTTAATGTTCACCCATCCGTCTCTTCCTATCCCTGCTCTGTGGCTTCACTTCCTCCAGAGAGGATCGAGTTAACTTAAAAGTGAAAAACCCTGCCAGCCCTATTAGCAGACACTGAACCTGTGAACAACTACTCCATTTGCCAACCCCAGCTATGTATTGTCAGTTTCTGAATGTACTGGGTTTGTCTACAGCAGTGCTCCCCAACGCGGTGCCCGTGGCTGCCATGGCGCCCGCCAGGGCATTTATGTGCGCCCGCCGAGTGACCAGGGCCGGCCCAAGCCATTCTTGTGCTCTGGGCGCGTGGCGCATGTGCGGTCCCCACCCCAGGTGTGTGGCGCATGCGTGGCCCTGCCCCCGGCCACGTGGCGCATGAGTGGCCCGGCCCCCGGGCACCCGGCAGCCCCAAAAGGTTGGAGACCACTGGTCTAC
Source organism: Apalone spinifera (assembly GCA_030068395.1). Lineage (NCBI taxonomy): Eukaryota > Metazoa > Chordata > Testudines > Trionychidae > Apalone > Apalone spinifera. Next base: position 2,170,916 of record JANRFK010000351.1, read on the forward strand.
AGGACCTTAGTTTAAAATTTGCTTTAAATTATTTCATTAGTGTGCTGCAGAAGATGATAAAATCACATCTCTAACACATCACCCTCCTCTGGCTTCCATTGGGCACAGCGGCACCAGCTTAATAGTCCTCTGGAGGGCCCATACATCCTAAGGACAGCCCTGCTCACAGGCTTCAATATACCCGTACTACATTGCTGTGAGGCAGGACAGTGCCACTCTCCCAGTGCACAGACGGGGGACTGAAGCACACAGGTCCTACATTAATGCTCTAACCACTGGACAATCCTTCCTCTAAGTGTGGGGACAGATCAGGGGCCGTTACATGGGCTATTGCCCCAGCTCTGGGACTGACGTGGTACAGAATTGTTGGCAATGGTTTTAACAAGACTAGACCCTGACAGTGGCTCTGACGACAATCCTTGTAAATCTCACTGCCACAAGGGTCTTCTCTTACCCCGCTAACGGGCCAGATCCGGGACCCTCCTGCACAGCAGCGCAATCCAGCCAAAATAAGGATTTAAAAATGTTAAAAACAGCATCCTTCCCAGGCTGCTGCACATGGGAAAGAGAACCATGCCAGGCCCCTTTGTTGCATCGGGTGCTGTGTTTATTCCAAGTCATCCCTCTTGACTCAGAGGTAAGTGAGGGAAATAATCTTTCAGGATAGTTGCTCCTGCGGGCGCTGAACAGATTTTACACAGGGATTATCTGCCAAGACTCACTGGCTGGCAGCTGCTTGCAATGAGAGAGAACATTCCCATTGCGTGCTCCTGAACACACCTGCAAGTGGCGGGGTGAAGTGACTTGGCTAATACTGAGAGAGGCCTTTTCCGCAATGTTAAGCATCGCTCTGATGCTATGGACTCGGGACCCTCTGCTTCCTATCTCTATTATTCCCCCCACCAAGGGCCTGATCCCAAACCTACTGAAACCAACGGAAGTCTTTCCATTGGCTTCCCTGCATCTGGATCAGCTCCTGAATGATGTCATTGTGTCCTTTACTGCCCCAAACCATCAACCACGGGACAGACTACTCAAATCACTGCACATATTTATGAATCCTGCTAATCCAGGCAAAAGCCCTTGATTATGCAAAAGTCCCGGGGACACTGTAAAACTAGGAACCAAAACACTGAGTCAGCCCCACTATCTTGTCTCCAACAGTGGCTAGTGCCAGCCACTTTAGAGGAAGGTGCAATAAACTGTAGCTTTACTGTGGAAGAGTCTGGGTTCAAACCCCATTATTGAGACATGATGGAGAGACCATGGGCTTTGAACCCAAGGCTGTCAGGGCCTATATGAAGCATTCCTTTTATTCCTGAACTCTATTAAAACATGATTGGCTAGATCCCTGCAGCTGCACGAGAGGGGAGGTGTATCTCTGGGCCCATGCAAGAGCCTGAAGGCAAGATAGGAACACACAGGCATTCTGGGGTTAACAGAGGTTTGTAAAACTGAGGCTTACCTGCATCAGCAAAATGAGACACGCTAGCAGGTCTGTTTTCCATCTCTTTTTTGCATCTTGATACACATAATTAGAGAAGACAAAACAATAAGATTCCTTCATGCAAACCAGCACTCGTCAATGGAATTTTAAATGCTCTTTTAAATTCAACTTCTGTTTATGTTTCAGGTGTTTCTCTGTTTCCTATTTGTCTCATGCCAGGAAGTAAAGCAATGTAATACCCCCGAACAAGTGAGATCTCTATCCCAGCTTTGTCCAATCAGCCTCCGATAAGGATCTCAATGTTGTGACTTACACACAAGAAGCAGAATAATTGGATTGGGAAAGTGGTTTCTCTTGGATCGTTCTTGTTAAAGGAGTCTGGATAAACGGATTGTTTTCTGTTGGTCTGGATTCCAAATAAACCTGAGATTAGTAGCTAATCCATGGTCTTTTGAGCAAGGGAAAATTAGATTCAGTGGTGAATCTCAAGAAGCAACACAGCAAATTACAAATCCCCTCACCACATTTCATTCCCTAGGGGTCAGACGGACTTTATGGGCCTTGGAGGCTCAACCAAGTGGATGGAAGATGGTGAGAATACTTTAAAAATGCAGCAAAACACACCAATTATCCAGGCTCTGGGGCTGCCACAAGAGCCTGCAGCAAAACTGTACTTATTGCAGTGCTAAAGCTAAAACTCACTCCTTTAGGGGAGTGAGTTAAAGGGACAGAATCCTTTCAAGTAGATTATCCTCATTGAACCCAGTTAGATGAAGCGCGCACAAGAGTTATCGAAAGAAGAAGTTGGAGGTGAAAAAGATTGCACACCCCTATGTACTAGGTTTTACTGGAAGTAATGCCATTAAATCACAGGTGTGGATATGTAGGAGCTGATGTAGGGAGACAGAGTTTTCTGTCTCTGAGCCTTTAATCTGAATCTAATGGATAGTGGCTAAAAATCTGGCATGTTATCAGATGAACTGGAGTGGGTTTTGCCCACAAAAGCTCATGATTCTATGTATTTTGCTTAGTATCTAACGTGCCACAGGATCACTCGTTTTTAAAGTTACAGGCTAACACGGCAACCCCTCTGAGACAAAAAGTACCTTGACTGCTAATTTTACTTAAACTAGTAAAGAACACTCCAAAGCAGTAGCGATCAGCAAATGATTTAGAGACCAGATGACTGCTAACAGCTCTCACCCTGCTGTGCTCACCCAGATTTGGCTTAACTCAGAACCCCAGTTGCATTAATGCATCACCTAGATCATGTCTCAGTTAGACTCTTCTCCTTCAACTTTTCCACCAGTGGTAACAAAAGTGACAGCACTAGTATAGCTAAGGCTGTAGGTCAAATGCTGCACTGCTTTAGCTATGGTGTGATTTGGTATTGCTTGTATAGCAACATGAGAAGGGATGGTGGTTAAATACGTGTAGATAACTGAGTTCTATTAATGGTGATGGTCCCGACACTGGGAAACCTGCACCAACAGACATTTTAAGGACAGGGGAAAAAAGCCAATTCCAGAAGGCCTGAAGGACAGGAAAAGCACAGCTTGCATGGACTTGACATGAACAAACTGAAAGCTAATTAACCATTACATTGTTGGAGTAATTCACTGCTCCAAGCACATATCCAAATATTTTCTTAATCCTGTTTCCAGCATCAGAAAAGTAAACACAGCTGCTCTGATTCTTTTGGAGAAGATGAGGAAAAGGGAGACCAATTTAAATGCCAGTCCTTATGTAAAATCATCACTAGCAGCAGCCGCTTCCCAGACTTTCTAATTACATGATGGTAACTGAATCCTACCGAGAACAGAGCACATGTTTATGGATATGTAGCTAATGGGAAAGAGAGCAGCAGGGCTCTGAATGCCTGAAAGGATATGCAGACTCATTGGAGCACAGAAGAAAGGCTAAAAGTGTGGTGAAGGTGCTTAGCAGAGACCAGACAGGACACGGCAGATGCCTAAGCACATTGGAATAGCAAAAAGAAACTGATTTCTTAGAGTAAAAAAAGAAAAACCCACTGTGATCATTAGTCTGGACTTCTGTATCACAGAAGTGTTGTGCCTTCTACTGTTTACCCAGCAATCAACAATATGACAAACCCTCAGGTGCACAGCTGGGTCCCAAACGAGCGTGTTTAGTAACAATACACTAATGAGAGCAAGATGTAGCTATGTACATGTGGCTGCTCTGACTGGTTTCTTGGGAACCCAGGGAATACCAGTAGGGCATGTCTACACAAGGAAATTATTTCAAAACAACTAAATTTGAAATAACTCCCAAAATAACTAATTCAAAATAAGCTTATTCCCCAAGGAGAGCAGGTGTACAGATGTTCAAATAAGAAGCCCATTATTTCAAAATAACAGGCTTGGTAGTGTGGACGCTCCGCTTGTTATTTCAAAATAACTCCCTAGTGTAGACCTGGGTTTAGAGAGCTCACAAACCATTTTAAAGGGAAACAACCTGTTAGAAGAAGGGGACAGGAGTCCAGGAGAGCTGGCAGTATTTTAAAGAAGCCTT
>JANRFK010000351.1:2187089-2198034 GCA_030068395.1 Apalone spinifera
GAAGTCAGGACTGAGCTTAATGAGAACTTGGATGGGAGACATCCAGGGAAAATGAAGATGCTGTAGGAGGAGAGGTAGGTGGTACTCTTCATCTCTGAGTCTGTACTATATGGCCCAGCATGGCAGCCAGAACTGCTGTGTAGTGACAGGGGCAGCCTTTTAGACATGCTCTGAAAATTATCTCCCTGACGCTTTCTTTTTGTGCACAGGGAGGGGTGTAAACCCCAAGGTTTCGAACAAATTCCAGCAGGGCTCATTCCATTTTGCCTCCTTGAAGTCCGCATGGAGTTTCAGGTGAAGAAACGACTCTTAGAATGTAGCCTGGAAACTGGTCATGCTTAGCAGCAAGTCAGGGGCTGATTCTCCTCCCACCACAGGCCATCCACCCATTCCTCCAGCCCACCCGGGGCCTGTTCCCCTCCCCCTGCAACAGGCCACCCCCTCAGCCCACCCAGGGCTTGTTTTACCTCTTCCCCACAGGCCACCCTTTCCCCCCCAGACTGCACAGGGCCAGTTCTCCTGTTCCCCCCATAGCCCACTCACTGGGCCTGTTCCTCACCACCCTCTCAGCCTACCTAGGACCCAATCTGCTGTGACAACCCTAAATGCCAAGCTAGGTTACATGACACGCATGGACTTCTGGCCTGGGCACAGCAATGGTAGTGTGAGACAAGCAGGCACTGTAGGCCAAGAGAGGAGATGCAACATATCCAAGGAATTGGACACATTTCAACTATAATCCAGACATTTATCTATGGCAGCTCCCAAAGTAAATGACAACAAGGTGCAGTACCATATTATAGCGAATATAACTCACGGGTTATATTTGTTTTTACAAACCCCGCACCTCCCACGCGGGGTATACTCGGGTGCGGGGTATACAATATTTTTTAAACTCACCTGGTGAGTTCCTGCGCAGCCTCCAGCTGGGGGAACGCTCATCCCTCTGGTTCCTGCGGCTGCACAGGAACCAGGGCGATGAGCGCTCCCACACCTGGAGGCTGGCGGCTGTGCAGGAACTGGGGTGATGAGTGCCTGCAGGAACTGGGGGGAATTAGGCTGGCTAATTCCCCCCCATCCCAGCACCGTAAATTAGCGAATATACCCCCGGCACAGTTTGAAAGAAAAGTCTTGTATACCCTGTGAGTTATGCTAGTGCGCGGGGTATACAAGATTTTTTTTACTCAATTTGGAAAAACCGTGGGGTATATTCGCTAAAATATGGTAACTTGACTTTCATTATTTATGCTTCCAAACAAAGCCATCAAAGCAAAAATTACTTGACTCGATGTTTATTGTCCATTTGAGTGAAGATTCCTTCACGCACCAAACTGGCTTAGACCGCGCACATCCCCACACAACAGCCAGCTACATTTTGTCATTCTCTCTGTAGAAAAATGGTTCCATTTCAATGGCCCATTCAGTTTTTGGCCTCCCTATGGAGACTGCCAGCCGGGGGAGAAGCTCATGGACTAGGCATGGAACTGAGGCACTAGCCATTTAGTGTGGCTCACAGAAGAGGCCTAAGAGAGGCTTGTCTTGGCTGCTGATCGGGCCGGATGCGGAAAGAGCGAGGTAGATCTGAGCTGGATTTGCAGCACCTTCATTCGCAATCTCCTGAGTTAGCTGTAGCCTGACTTTCAGCTCCCATCAAATGTAGGGTGATCTGACCCGCTCTTGGGAGCAGGGAGAATAAATGATGTACCCAGCATAACACACAAAATCTGTAACAGGGCAAGGACTTGAACCTTTGTCTCTCCAATCATTGCCTAGGGCCCTAACCACATCTGCTCCTGAGACGGCCTTTAATCTTTCATCTGTCTTCTTAGTTTCTCTGGTAACCCTCATGCAACAAATGAAGAAACATGGCAAAATGCCTAATACAAAAATTACAAAAACAAGTTCCCATTAAATTCACAGCTAGAATAATGATCTCATTTATATAACATTCTTAAATGGCTTTATCTCATTAATTACAACACCAGTACCTGGCTAACCAGATTACAGTTAGGTCTGAAACCACAGAACTACACAGCCACACTGCACATTATGCACATAGCGACAAATTTTTTTTTGCTAAAAATGTTATCCTGCCAGCAGGCAAGAGGGCGTTATTTATATGCTGCCCTGCAGAGAAACGAAATAATAAAACCTTGGCATTTTTGAAAAAAACCTATTTCATTAGCACAAGATTTAAAGCATCACTGTGCATTCACCTGACGCTTCCTTATAAGCAGCACAACAGCAGTGATTACGAGCAAAACACTAGGGAGATAATTTATTAGGGTAAAAAACAGGTACAAGACACTATTTGCAGATCAGAGGATGATAAAAATAGTAATAATCAGAGCTTTCCTGTGCTCATTTGTAACATCAGGCATTCCAGCAAAATCAGGCAAGCTGCTTATTTGGTATTAACCCCTCATTTACTCAGGCTTCGGAGGATGGCAGTTCATAGAATCCTAGGGCTGGAAGAGACCTCAGGAGTCATCGAGTCCAACCCCCTGCCCAAAGCAGGACCAACCCCAACTCAATCATCCCAGACAAGGCTGTATCAAGTCGGGACTTCAAAACCACTAAGGATGGAGATTCTACTCCCTCCCTAGGGAACCCATCCCACTGCTTCACCATCCTCCCAGGGAAATCGTTTTTTCTAATCTTCAACCTAGATCTCCCCCACTACAACTTGACAGTTTCCTTGGAAGAAAAAGTTTCCGGCCACTTTCAGACTCTGGTGCCTGTAGATACAACTGTATTGACTTCAGTAGAGAAGACCCACTGATGTGGGCTGATTATGGTGTTATGAATCCAAGTACAGTGGAACGACAGACCATGATGAACAAGTGATAAAGAGGATTGATGGTTCCTAGCTTTGGTTTGGATAAGCGTTCTAAAGCAGAGATGATAATTGTTCAGACTCTGGGGCTTGGAAAATTGGAAACCCAACCACCGTGGATGCACCTGGTTCATTATCTTTCTGGAAACATGTGTTTCTTTTAGTTCTTCCAGATCGAGCTCCTGGCTAAAAAAGTTTCAATGTGAAACATCTTTCTGTTAACCAGGAGAAACTAGAAAGAAAGAAAGCCATTTCTCAGAAGGCTAATCAGCCTTTGCCTATGATGCATTGTTCTGAGCCAGAAGGGCTCAATTTGGAAATACAAGTGCCGTAAGGAAACTAGGGTTCATATTTAGATGCCCAAACCATATTAAACAGGCACATTCAAGTGCAAACTGAGAATTCTAATATATGAAACCAATGCATTGTTTGGGTATTGACGTTGGAACATTGCACTTGCAGTACAACCTGCCAGCCCTGGGATGCACAGCTTGTTTGAAACAACAGGGCCAGGGCAAGCGCTCGAGGCCTTTGGCTGTTTATGTCATCCTCGCATCAAAGAGTAGATCACTCCCGTAATATGCAACTGCGTGGCTATTCGAGTAATGTGATAGGTGCTCACAGTGCAATAAATCTAGTGATTGGACAGGAACACAAAGGTTTGAATTGAATTGAACTTTTCCAAAGTTTATGGTGGGGGAAGGGTTCGCTTGCCCTGTATATTTGCCTCTCTAGATGATTAATTACTTATTAAATTCTGAATGACCAAACCTGCCTTGAGATATAGTGCAGTAAGAGCTCACACCTGCCGGGGGATGCATTAAGAAGAGTATGTTACTAAGTTACATGGAGTTTATTCTCCCAAGCAATTAACTTCATGCCTTGGTATAGGAGCTTTGTGTAAGATCAAAGCTATATAATCCGACTGGTTAAGATAAGCTAATTTGAAGTCCATAGGGCTTTCCCTATCATTTTGCGAATGCTATTAACAAGCATGTTGTCTTCTAATATTGCTTGAAGGACACTGAAGTGTAAATAGTAAGTAACAAAACTGCATCTGCCACATTTATTAATTCAAGTCTAATACGTTATGGTGACAATGTTTTTAGAGCTCAAAAATTATACTAATGGCTTATTTAGGCCCTAATCAATCTATGAAATTGTCTGGAAACAGAGAATGTTAAGAGGAAGAGACAAAGGGGGATAAATAGGCGTGGGCGTAATGCTCTTTAAATTACACGACAGTTCTGCCATTAAGTAGAATGGAAAATGAGCTTGCCAACGAGAGGCTACACAATTTGCAGACAGACTTCACAGCAAATTGACGATGGGAAAGGACTAATCCAATCGGAGAAGCATTAACCACCTCAGATGTATTGATTCGTCTTTGGAAAAAGAAGGGAAGTGCTGCCCTTTGTGCTGATGGTCTATGCAGGTGATCCAAAAATTATGCCTGAAGATGAGTCCGACCAACAATTTTGCACTTTCTGTGGGACACAGGATGGAGCCTACAGATGTGTACGTTTTACTTCCCAGCTGTTCAATCAGTCATAGATATAAGCCAAGGCGAAGACCAGTTAGGGCATTCAGCACATTCCCCTAACGGTCCAGGGTTGTTTTCTATAGCATGCTCTTTGTTGGGTCTAATCTGAATCACCTCTTGCTGTTGCATTAATCTTACGAGGAGGATTCTATGGGTACGTCTAGACTACAGGCATTTGTCGACAGAAGTTTTGTCGACAGATACTGTCGACAAAGAGCGTCTAGACGACATCCAGTTCTGTCGACAAAGCAAGCCGCTTTGTCGACATGAGAGTGTAGACGCGAAGGACAGTGTAGATGCAATAACGGCTTCTGTTGACAGAACTCTGTCGACAAAAGGCGTTATTCCTCATAGAATGAGGTTTACAGCCATCGACAAAACTGCTGAGTTCTGTCGACGTTCTGTCGACAGAACTCAGTGGCGGTGTAGACGCAGGGATAGTTTTGTCGACAAAACTCCACTTTTGTTGACAAAACCCTGTAGTCTAGACACATCCAAAGTGTTCACTTTTATGAACACTGATCATTGGAATGACTTGCCCAGTGTCAGGATCTGGTTGTGGGACATCCAGTACATATGACCATGTTTCTCATGCAATGCACATGGCTGGCATTGAAGTTGCTAGTACTGGACCCTCTCTAATCTACGGCTGTGACAACAAAGGCCTTCTATGCAATGGCTTAGGCTAAGCAGCAACCAGCTAGTTAATTCTCCTAAACAAGGCAGCGTTCCACATTTATATGTAACCCAGAGGCACTGAGACTACTGGCAAAGGAGAGTGGAGTCTGCTTTGCAGTCTTAGCTGAGGGTCAGTTGGCTCTGGGTTCATATACATGCAGGGGTCTTCCCTTATTCACAGGTTATGATAGTAAGGGAGCTGGGAGACTGCATACAAGAGACCTGGATCAACCTTACAACGGCAAGTGCACTGAAGTACAACCATTGTTTTAAGAGTCCCAGGCATTCCATATTCAGGGCTTTGCTAAGCAGCCTATTTTATGTCTGTCTTTGGGGCAGAGGCCATCCCTATGTTTCCTGTCTTTGTAGCACTGGGCACACTATTGGCATTTGAACTGTATGTTATCATCATGCTTTGAGAATGCTATGAACTGCAAAGTTAGGTTTAGAAGGCCGGACAACTGACCGGCCAAATAATGTCAACTGAGCATCCATTAGTTGACGAGAGCCAAATATTCTGGAAAGAGCAACCCAATGTGGATTTTGTTTCTGTTTATTTCTGCTGTCACTGTTCAAATAAATTAGTGCTTTTAACTATTTAACCTTTTTGATACTATTTGGCCAGTCAATTTACCAATCATTGTTGGATTGGTCAAATGCATAACCCTAGAAGTATTATTATTACTATGGATTCTTCTTTTTGAAAGGCACTTTAAATATGGAATATAAAGGTTTTATTAGTATTATTTCTTAGAAGAAACCCACAGAAACTCAAAGAAAAGTGAACATTAGACTCTTCAAAATTCTTCCTGTAATTTAGCTTTCCAGATGGCTTGAAATCAACATATCTTGCAGATCAAATGATCTTCTAATACATCTGTTTTGCGCCCTATGGTCTTGGCGCAAACAATTCGCTACTAAAATAGATGGGAATGTGTCCTCATGCTAGTCTTTCCAGAATTGCATCTGACTAAAGCTTTGTGGAATACATTATCCTCTCAACACTATACACAACCCAGAAATTGTAATGGAATTTAGAGAACTTTTAAGGTCTGATGGATTCCTATACTGTGGATCTGAAACAGAAAGAAATAAGCAAAATAGCTAGACTTCTGATTGAAGGAATCTGATAGACAGCTTAGAAATTCAAACCATTTTATTTTACCATGCATTCATTACAGTTGCTATGTGCATCAAGGGGAAATTGCAAACTGAAGTCACAAACAAAAAGGAATGTTGGGTTCTACAACAGTAGGCAGTGCTCCCCACAGTCCACTAAAACAAGGTCTTGCATTTCAAACGCCGAACGCCACGTGTTAGCTCCACCCAGATTCTTAAATAAGAGTCCTGGCTGTACTGAATTACTGTAAATGAAGGACCAGGCTGTCCTTAGCAAGAGCTTAAGGGCATATCTACACTAGGAAATTATATTGAAATAACTAAATTCGAAGTAATAACTCCTGACATCATAAAATCGAAATAGCGTGTCCCCACTACAGGGGGGCCTCGAAATCAGTCCAAGGTAGGCTCCGTTATTTTGGACATGCTACCTTGACTTAGAGCCCCAGGTAGCGCTGGGGCGCAATTACTTCGAATTACTCTGGGGAGTAGTTATTTCGAAATAGCAGCAGGGGAGCACCCACACTACCGCTATTTTGAAATAACTGTTTTGGAATAAGCGTTATTCCCTGAGGAAGGCAGGAGTACAGATTTCAAAATAACCAGCCCATTATTTCAAAGTACAAGCTTGATGGTGTGGATGCTCTGCTTGTTATTTCAAAATAACTGCCTAGTGTAGTCCAGGGCTAAGTGATTTGCTTAAGGGCGCATGATACTTCGGGATGAAATCTCACATATTCTCGTCTTCTACTCCTACACATGGTCTCCAGAACTCAGTGGGGGAATTCAGAATCTAGTGCTTTTAAACTACTAGGAGAGATTGAAAGAGACCTACATTTAATACTCTCGAATCATAGGGATGTCGGGCTGAAAGGGACTTCAAGATGTCAGTGAGTCCAACCACTGCACTGAAGCAGGACTAAGTAACCATAAAGCATGTCATCAGGTGTTTGTCCAACCTGTTCTTAAACGCCACCAGTGATGGGGATTCCACAACTTCCCTTGGAAGCCAATTCCACAGCTTAACTCCCTTAGGCTACGTATCCACTTGCCGGAGGATCGACGCTCTGGCAATCAATCCTCCGGGGTTTGATTTAGCAGGTCTAGCAAAGACTCACTAAATCAAACACTGAGGGTGCCCCATCAACACCAGTACTCTCTGCAGTCACGAGGAGTAAGGGAAGTCAATGGAAGTGTTTCTCCCATCAAACTACTGCTTTGGGACCACCCCAGAAAATTGGGGCAAGGTATCTTCAATGCAGCTATGCAATTCACATAGTTGGATTTGTGTATCTTTCATCAATTTTCTCTGCCAGTGTAGACCTGACCTTAGAGTTAGATAGGTTATCCTAACATCTAACCTAAATATCCCTGGCTGCATTACTTCTTGTCTTATAGTCAGTGAAGGAGAACAATTGATCATCATCTCTATAATAGCATATTTGACTGTTTTCAAGTCCCCCCATCCTGGTCTTTTTTTCTCAAGAGTAAACAAACCCAGTGTTTTTAACTGTTTCTCACAGGTCAGGTTTTCTAAAGCTATTGTTATTTTTGCTCTCCTCTGGACTCTATCTAATTTATCACATCTTTCCTCCTGTGTCTTACACGTAACATTCTTGTTAATAAACTCTAGAATAATATTAGTTTTTTCCACAACGATATCACATTGTTGACTCAAGTTACATTTGTCACCCACTCCGTACTACCACCTAACCAGTTATTCCCCATTTAGTAGTGGTCCATTTGATTTTTCCTGGCCAGGTTTAGTACTTGGCACTTGTTTCGACTGAATTTCATCTTGTTGATTTCAGACCAATTCTCCAAACTGTCAAGTTTGTTTTGAATTCTAATCTTGTCCTGAAAAGCTCGCAGCCCCTCTCAGCTTGGGGTCATCTGCAATTTTTGTGAGTGTCTTCCATTATTCAAGTTATTCGTTAAAATACTGAATAGCACTGGACCCAGGATTCACTGCCCTGTGGGATATGCCCTTCCAGTCTGAGTAGCAAACCATCAACAAGAGAAGTACGGTCTTTCCACCAGCTGTGTACCCAGCTTGCAGGAATTTGTCTAGACCACTTTTCCCTAGTTTGCATAGGAGAATGGCACATGGGACAGCGCCTGATTCCAGGAGAGGGCTTCTCAGCTGTGGCTCACTAGCAGAGACAGGTGTTGCCCTGCAGCCTGAATTAAGGTCCCTACCTGCATGAAAGGGGCAGGGCTTAAGACACACTCCTCTTTTCAGCATTGGCTAGTTTAGGTGGCTCCTTGGCTAAGGGGCTGACATTTGTCAAATCCCGTTCTTAGGCACTTAGGCTACGTCTACACTGGCAGCTTCTTGCATAAGAACAGCTGTTCTGGTGCAAAAACTTGCCGGGTGTCTACACTGCACGTGCGTTCTTGCGCAAGTAAATTTACAGTACAGTGTCGGAAAACAGGGCTTCTTCCAGAAGAGTTATTCCTCTCCCCGCGAGGAATAAGAGCTCTTGCGCAAGAGGGCAGTGTAGACAGGCAACATGAATTACTTGCACAAGAAACCCCTATGGTTAAAATGACCATCAAAGCTTTCATGCGCAAGAGAGCATCCACACTGCCATAGACGCTCTTGCACGAAAGCACATGCCAGTGTAGACGCGCTCTTGTGGAAAACTTTTTGCACAAGAACTCTTCCGCAAAAGAGTTCTTACGCAAGAAGCTGCCAGTGTAGATGTAGCCTTAGTGTTCCCCATGCACGGCATAAGAGCACAGGCACTCAACTCAGGCTGTTGTTTTGTAGAGGGTGCGTCTAGACAGCACCCTTCTGCCAGAATAAGCTACGCAATTTGTGTTACACAAATTGCGAAGCTTATTCTGAATCTAAATCGAAAGAGTTTATTTGGCGCTGTCTATACAGAGCCAAATTTCAAAATAAGGCACTATTCCGACAAATCCCTTAACCCTCGTGGAACCCAGGGAATAGCGTGCCCACTATTTTGGGAAATAGTGGGCACTTTTAAAGATGTGGCATTGCTATTTCTGGATACTTCCAGAATCCCAAAAGAGCAACTCAGTCTAGACATTCCCTAGGTGTATAGAGGTGAGGCCTTGCAGTGCTCAGTATTGCAACCACTTGTGAATCCAGGCCTAACCCCCACTTTCCTCACAACTCTGAAAGAGGGGAAGAAGAAGTTGGGCCAGTAAGAGGGGAAGTGGAAGGCCGTATGTGTTAATTAACGTTCCCAAAAGAACACTAATTCTGGAACTATTAATGAATCCATCCGCTAGGAGCCTATGCAATGCGCTCTTCCCATGGCTCCATCATTCTGAAAAACATTGTATGATAATCAGAGAAGTAGAGAGAGGAAGGTAAAACCCACTGCTGGCATGCAGGGAAAGCAGACCTCCCGCAGACAGCCATATGATTTGGTGGGGCACACTCATTACCTTCCACCCCACCCGCCTTGAGTTGACCCTTCCTCGGATCGCACAAATGCAGCCACCTCCAAAGCCCAAACAACGGGAGGCAGGAGGGGTGTGTGTGTGGCACAAGACGATGACATGATACACTAGCTGCCAGACTGGGGAGCAAGGGACCATGCACCTGGCATGACACAGGCTACTAGCTGCTGTGCCCTGATCCCTGACAGTGCCTCAGGCTCGTCCGTGAGCAATTAAACATTTTAATTAAATATAAATTCAACTAAACTTTCTGTTGGGAGATGATGAGCGGGTGGGTGGTAATTCCTGCCTTTGGAAGGGTGTAAGTAGAAACAACAGGTAGCAAGGGAAAGCTCCAAAGGTGAGCTGAGCTGAAGAGCTGCACAAAAGATGCCTGCGTTATGGTGCGTGTGGAGGAATACAAGGCACATTGGCAGAAAGGAACACAGCTGGGAGACGCTGATGACTGTGAGACAAGGAACAGGCTAGACAGCGTGGCACAAGGGATAGCTGACAGAGCGCCCGATGGCAATGCACAAAACCGCAGCAGGATTCATGGCACAGACTCTGCTAGGGGACGCTGCAGACAAATGAGCTGAAAAGCTCCTGGACTAGGATGCTTCTGCAATAGGTATTTTTTCTCCTCAGGTTCATTGGCCTACTATGGGGCATTGGCCTGGTTTTCTTCAAGAGGATGAGAGCTGTAATAAGTCCATAAACACTGGGCACACACACCTAGCTAAGTGTAGCACAGACAATGAAATCTCTCAGCACTGCCCAGATGCATGCCAAATTCATCTTGCCACAGCCGCTCTCATTAAGGAGAGCACCATAGAGCATGACAAATGCCAGACACCGAATGAGGCTCACATTAACTGAACAATAATTATGTGGCAGCATAATATCATTATTCATTTGTGCTGGAAACTGACAAGAGTGCTAGATATTTTAATGTGGTGGTTTGTGCTTTTGTAGATTGCAGTGGGCAGTTCACAGAATCATTGAACACTAGAACTGGAAGGGACCTCAAGAGGTCAGCAAGTCCAGTCCCCTGCTCCCATGACAGGACCTAGGCACATCTAAATCATCCCTGATAGGTGTTTGTCTAACCTGTCCTTAAATATCTCTAATGATGGAGATTCCACAATCTCTAGGCAATTTATTCCAGTGCTTAACCACCCTGACAGGAAGTTTTTCCTAATGTCCAAACCTCCCTTGCTGCAATTTAAGCCCCTTGTTTCTTGTCTTATCATCAGAGGCCAAGAAGAATAATTTTTCTCCTTCCTCCTTGTAACACCCTTTTAGGGTACGTCTACACTAGCTCGTTAGTTCGAGCTAGGTAGGCAAATGAGGGC
>JANRFK010000351.1:2198134-2209111 GCA_030068395.1 Apalone spinifera
CATTTGCCTACCTAGCTCGAACTAACGAGCTAGTGTAGACATACCCTCAGATACTTGGAAACCGCTATCATGGCCCCTCTCAGTCGTCTCTTTTCTAAACTAAACAAGCCCAATTCTTTCAGTCTTCCCTCATAGTTCATGTTTTCTAGACCTTTTCTGGACCTTCCAGCTGCCGCCCCCCGCTCCCAACTTGCCCCTTCACTGGCAGGCGCAGCCAAAGAGTTAGTGGGGCCCACGTCAGGCAGCAGGGCCCAGGCAGTGGATGCTCTAGTTTAAGTCAAACCCAGATGAGGGGTTACAGAGTCCAGCCCGGGCAGCTCCGCCAACTATCGCTTGCAAGAGAGAACAATTTTGAGAACATTTTTAATTATTTTTGTAACACACTGCAATAAAATTATTTGCAGTCATAGTACTACTCAATAATCTTCATATCAAAATATAACTTTATAATAGTCATAATGATTTACCTTAGCGATGACTGTGAATCGTTATGACAAGTTTTGTTAGATGCGCACGCATGGACTATGTCTACACTCGCGGCTTCTTGCGCAAGTACGGCCGTTCTTGCGCTAGAATCTGCAGAGCGTCCACACTGCCTGCCCGCTCTTGCACAAGTAAATTTACAGTACGGCGTGGTAAGAGAGGGCTCCTTGTGCAAGAACTACGCTCTTTTTTAACAGGTGTAAGCCCTCTTGTGCAGCGGCTCTTGCACAAGAGGGCAGTGTGGACGCTCGGCAGCGATTTCTTGCGCAAGAAAGCCCTATGTCTAAAATTGCCAGCAGAGCTTTCTTGCGCAAGACGCCGCGAGTGTAGACAGCCATGCAGTTGTATTACAGCATTAGCTTCTGAAGTAAACCAACGTCTGTAGGAATGCGGAGAAATTTCTGGAAGTGTGCTAGTGCCAAATGAGACAAAAAGCACCCAAGCCCTCCGGCTTGTATTAGAGACCCGGTGTTTATTTGAGACCTGACTTCTGTTGGAAGTTTTACAGTGCGAAATAAGAAGAAATAATCTTGTCAAGCCTTTTTTATGCATTGAAGATGCTTGAAGCTAGACAGTTTAAACAACACTAAAACAACTGCTAGTACAACATGAGACCTGTGCAGCACAAGAAATCTGATTGCAGCTCATACCCCAATTTTTTGGTCAACTGCAGCGCAAGGCCCTGAAGGCGCAGGGCCCAAGGGAACCATCTTGCTCACCTTGCCCTAAGGCTGGGCCTGCCCACTAGGCTTCCTGGCTCCCCCCTGCAGCCCAGCTGAGCTGTGCACCAGCTCCTGCCTCCCCCCCCTGTGGCCCAGCTGAGCAGTTTGCTAGCTCCCACCCCCCTCCCACTCCCACCCAGATGAATGTCCCCCTGCATAGCACCAGGCTCCCGGCCTCTCCCACCCCCTGCAGCATGCTGGGATGCTCTGATCTTGGAACATCCGTGGTCCTTCCAGACCACAGATCTTGCTGGACCAGAAAGTTCCAGTTTACAGAAGTGCTATCTGTACCCAAACTGGACTCTGGCCCTTTGATGTGAACATTGAACTAGAAGGCACACAACAACTTGCAGAACTGGGCTGCTGAGGACATTAACCGACTCACCTCACGATACAGACTGGACTTGGGGTGGATGAACTTTGAACAGTCACATTGGGCTTTGGCTTCAGCTTTTAATCCCAGGCCCTTTAGAAAGATGAATGCCTCTAAGCTTCACATTTGCCTCCAAGTTGGAACCAATTCCTGTAACAATGCAGCCACCGTGCAGTCTTTTAACCGAACGAAAATATAAAAGGCTGCCAGGAATACAGATGCAGGCAGTAGCCCACTCCTGGAAAGCATCATTCTTCCTGAAGCAAAGAGACTTCTTACGGGAATGCTGCTTTTAGGATTGGTCAACATTGGGGAACATTTTACTGCACAAATGAGCATTATTTTCATGTTAAAAATTGTAGCAAACCTCTCTCTGAGGAGAGGTGCCTTTCCCCTGACTTTCCCCCATTACACGTAGGAACACTACTGACTGATTGGAGAAGTGAAGTTGGCTAACCCTTGCCAATTATTTAAATCGTTCTAACAATCCCACGTGCTTGTTTTGGATGAAATTCATCCCTATGCAGCCAACAGAGCAAGGCCTACATGCTACCATAACTGGAACACTTGGATTGGATTTATAAAACATATAGGCCCTAGGCTGCGTGAGGGGTCTCTGTGAAAGAGCGAATTTTTACAAAAGGGCGTACGCTCTCCAAATGACAGGTCCACAGATATCTTGATAGCTAGGGCATGGTTCAGTACCAGGGGGCTACATGCAACATGATCTTATTACTACTGTAAGAAACAATATACTGTGGGGTTTTGCTCGCATTGCAAGGACTGCCTAAAGTAGGTGCTGTGCTCAGACACCGCTTAATGACAACAGAATAATAATGGTAATAACAGCATGAGGCTCGGTGGGGCCAGGAGGCACATGGGACTCATGCATCCCAAGCATTTCACCTCTAACTTACCAATGCAAATCTTGCTCAGGGGACTCTGTCATAACAGATGGATCAGCTTTTGGTCTAGGTTTCGAGATCTCCTTATTAACGTGTGATGCAGGAAAGTCCAGGTGGAGTGTGTATAACCATTTGCCAACTGCACTGAAGGATGCAACTGATCTTATTAATTAATTCTGGTCTGAAGAATTGATCAGCCACCATGAAAAGGTTGTTCGGGTGCCCTTGCAATTACTCCCTGCTAATTAGAACAAATAGAAGGAAATGCTACTTTGCACAGCAGATAACGTAGCTAGGGAGCTGGGTATAATAAAGATCTGGATAACAATTCTGCATGGTCAAAGAATATTTGCAGTTATGCAACATAGAGAGAAGGAAGGGTGTGTGGGAAGGAGAAATATGTGGGTGTTTTTCATCACCAGACACCCAACAAGCTAAATGCTATGCTGATGTGAATGGGTGCAACATCACTAGCTTGAAAGGGGTTTCTCCCCATTTACACCAGCACAGAACTTGGCCCAATATTACTTGTATTTATATTACTTTGCATTGTGTCAGTGTCTGGGAGTACAAGTCATGGTCCAGGATCCCACTGGGTCATGTGCTGTCCAAACACCTCCCAAAAATAATAAAAAAATATCCAGATCTTACATCAGTATCATCACCCCCATTTTACAGGTGGGGAAACTGAGGCACAGAGCAGGCCAGTAGCAGAGCCAGGAATAGAATCCAGGCCTTCTGGATCCCAGGCCACTTACATATATTCTGTATAAATCTCAAAGCACTTAAGAAAGAAACTGAGCTAAAAGCTCATTCCTTAGAAGCTGCTTAAGTGTGTCCAGTAACATGGCTCAAGAGTTTAGGACAGGAAGTGAAGCAATGAATCGCATGCAGCTAAACCCCACAGAGGGATTTCAATGTGGAGTATGCAATTAGCTGCATTCATGTGGCTCCTTTGCCCATTGGGTCCTTCCCTTTACCCTCCTGATGTGCTACCCTGCCATGTAATCCGTCTTCTGGCCTCCTTTCTGAGGGGTCACTCACAACTGCTTCCTCTCCTGCTTACTCAACAGTGGCCATTAACAGAGGCAGCCAGGTTGCCATTTTGTTGCTAGCTCCTCTTACAGGCGCAGGCTCCAAGAGGTCTGTAAGAGCAGCACAGCAAGCCCCAAAGCCAGGTCTCCGCAGACAACGAGCAAGAGGCGAAGATCCCAAAGCTGAGGGAGCACAGGGCTCGATGCACATGGCACTGGAGGGAGGTTTACACCATGGGGTGAGGCATTTGGTGTAAAACTCTGATCTGGCAGGCATGCTGCTTCCTCCCTTCCCACCGCATGCCAAGCAGGTTTGCGAGGCGACACTCCCAGACCATGAGTCGACTGAGTCCGCATACGGAATCTTCCCAGACATGGTTGTCGTGAGGGCCATTAAGCGTGCTCTGTGCCCATGAGCAAGCCAACGTCTCTGCGATTCCATTCCCCTGCCGAACAGCGAGGGTAGCTCTCTCCTGGCAGCCGGGAGGCTTCACTGGAAGGTTGGTTGCTGCTTATTCATTAAACTTTCCAAGCAGCAGCAGCTGCAGCAGAGTGAAATCAACTGTATCAGAGCTTCCGAGTGGTCTCTTTTTTAAAGAAGAGAACTAGTATCAGCACCCCCAACCCTCAGCAATTTCAACCCTGAGTTCTGTGACTGCAAAGCAAGTCTAGGCCACCTGGGAGTGTGAATGCTGACAGGCGATGAAGCAGATGTATCATTTGTACGCATGATCCTTCTACTATTTGCCTATTAGAAACCCCGTCGCTGTCGCAATCTCTCTTTAGAGACACAATTCCCCTTTCTGCTAGAAATGTCTTATTCCTCAAAGGAAAGAGGTGCTTGTTAGTCAAAGCCTAAGCAACGCTTCACTCAAATCTCCCTGCTTTACTTAAGTGATTCATTCATATTTTTCTGTTCCGTGCAAGAACCTAGGAAGGAGGGGGGCAGCAGAGCTGTGCAGTAGCATGCTGATGGAAGGTGAGCTGCTGCTGCTGGGGGGGAGGGGGGGGGAGCCAGGATACGGAACGTTTAGCCGGCCAGCTCTTTGCTGTCCCCAACTCCCCAGAGCTGCAGCCAGCGCTACATAATAACTGCCCATCTGCTCCGGAGATTGGGGGGGCAAATGATTGGGGGAGGGCACAAATTTTGCCTTTGCCCTGGGTGCATAACACCCTCGTTACGTCACTGCCCTGTATTTTACAGACAGCCTTTAATCCTGGATACTTCAAATTGTCAGTTCCCCGGTTGAGACACCGATGGCGTGGCCTCCAATGGGAGTGCGTGGGAATGGAGGGTACACGGCGCCTCTGAAAATCAGACAGTCTCGATCTGGACACCCGGAAATGGGGGCACCAAATGGGGGCACCAAAGCCAAGATGAAACTTTGAAGAGTTGGTTGGGCCTTTAGCTTTCTGCTCCTAATTTTAATTTTAATAATGGAGATTGCCTATCTCCTAGAACTGGAAGGGACCTCGAAAGGTCATCGAGTCCAGTCTGCTGCCTTCACAGCAGGACCAAGTACCATCCCTTACAATTTTTTGCCCCATATCCCTAAACGGCCTCCACAAGGATTGAACTCACAACCCTGGGTTTAGTAGGCCAATGCTCAAACCACTGAGCTATCCCTCCCCCCAACTCCCTCCTCCGACTGCGTATGCATGAAACGAAGACAACATCCACAGAGTCACGGTGAAAGTTCACGTCATTGTTAAGTGCAGTGAACTCTGTGTTTCTCTTTTGAAAGATACTAAATAATTAATTGATTAAATAAAAACAGGCACGGCACTCCTTTGGCCTACCTTATGATACCGGAAACAAGGAGCAGAATGAATCAGCATTTAAAGTCCGATCCAATGCCCAACGAATGTCAACTACTGATGGATCAAGCCCCTACAGAAGAAGAAATTCACTATCCTTACTGATCCAAGGAATTTTATTTCAATTTTAAGCAGTGGCAATATTTGAACGAATACAAATTAGCATATTAGCAAGTGTCCTGGTTTGTATTGCTGGGCCGGGCCATTCTTCCTGCTCCCCACCGCCTAAGTTGATATTCACAGACATGCTAGCTGGTGGGAGCAGTAAATTAATTACTGTATCTGACAGAATGAATTCAGTTTAATCAGAGGTAAGTTTTACAGCATTCCACAGGCTGAGAGAGCAGGCAGCTAATTCAGCTCCCTCATTCTGAGCTGGAGAGAGGGAGCAGCTTTTCATAATAAAGGAGGCGTGAGGGGAATACCCAACACAGGTGGCTAGTGGGTTCAAGAGGGATAAGCCATGATGCCCTGGATTGTGAGTGAAGCTTAGCCCTTAGCAGCTGGATTCATTCACACTTAAAACTCAGTCCGTTTCATTCTATTTTTTTCCCAATAGCAATATTTACAAGTTATTAGACGGGCGTGAAATCCACAGGAGGAGAGTCGCCGCATTGATCCTACGGTAAACCCTCGATTCTCTATGTGTGCATCAGGTGCATACATCTTCTATGTAACATTCTCATACAGTCAGTGGTTGTCTGCTGTCCGCAGAGAGTAAGACCCCAAGCGGTTTGATAGTGGGATGGTCTATGAGGTACTTACTGACGTCACAGCCTGCCCATTGCATTCGCCAGCTGTCTTCTGGAGGATGGAAGAGCTCCTCCAGAGCTGCCCAGAATGGTCGGTGGCAGGTGACCAAGGCCATCATGGAGGGGGAGGTTTTGGTCAGCAAGAGCTTTCCTTTACTTGCACAACATAGCCACTCTGGCTGGCTGGTGGTCGAGAGGATGTTTGTGAAGACCAGAAGCCAGGACAATGGGGAGCTGACAAGTCTCGCGGCAGCATATAGCTGGATATCAAAGAGGCCCATGGGAGAGCTTCTTCCACAAACCAGTGTGCCATTCTGGACTGTAAACGAAAGCCAATGTTGCCATTGGTAGGGTTGGAGCATCAGCACCTAAGCTGGAGCCTGCTGGCTACAGGAAGAGATTGATGCAACTCTTGGTTTTATTGCTCACCTGCTTCAGATGTTGTTACTTCGGGTGGGTCTATACTGCGCGGCTATTCCAGGATACCGTAGGTATCCTGAAATAGCTACCCCATGTCTGCATAACGGATGTGCTATATCACTATCCCGATAAACCCTGCTGCACGAGGGATAAGGGATGGCTTGAAAGAGCTCGTTATTTTGAAGTCTTGCGCTGTGTAGATGCACCATATTTCAACATAAGCTATTTCAAAATGGATTCAAGATAAGATACGCAATTTGCATAGAGCAAGCTGCGTACCTCATTTCAAGTTTAGGGTGCTGTGTAGACGCACCCTAGGTAAGGCTGGGATCCAGAGGGAGCCAATGGGCCATCTAGCCCAGTATCCTGTATTACCACAGAGGCCAATACCAGGTGTTTCAGAAGGAATGAAGAGGACAGGTAACCACAGGCCTGCTAATGGGGGAAGATGGTCCCTTTGAATTGCTGCTGGAGCACTGGAACACTGCTCCGGGCATGCCACGTGGCTCTGAGGACTGTGGGTGGGGAGGGGGGCATGCTGCAGTCCAGGTGGCACTGTAGGTTGTCTGCCTCCGGCCTCACGTCTTCTGTCGTAGGCTCTGCCCCTTCTGGGAGTGTGGAGCTGGCCCCCCACACCTTGTGCTGGAGCCCGCAGCAACGGTAGGCTCCACTGGGTAAGCATTAGGTGATCCATCCTGTCGCTTCTGGCAAACAGAGGTCAGGGACACCGTCCCTGCCCAGCCTGGCTCCTAGCCACTGATGGACTCATCCTCCATAAACTTCTCTGGCTCTTTTCTGAACCCTGTTAGGACTGTGGCCATCACGACATCCTCTGGCATCCTCCGGCCATTGCCTGGCCACAGAGACTGACGTTCAGCATCCCCTTAGCTTCAGCATTGCTGAGACGGGACACAGAGAACCGGGTTTTTGACGGATTGAGCCTGAGCTGCCAGTAGTTTTCCTCCTCTTCCGATCAGCATTAAAGGTGTCTGCTGCAAGAGCTGCAGTGGCAACCACCATGTGGTCCTTCCTGTTACGTACATTTTAATGCCTGGGCACGAACTAACGGCACCACTCGTGAGCTTGAAGGCCGAGCATTGCCCCCCTGCCGAGTCAGAGCAGAAATCCATCTCCTGGCAACCTAACCCTGAAATATCAGAGAAGCTCCCAGGATCTGGACTTGATATTTCCTGCTAAATAATCAAAGCTTGCATGTGCGTAGCACCCCGTCCCTCTAGGAGGAGCCCTCAGCACTTCCAAAACTTGAGAGCTGACCAGAGGAGCGGAGCAGAGGGAATTGCTACTGTCTGGGGCTGGATGGCAGGATGGGACCATTTTAGGGTGTTTTCCACAGTTTAATTTCACCCGTGCTTAATGTGCCAGTGTAGCAAGTGTGCGCAAAATGCAGCAAATGCAGGATGAAATTCAGCCCTGGACAGAGGGCTCCAGTACAGACCTGTGCACCGTTTAAATCCGCCCCAAAGCACATGACGGGCCAGATTTTTACAGATGTTTAGTCACCTAAAGATGCAGAGAGGCCCCTTTGAAAATCCCACTAGGTCCCTAGCTGCATCTTTGGGAGCCTAGCCACCTTTAAAGATCTAGTCCTAAGAGGTGTTCAGGCCCTTGCTGGCTTGTTCTGTACAAGGCTGTATTTTTTGATCGCACACTGTCTGGTATCACTGATTTCAGTGAGATCTGGATTGGGCCTCGGATTAGGCACGTTGTTGAGAAAACAAATATCTTATTTCCATCTCGTTCACAACGGAGCTGGAATGCTAGCCAATGCTGGGCTCTGGTGTTTTTTTAAAAAATGCGGCTGAGCATAGAATTGCCTGCAGTGGCAACATTTACCAGTGCCATCTCCAGCCTCATCACATACTCGCTTCTGCAGCCAAATCTTGTAGCTCCTGCCAAAGTTTCCTGCCAAAGTTTCCCTAAGCCCCATCCCCCAAAATATCAAGGCAAAACACCGGCCACTATTGTTTCTGTGCTAGTAGGTCTAGGGCATTAGCCACTTCTAGGGTTGCCAAGCCTTCAAGGCTGTCCTGGAGACCCAACAAGGAATTAAAGATTCATTCACATGACAATCTTTAATTCAAAATGAAACCTCCAGGCATACAGCAATCCTAGTCAATTTTTGCTATAAATATGTCTGTTGCTGCTCTTGTAGATAGCCGGGAGTTCTGGCTAGCTCTAAATAAGAGATTTGGTAAATGCAGGTTAAGGGGTTGCCGAGGATTTAATTAATAGTTAGCAGCAGTTATATAGACACTTCTCTGCTTATTTTCTCTTCGTCATCTCTTTAGAAAACAAGAAGTAGGAAACAGAGCTGAGGTGTGTTCCTTGAATGACTCAAAAGCTGGGGACTATTTCCTATAAACTTCAAAAGATTTGGATACTTATCTTCATGCGAGATGAGAGTTCAGATTTGTGTGTTGGGGTGAAATCCGCATTGTCTTTGTACTTGATGTGAATAATGTGTTTATGTTTATTATGTGGGCAGCACAAGATTTATGATGCCTGTAACTACTTGTTTCCTTGCTTTCAAGAGCTTGGGGTTTCATAAATGAGGTGTTTGCGAAATGCCCTTTTGTCACTGAGCAGCCTGAGCTGGTTTTTGAAACAAAATGTTTTAGAGATGGACATCAAAAGGCAGGACTTCTCACTGGAGCGGTCAGGCCCAGGGTAGGGAGCAACTTCTCCAAACATGGCACCACTCTGAAAAGTCTCTCTGAAAAAAAAAATCACTTTGTGGGTGTAACGGGGGCAGTCACAGAAGAGTCCTTGGGGGCGACCCCTGGAGGGCTGACAAGGCCACTGCCACTCGCCTTCCTGCTCTCTGGGGCGTTTCACCACCTGGTCCTGCGGGGCCAGCTCCCTGGTCTTCCCTGGCCAAGGCACTGAGCTGGGATCACTGACCCCTGGAAGCAGTACCGACAAAGAATCTCTTCAGGTCCAAGGAAAATGCAGTTTAGGGCCCAGCTTCCTGGGAAACCACTTCCCAAATGGGATCAGAACCGACAATTAATTCTATAGGTAAGCCTCCTTTAGCAATGAAAGGCAGAGTGTGCACACCGATTGCTCCCCCAGGTAGTAATTATTTACACAGGGGTTGATAGTAAATAAAAGTGATTTTATTAAGTACAAGCAGTAGGATTTAAGTGGTAATAAGTGAGACTAGGCAGAGCAAAGTAGATTACAAACTCAAAACAACAGAAAACGCTTAGCTAATTCTAACACTAAAACCTCAGTCCAAACTCACCCTAAAGCTGTCTCTTTTCCAGCTCCAGTGTTTCTCAACTCATTTCAGTCCACGAACCAGCAGGCCAATCAAAAATTTTTGGTGGACCACCTCCAGCCCAGGATGAATGACACAGCAACCGCTCAGCACGACGGCGGCAGCTACACTGACGCTCAGAGCTGCAGACGGAAGTTACTGGCAACACAACGCGGTTGCATCCTAGGTGATGCTATGGATGACGTGCCGCGTGCTTGTGAACACGGCGTAAAACAGCCTAACGGCGGCGCCTGCTCACACCATGTGACTTTGGACAATGTTCCTGTGGACCACCGAAAATGTCACCATGGACCGCCAGTTGAGAACCACAGAGCTAAGCCTTCCAAACCAGGACTGTTCCTCTCCCTGGGGTCTTTGGTTCCTTCCCTCGGGTGTGTCCTGCCAGCCCAAAGTCAAAGCTCCTAAAGCATTTTTTAAAGATTCCCACTTTTGCATGGGAAGCTACCTGACCAGTTCCTACCCCTTAGATAGGTCATGTGACTTCCTAAGACCACCACTGCTAAGACTTAAGGACAAAAGACTATTTGCATACGATTGCCCAGACATTGAGGCATCCCTGACTTGGAAACACCCTCGATGGCTTTCATTTACACATTGAAAACCCGTAAACCATTCCCTCCTCCATATGTCTGATTTCACACACAAGAATGATCCATACACCACAATAAGATAAACAGATCCAGCGGATTAAGACATGAAGATTGATAGGTTACATGAGGCAATTTCTCCAAAGCATCTTTGAGTTATGTGTATTTGTGTTCTCTGGTCCATTTCATACAGCACGAGGGGAGAGTGGTGGTGGTGGCACATTGTGTTCAATGTCTCTCTGTGACCGAGTTTGAGATGAGCTCAGTTTACAACTAGTTTTTTCTGCACTGCCAATGGTGCTTAGGCTCAGAGTCAAGCTGAGTCCAATCCTTCTTGTGCTCCACGACCTGTAATAAAAGTTTCCAACATGCAGTGCTTCCTAATTCTGCGCCCAGTGATTCTGCCTGAGGTTGACCTGTTGGCCCTCAGCAAACCATTCTGTTGAAGACACATAGGCTACGTCTACACTGGTGCGCTTTTGCGCCAAAGGTATGCAAATGAGGTTTAGCGTTAGAATATCGCCGAGGCTCATTTGCATAGCTAATGATCTGCCATTTTCGCGGAAGAGGCTCTTGCGCAAG
>JANRFK010000351.1:2215191-2231933 GCA_030068395.1 Apalone spinifera
TGGTCCTGCTTTGGGCAGGGGGTTGGACTCGATGACTCCTGAGGTCTCTTCCAATCCTAGGATTCCTTTCTCTTTGCATACTAGAGTTGACAAGGGTGCAATCAGCGGTTGTTTTAGTGGGTCCTTACCAGACCCACTAAATCAAACCCGGAAAAGTGATCTTCACAGCGTTGATCACCTGGTAAGGGGATACGAGCCCTTAGTCTGCACTTTCTCCCAGTAAGGGGTTTTGTTGGTAGAGTAATACCAGCCAAAGCTCTAGTGTAGACAAGGGCCTAGATCAATATCCTGTTTCTAGCACCCCAATCCGCTTCTTGTGTTGTCAAAGCCAAATATTCCTGCTTCATAATGATGCCACAAAAGAAAGGGGCAGAGAGCTTCACACACCCCAGAGAAAGTTGGAACTGGCATCTGACACCCATCAGGGCAGAAAAAACTAAACCCAGGTGTCTCCTTTACACAGCAGAAACACAAGAGCTCAGAGCTCTCTCTGCTGCAGCCTGTACCCCAAAGGAGACCATATGTTTGCTGATAGACTTACCTGCAGCACTGTGTGGGTACATTTTAAAATTAAGAAACAAACAGGACAAACAAGAATCTCAGCTTGTTTTGACAGGTGGTGATTTCCCTTTGGAAGACACAGCAAAGAAGAAGTGGGGAAGGCTGCCAGGACTGCAGAAATATTGTCTGGAATTAGAAGGCTTTGTTGTGTTCACAGCAGCCGCATATTTTAGTCCTCCTTGCGGGGTCAGCATAAAGATATCTATGAAAGCAGCAGCCAAGGGGTTGCAGAGGAAACACTTGAGTGTCCAAAGGGTGATGAGTGAAGTGAGATTTTAAGCTAGCTGTTAACTCCATGGTATAATCCTCCCAATGGACAGATGCTCCTACCTCACCCTGTCCAGGAAGGCAGTTTAGCGAGAAAAATAGTTCATATGCAAGAATAAAATTGATATGCTCCCTCACACCTGTTGCAAGAGACAGGTTTGTGCCATAATTAAAAACCAGTACAAGGCTGCAGAGTGAATCCACTGCTGACTGCCAGCAACTAAATTACACTATCATTTTGAGAGCGATGCGAGAGGCATCACTATGTGGCCGCAGACTGCAGCTTGGTTGAGATTAATGGCAGAGAGACATGATCATTACTAGAGAAGGGAGCACAGGGAAAAAGAGAAATACTTAAAGGCATCCAGCAAAGGCAGAAAAAATAATTGTGCTTGGCAGACTTCTGAACCATGAATGAAGAATGCCGAAAATAAAAGTTCTCTCTTCGACACTCCCAGTACAAGGTTTTTTAATATTTGTTTTTATTCCCCCCATGTTTATCTACCCTGTTTTTAACTTGTGGACACTGAGGAAGAAGTACATTTATCACATGCCAAGCGCACAAAACCTGAGTCATTGCTTCCAAGTGTGGTGGTTTTATCTCAAGGCTCAAGCTAGCTGGCATTTCTCTTAAAGCCCTAATGTATGGAGCCCTATTATTACATAAAAAACCAGAAATTACGTTGAGTGTTTTCATTTCTCATACGTGTAGAGAAAAGCTTGAGAATATGAACACCAAAGGTATGTCTAGATTACATGCTCTGCCGACAAAGGCATGTAAAATAGGCTACCCAACATAGTCAATGAAGGTGGGGATTTAAATATCCCCGGCTTCATTAAAATAAAAATGGCCGCTGCACTGTTCCGGCTCAGCTGATCGTCGGCACAGCGTGCGAGTCAAGACATGGATTGGTCGACAGAAGCCTTTGCTGACCGCTCCTGTAAACCTCATTTCATGAGGCAGAAGGGAGCGGTCGACAAAGGCTTCCCTTGTCGACCGAGCCGCGTCTTGACTCGTGCGCTGTGCCGACGATCAGCTGAGCTGACACAGCGCGGCGGCCATTTTTATTTTAATGAAGCCGGGGATATTTAAATCCCCACTTCACTGACTATGTTGGGTAGCCTATTTTACATGCCTCTGTCGGCAGAGGCATGTAATCTAGCCATACCCTAAAGGATCAAAAGCTAGGACAAAAATAACTACAAATCAATTATTATTATTATTAATAATAATAAACTAGCTTCTCTCATCTGAGAAAATGGGTTTTGCCCATGGAAGCTTCAGCAAGACCAGACTAACACGGCTACATCTCTATTACGATACATATATATATGTGTGTCTCTCAGGGCATGTCTACACTAGGAAATTATTTTGAAATAGTAACTCCTGAAATAACTATGTCAAACTAGTGTGTTCACTCTACCGGAAAGTTAGTCTGAGGCAGGCTCCCTGAATGTGGACATGCTACCTCGACTTTGAGCCCCAGGAAGCACTGGGGAGTAATTACTTCGAATGGGGAGTTGTTATTTCAAAATAGCGGCAGTGGAGGGTATTCATGCTATTGCTATTTCAAAATACCTATTTCAAAATAAGCATTATTCCTTGTGGAGAGCAGGAGTTATTATTCGAAATAACCAGCCCATTATTTTGAATTAATGAGATTGGTAGTGAGGGCGCTCTGCTTGTTGTTTGAAAATAAGGGGGGGTCAGGTTATTTCGAAATAACCCCCCAGTGTAGACCAAGACTCAGGTGCCACATGGCTACTTCCTGTGTTTAGGACTCAGATAAGGCCACCCAAACTGTGCTATTTTCAGATCTCATGATTTTAAGCCAGTCTTGTGATTTGAGCATGCTGGCACTGCTATTTGCAAAGAGGATCTTATTGAGAAAGTTCCAACATTGGTTTTGTGAACAGCTATTTAACGACAAGAGAATGGGCCTTTTCCCAGCCTGCCCTAGCTCAGCATAGAGGCACTGTGAACTTTGTGTGCAAACAGCACAAGCAGAGAAGATGACACGCTTTTCAGTAGCCAAAGGGCTGCCCACACCACCGTGATGTTGCCTATTTGACTGTGCTGCTCTGTTCCAACCAGGGATAGTGAGGGATGAGCCAGGCTGAAACTGAGGAATGGGAAAGAGAGAGCATGTTTGAGAAATAGCCCCAGATGCTGTCACACTCAGTTCCGGGTTGGAATTTTGTGGCTTGGATTCCTCTCTAGGGCATTGTCAGAGTACAGAAGTGAGGAGAGAAAGAGGGAAGAACTTGCTAATGTGTTAGGGTGAATTACATCAGCACTGTAGTCCAAGAGAATGCACCAAACCCAGTGTTTTTATATTATTGTATATAACAGATCCCACTGGATTGTGTAATTGGGGCCCTGCCTTTCAGCACCTGCCACTACTATTTACAGATCAGCTGCCCCTGCTATAACTTTTTAACAAGAGTTGGCAAAACAAGTGACCTTTTTGATTGGGGCTGTGATGCTGTTGATTTGTCTGTCTCTACCTCAGCTAAAAGGCTGGAAATTATCAAAAGGGTTTGCCATCTTTGCCTTTCCCTCATTGTCAAAATAAACAGGCAAAGGAGGGAGAGAGACAGAGCATTGTTCAGATTCTTTTGACTCCTAGAGATTTTAAGAAGCCGGAACATCAATGGAGCAAACCCTAGGGCTGAGTCTAGACTGGCCGCTTGAATTTGCGCAAGAGCACTGGCTTTGTCATTACAAAATCAGTGCTTCTTGTGCAAATACTTTCACGCTCCTGCTCGGGAAAAAGCCCTCTGTGCAAGAATACTTGCGCAAGAGGGCCAGTGTAGACAGGGAAGGACTGTTTTGCACAAAAAAGCCCCGATGGTGAAAATGGCCACCGGAGCTTTCTTGCGCAAAATCGCGTCTAGACTGGCCACGGATGCTTTTGCGCAAAAGCACTTTTTGCACAAAAGCGTCCGTGCCAATCTAGACGCACTTCTGTGGAAATACTTTTAACGGAAAAACTTTTCCGTTAAAAGTATTTCCGCAAAATCATGCCAGTCTAGAAGTAGCCTAGAAGTTTAATGAGTCTCTTGATGTGCTGTTGTTCCTATGACCCAACAGAAGTATAGGCTGCTGCTTCTTGGCCTAGATCCAATGTCAAATTAATTTAACTTGATACATCCATTAGCTGAAGGACAAGACTCAAACCAATAGCTCTTTTCCATCTGCCATGTTTCTAACTGCAGAAGAGAGTTATTTTTCTATAGGTTGAATCTCTCTAGTCCAGCACTCCATTGTCTGGCAAAATCCGTGGTCTGGCATAATTTTAGTTCACTCGATGTTCACTTCTCATGGATGTGGCCAAGTTTCCCGTGGTCTCCTAAAGTTTGTTTACAGCCACCAGTCCTGGCTCTCACTGTTCTGTGCTGTTATTTACCTCTAAATTACCCCAAAATGTCTTCTAAAAGCAGTGGCAGTGTTGGTAATGCTGCTAGACAATATTGACCACCCAAGGTCCAGCAAATTCCGTGGCTCAGCATTGGTCAGGTCCCCAAGGTGCTGGACTACAGATGTTTAACCTATAGCAGTTTTAGGGCTACTAGCAATGACTGACAGGCAAACCTCAATCCTGACAAGGACCCAGGATTTTATGAAAGATGGTGCTGTGGCCAAATCACAAGGAGGACACAGGACACTGATTCTGTTCCCTTCACCAGCCCAACCTGCCTCTTCGGTTTTCCGTTTGCCCTGAGTATGTGAGGTCCATGGTGCTTTGATATCATTGGGTGGAAACAACTGTTATGATCTGCCCACCACCAACCTGAACTGGTGGAGCTGAGAATACAGCACAGTTTCATAGTCTAACCCCCTACGGCACACGCCCAAAATGGTATCACCACAGAACTGGAGAATTTCTTTCAGTGGAAGGAGAAATTTCTGTACGGTTGTGATAAGGCAAAAGAAGTGAACACAATTCAAAAAGTCTTCATTCCCCACCGGGACAGATTAGAAATAACACGTTGGTTATATACAATGTTCCAAAGTGCATAGGGAGTTTTGCAGCCCAACTTGAGGCACGTGAAGGGGTCCTGACTTTGAGGGAGCAGCGACTATTCGTTTTTCTTTACTAGTGACTTTCTCAGTGGTTCCCAACCTGTGGTCTGAGCAGGAGGTCTGTGGAAATGGAAAAATAAGGATTGTGCCCACTGTGGTTCCCCGGATGCTAAGGGAACGTGGGGAAAGTACATGCAGGCTTCCCATGCCTGGCAGATGTGCAAGAGGCATGCACGACGTGCAGCACTTTCCCCTTGCTCCCCTAGCATCCAGGCAACAGGATCAAAAGTAAGCCACGACCCAGAGCGCACAGCTGCTGCCCCACTGCGCTCCCGAAGTTCCACCCTTGCCAGCTACACCCTCCCGAAGTTCCGCCCTTGAACTTCGTGAACTATTATACATTTCAAATGATTACCAAGTAATAGAATGTTTAAAAACAGCTATATTGTTTGGAGGGTCCGTGACATTTTAATAGACTGAAAAGGGATCCATATGTGCAAAAAGGTTGGGAAACGCTTCCCTACAATATTTTTTTCATCAAAAAAGAAACACCTAAAATTGAATTATGCAGTTAATGCAAACAGCATATGAGCTAATATATTTAATATTACTTCATAGCTATTAAAAGTCTCCAGCGAAATAGAAATTGAAGATTGAATAATGAAGACACTTCATCATTTATCTATATTCGGCAGGGAATCCCATTATGTCAGGTGGCAGTGGGGATTAAACCGTGTTTAAAGAGGACAGAAGAGAAAGTCAAGGACAAGTAATTAATTTAGAAATATTAATCTCTTCCATTGTCTAGTGGTAAATGCTGTACAGATGCTGGCTTCTAAGAAAGACATTTTACACGTGATTACACTGTTGACCATAAAAGTGATGGCAGAATATTTAGCAAACTAGGCAAGGTGGCAGGATTCTGGCAAATTGCGTATTGATCACATGGCTATTGTGTCTAAAGGCGACATATTCAACAGAGTGAAATGTGACATGACAAAATATACATGTTGTACTATGTACTGATGGGGAAACGGAGGCACCAAGAGGGACAGTGGTGTTCTGTAGGGCACATAGCCAATCAGTGGCAGAGGAGAAAACAAACATCTCCTGATTCCCAGTCCTGTGCAGAATTCACCTGACCGCCGTGCTGCATCAGTGAGGACAGAGCTCTGAAAGCTGGGTAGTATTATTATCATCACTGCCACATGTGACACCCATTTCTCTTCAGATCAGCCCCTTTGGGACCACCGCATCTTTATGGATCCTTGTCAAGGTATCAGGCCTGCCCTGGATACAGCCCTTTCTGGGCTGAGACATTCTGGGAGCACAGATGGCCATGGGTAACTTAATTCCCCTGAAAACGCAACAGGAATCCAATCCGGTTTAGTTAGGAACATGAGACACCTATGACTAAAAATCAGAAATCCTGAGTGAACTGGGGGGAATTTGCTCTTTGCTTTGATGGAATTTCATTGTGCGATGTCAGAAGGAGACAGCTAGCCTCCTCCAAAACTTGTTAAGAAGTGTTAGAAACTTTTTAGGTGCTGTTCTAGTTATTACCATCCCTGTTCATTCATTCTGTCCTCCTCAGTTAAAATCATCATGTTTGTGAGTTAATTGAAATGCAAGAGGTGGCTTGCATAACATGCTCTTGGACTACAGTGGTGCAGCAGGAAGAAGATACTTTTATTAAGTTTCATTTTCATGTCTGCTGAACTTTAATCATATTTTTAAATTTCCTAGCAGTAACATAGCAAGAAAACTTTGCACTTTGGTAGTGCTATTCATCCAAAGCACTGTACAGTTTCCTAATGAGGATCACAACTAGTGTTGGACGAGAAACTGTTTTCCCAGCCCAAGAAAATGTTTGCAAATTTGAATTTTTTCCCCACCTCTTGAACTGGGATGAATAGTCAAAATTGTGAAAGTTTACACAAACTGGGAATCTGGAAGATCAGTTCAGGATATCAAACCATTTTGTTTTGATCATTTCTAAATGTTCCATTTAGATTTCAAACAAGTATTTTTAGTAAAAGTAGCTTAAATTTCAAAATGAAAAGCCATTTCAAACTGGAACACCAACCTTTTTCATTTTGAAAACGACAAATCATGATGCTCTGGCCATTTCAAAACCTTTTTTCAAAACTTATTTTGAGTTCAGAAGTTTGTCAAAACTGACCTTTTCCTGCAAAAAGGTTCAGTTTCAACCAATTGCCCTTTTTTATCAAAAACATTTCAGCAAAAAATTCCCAACCAGCAATAACCACAACACACATGTGGGTAAGTAGGAAGCAGGCCTGCTGATGGGAGGAGGGGTGGTAAAGAGGCTACTGCAGCAGCAGCAGGAGTCCTGGTCCCTTTAAATCGCCACTGGAGTATTGTGCCCTGTTGATGAGGACTGGAGGATAGTGGTATACTCCGGGCAGCGTGGGGGGTTGGTGGCCCTGGCCCTGCCCCTTCTGTTAGAGATTCTGCATGAAACTGCCCGCCCCCACCTTGCCCAGTGGCCCACGGAGGCTGTTGGCACCCCGGTAGGAAGTAACAGAGATTCACCTGTGGGGTGAAATTCAGTATCTATTTCACAGTGCAAAGCCATGTATCACAGAAGCTTAAGCGTTGGTTGCCAGATGTCTCAATTTTATAGGGACAGCACTGATATTTGTGCTTTGTCTTATACAGCTGCCTATTACCTCCACCCTCATCCCGATTTTTCACACTCACTCTCTGGCCACCTTACAGAGGCCAGGAAATTTATACAAATTCCTCATCCTATTGAACGTCTGTAATGCAAAAGGTACTCACTCCCCACGCCCAGCCATTTATGGTTACTCTTTATTTTGGTTGTTCAATATTTACCTTCTGTTTGTCAAGTATTGCAGAGTCAAACGTAGAAGAGCTTTGATGTGCCAATGAGAGCTTCAGTTTTAGCAATAATTAAATTTCAGTGCTGCATTAAAAGACGATCTTTGCCGTAATTTAAAGTCATTAATATGGTAAAGCACATCCTGAGAAAATCTTGCTGTGAAAAAGTTTTTAGGTAAACGACCTATATCCGCTCTGTGTGTAAGCATCATTCCCTTTTTAGGGCTGGCGAGGTGGGATAGATAATAATGGTACTTGCTGTACGTTAGCTATCATCTTTGGAAAATCATGGAAGACAGGAGAGATTCCAGAAGACTGGAAAAGAGCAAATATAGTGCCCATCTATAAAAAGGGAAATAAGAACAACTCAGGAAACTACAGACCAGTTAGTTTAACTTCTGTGCCAGGAAAGATAACGGAGCAAGTAATTAAGGAAATCATCTGCAAACACTTGGAAGATAATAAGGTTTATTATCAGCCAGCATGGATTTGTAAAGAACACATCATGTCAAACCAATCTGATAGCTTTCTTTGATAGGATAACGAGTCTTGTGGATAAGGGATAAGCGGTGGATGTAGTATAGCTAGACTTTAGTAAGGCATTTGATACGGTCTCACATGATATTCTTATCAATAAACTAGGCAAATACAACTTAGATGGGGCTACTATAAGATGGGTGCATAACTGGCTGCATAACCGTTCTCAAAGAACAGTTATTAACGGTTCACAATCCTGCTGGAAAGGCATAACAAGTGAGGTTCTGCAAGGGTCTGTTTTGGGACCGGTTCTGTTCAATATCTTCATCAACAATTTAGATATTGGCTTAGAGAGTAAGCTTATTAAGTTTGCAGATGATACCAAGTTGGGAGGGGTTGCAACTGCTTTGGAGGATAGGGTCATAATTCAAAATGATCTGGACAAATTGGAGAAATGGTCTGAGATAAACAGGATGAAGTTTAATAAGGACAAATGCAAAGTGCTCCCCTTAGGAAGGAACAATCAATTTCATACAAACAGAATGGGAAGCGATTGTCTAGGAAGGAGTACTGCAGAAAGGAATCTAGGGGTTATAGTGGACCACAAACTAAATATGCGTCAACAGTGTGACACTGTTGCAAAAAAAGCAAACATGATTCTAGGATGCATTAACAGGTGTGTTGTGAGCAAGACACGAGAAGTCATTCTTCTGCTCTACTCTGCACTGGTTAGGCCTCAGTTGGAGTATTGTGTCCAGTTCCGGGCACCGCATTTCAAGAAAGATGTGGAGAAATTGGAGAAGGTCCAGAGAAGAACAACAAGAATGATTAAAGGTCTAGAGAATATGACCTACGGAGGAAGACTAAAAGAATTGGGCTTATTTAGTTTGGAAAAGAGAAGATTGAGAGGGGACATGATAGCGGTTTTCAGGTATCTAAAAGGGTTTCACAAGGACGAGGGAGGAAAAATTGTTCTTCCTGGCCTCTGAGGATAGAACAAGAAGCAATGGGCTTAAACTGCAGCAAGGGAGGTTTAGGTTGGACATCAGGAAAAAGTTCCTAACTGTCAGGATAGTCAAACACTGGAATAAATTGCCTAGGGAGGTTGTGGAATCTCCATCCCTGGAGATATTTAAGAGTAGGTTAGATAAATGTCTATCAGGGATGGTCTAGACAGTATTTGGTCCTGCCATGAGGGCAGGGGACTGGACTCGATGACCTCTCGAGGTCCCTTCCAGTCCTAGTATTCTATGATTCTAGGCTCTTTTAGCCTCTAATGCAGGCTATTCAACTTTGGAAGCCCCGGGGGCCACAAGGATACTCACAGCACATGCTGAGGGCCACAGCTTAAGTGTAGTTGCATATATATGCAAATAGCTTATTTCACACTGATGGGCATGAATAGAAAAATTAAGGCAAGACTACACAACACAAGGCTCCATTTAAGTCAGTTCTGCTGATATTAATACAATGCAATATTTACCCAATTTCCACCCATATGACAGCACTTTTAATGAGCAATGAAGTCCAGGAATTTAACTCTTAAAACACATATCAACAGAAGATCATTATATTCATTACTTTTTTGTTTTAGCTCAGGCTGCAAACAAACAGGCCATGGGCTGCACATGTGGCCCGCGGGCCTCGTGTTGAGTAGCCCTGCTCTAATGTATTGTGATGTGCTCCTTGAGTTCTGGTAGCAGTGCCCCATGAGTTCTGGTAGCAGTTCTAAGTTCAACATACGGATCAACTAAACATGCAGTCAACTGAGAAAGCAACCCAAAACCAATCTGCTCAGAAAACAAGCCCCCAAACTGGACATGAATGCTTCAGACTCATACTATTCAGCATTCTCATTCCTTTCACCACAAGACTGAATGGATCGCAAGTCTGCGCAGTTAGAGAATGTTTTGTAGCCGGCACAGATAAACTGCATGCATCCATGCATGCTGTAACTTTTCTTTCGGAACAAATACATAAAAATAGAAGACTATGACCACATGCTGAATTTTTTAGCCCATCACAGTTCAGTCAGCGAGGGATGCTCAAGAAAGTTTTCTAGCAGCATACCAACATGATTAGAATCCAATTTACAGTGACTTATTCCTCTGATCTACAGGGTGCAATAATAATAGTTGGTGCTGACAAAGTGCATTGCCACTGGCAACAGTGTGTGTTCACGGCTAAGTGAAAGAGGAGGACATTGGGTGGTATATTGTATTTCTGCTTAACAATGACTTGATAATCTTTCAATACTGTGTACACTTGCCAGAACAGGAAAAATTCCCCTTGGGTATCAATGTCTATTTTGATGTTTACATTCCAAAAATGTTGTGTAAGCGAAAATCAGAGTGCAGAGGAACCAGTTTTGTGAGGTTCATATGAGGTGGGAGCCAAACCACTTTGTGGGGTTCACATGAGATGCTGAATCCAAACGACATTTGGTTTTGCAAAATCCACGCCAAGAGTAAAGACTTGTTGGGACAATATAGCAGAAACACTCAGGGTTACAACTATGCTCTAGAAGATGGTGGCCCATCTCTCTTTTGAGTCATATGGTCCTAGCCCTGGAATCTCTCAGGAACAATGGCCTGCCTTAAGAACGATGTAAAGGTTGAACCTCTCTAGTCCGGCACCTTTGGGACTTGACTGGTGTCAAACTGGAGAATTTGCCGGACCACGGGAGGTCAATATTGTCTAGCAGATGACCAACACTTGCTTGCAAGACTCTTAGAAGACATATGGAGTAAAGTAGGGCAAAACAACACAGAACACTAAGAAATAGGACTGGTGGCTTTAAACAAACTTTATGAGACTGTGGAAAACTTGGCCACACCCATGATAAGTGGACATCCGGCTGACAAACATCATGCCAGAGCACGGATGTTGCTGGACTAAAAAGTGATGGACTAGAGAGGTTCAACCTGTACCTATTTCATTATAAAGGACACAACAATGTCCATTCTATTACAGGAGTTAACATATAACAATTCAATGCATTACTTTACTTGCAGATTTTATCTGCCAAAAATCCAGTTACTCTCCAAAAGTGCCTACTGCTTACCTGGCTAACAACAGGATATGCACGGCCTTTAAATTTTTGCAAAGGAGAACACGGGGAGCTTTCTCATGCTCTTTCACCCCAAGAGGAACCCTTACATTGCGTGACACTTAGCTGAAAGAATTGTGAAAGCCCATCTAATTTCAGCAGATCAGTACAGCAGGTAACAACCATCCCTCCCCAAGCCCTTGTCAGGTGTGAGACAAAGCTGGAGGTGAAAACAAAGGTTTCCTGCTTGTCACCTGACCCTGCAAGTCATGAATGGAAAAGGGCAAATATCAAGTCCCTCTGGAGGAGGAGAACAAACAACAAAGTTCTCACCTACCTGGGGAAGCAGCAAGGAACAAACTATCCCAAAGGTGACTTCAAAGTTGTCTTTAAACCACAGGCCAAGTGCATGGATACAGCCTCGCACGTGGATAACGTCAACCAATTGCAGTCGCTGCAAGAGGAACAGAACCCGAGCGTCAGATGTTTGGAACCCCCCCTGGGAACTGGGAGCCCAACGGCTCTTGCTGCCTTTGAAGTGGTCCTGGCTTGCCGATGGTTTATTCCACGAGACAGGTGACTGCCCCGGGGGGAATTTATTTCTTTGCATAGTCACTTCTAAAGCTTTTTATATTAGGGAGCGACTGCTCGGTATGTAAAAAATGCATCTTTTTAAAGCAGCAATGGGCAACCAAGGCTTGTGAGTGGGCTGCATGACTGACCCTCCTTCGTCTCAGTGGCCTGCAAGATCAAAATCCCATGATGGGCATCCTGTGGCCCATTGGGGTTCCAATTGTGGGTGGCCTGTACACCCCCTCTTTGCCCCTTCCCCCAAGCCTTTCACTCATTAGGGCATGGGAGCTCCGCACTTACCTACTCTTTCCCCTCCCGTCCAGCACTTTCCGAGCGCCATTCATTGCCCGATTCACATCCTTTCCCATCCCTCCCAGAGATTGGATGCCACAAATCAGCTGATTTGGCTGAGAATCAGTCAAAAGTGCTGCATGGGAGGGGGAAGAACAGGGACAGAGAGCAAATCAGGTGATTCATAGCACTTCAAAAGTGCTGGGAAGGAGGGCAGTAAGGGCAGGGCTCCAGTGAAATGTTCCCTCTAATTTTTTCCACCCATGTGCAGAATTAATTTTGTTGTGTGCACCAAGACATGTGTAGATGTGCACCAGCAATAGACACACATGCTGCTGGTTGTAGGCAGTATGGGCGCTCAGCTGGGCAGCACCTGAATCTCTCCTGGGAGGCCACCCAAGCACTGAACTTAGAAGGAACACTGCTCCAGTGCCTGAGTGCATGAGAGGCATGGGGGAAGGGGACAGAGAAGGGGTGCACGGGCCACAGATTGCCCGCCACTGTTTTAAAGAGTGGCTGTAATTCTTACACAACATGCTGAAATCAGGATGAGCCTCATGGTAAAACCTTCACATTCCTTGTGGCTGTAACACTCAAGCCCAAAGCCTTTCAGCCTAAAATGCTAACGTCAGCCAGATTGGTTTTATCTGCATCTTTCAGCGGTGGTGACGAGCGTGTTTTTTGAAAGTGCGTCACCAGGCACTGAACTCTGGCTCCTAAAGGAGCCCGTTTCTTTGCTAAAACCTGGGAACAAAACAAGGGACAGCCATACATGCTCAAAAAGGATGGCGCTGAGCGTGGCTGTAATTTAACTGGCCTTGATAGAATTTGTGCAAGGCAGCAAGCAGCAAAATGCATTGAAGTAAATTATGGCTATTGACCTCCCCTGCCTACAATGGAGGCCTATTAAAATGACCTATGATAGCTGTGGTATTTGCACACATTTGAGTTGGCAGCTATGTTTAACTTGCGTGCCTGCTCTGGTCTTATGGCACCGCTGTTGCTTTTCTTAATCCCACTGAGAGAACAGTAGCATTTTGATGTATTTTAAGAGGAAACTGACTGGAAAATATTCAGGATAGGAAAAAAACCAACAGCTAATCCACAGCCTTAGAGATCATTCACAAATTAGAAGAAAAAAGGGGTGAATTCTAGTCTCATTTATGCCTATGCACCATAAATCCAGTTAATCTGATGTACCAGATTTTGGAAATGGCCCAAGAAAGAATTATCCAGCTCAGAAGGATGGGTCATGGTCTGTGATATGGAGTTTTGTTCTCTGCTGAGTCACTGGTTTAAATCCAGTGCAGGCTAATAGTGACCAAAAGAGATTTGCATAAGCAGTCTTAATGAATTAAGTTGGCAGTCTCTAGAGTTCACCTCTGCATCCACAAGACAAAACGATTGCACGGTTTTCAAAAAGATGGGAGACTGAATCCATTTGACATTGAGAAGAGAAAGCTGCCTACTGAATTTGGTAGTCCTAGCTCTTACCATTTAGGAGGAGTTCTTGAGCAGACAGACAGACAAACTCTTTCAAATATAAGGGTACATCAGAGGACAGGACAGGAGGGCCATTTGGCCTAGTCGCCAAGCTCAAAGCCCAAATTGACGCCCCTATTTATTTTTTGGCAGTGGATAACTTTTGCAACTTGTTTTTACGCACATCCTTATGGCAGCGGTTCCCAACTGCCAGTCCGCGGTCTGCTGCCAGGCCGCCAACTACTGGCTGCGGGGCTGCGGCGGCTGTTGGAGCTCAGGCTGGCTTTTCCAGGTGCTCTCTTCTGGGAGCTGTGGCAACTCAGGCGGCAGCAGCAGGAGGTGGAGCGGAAGGCGCCTTCCTCCCTCCTCCACGCTTAGGGAGGGAAGGGGTGTGAAGGAGGAGGGAGGTGTATATACCGCCAACAGTTGCTCCCCCTGCCCGCACGGCAGAGGCAGAGCAGGAGGTGATTCGGCAGGGCTCCGCTTCCACCTCCCCCCTGCCTGTGCAACCGCTTTTGTTGGTGGCGGCACTGGGGCTGAGGCGGAGTAGGAGACATGTCTCCCTACCTGCCCTCTCCCGCTTGTGTGGCTGCTGTTGCCAGAGGTAACACTGGGGCTGAGGCGGCAGCAGGAGGCGCCTCCCTCCTTCCCCCCCAGGGGCTGGGTTGGGGCTAGACCAACTGGTAACGTTTTATTTGCATATTTGCATATTCACTGTTTGCATAATGAATATACAAATACATTTGTGAATGGGTTTGCCAGTCCATGGAATAAAAAAGGTTAGGAACCACTGCTCTGTGGGACCAAAAAGTGACACACACACTCAGGCTAGAAAAGCATTTGTTAAATACAAAATATTCAATTTATGTCTCACTTTTTTTGGTGCCTTTT
Organism: Apalone spinifera; assembly: GCA_030068395.1. Lineage (NCBI taxonomy): Eukaryota > Metazoa > Chordata > Testudines > Trionychidae > Apalone > Apalone spinifera. The sequence continues at coordinate 2,229,675 of JANRFK010000351.1, forward strand.
GTTTTCATGTGTTGTCATTTTTTATTTTTATTATGAAGGGCCTCAAAGCTGGAAGTGGCCTGAGCCCCTGTGAACTCCTGAGAGGGCCTGAGTAGATGTGCGGGCTAAGAGCTGCATCAGGGGAATGTAATCTTGCTACGGTTATCGACAGCTACAAAGGCAAAGCAGCTGCAGAGACAGTAAGCTCTGGGAAACCATGGAGAGGAAAAGCAGCCCCACAAGCCAGACACGACACCTCGCTCTGAGGTGAATACGGGATGACAGTGAAATGCGACCTCGGTGAAATTGGTGAGTATGATAGGTGGAGCTGCTCCCCATGTGATTCCAACCCTTTGGAAGACAGGAGACACCCATGCTGTCAGATTTGGAGTTGAAGGCCTTTCAAAGTAGAAACGCCTTCTGTCATGAAAACAGAGAGTCCAGACACTTTGCTTTCCCCCCATTTTTGTTGGCGGTGTTTTGACAGGTTGCAACGTGCCTCCTTCACCTACTGAAGTACAGCCACTCCCCGAGTTACGAACAAGTTATGGACCAACACTTGGTCTGTAACTCGAAGTGTTCGTAACTCGGATACCATAGAGTTACATGGTGACCACGCTGTTCATAAGCGTGGATCGCTGTTTGTAACTCGGATTCACATTTATGACCACTTTGGTCGTAAGTGCGGATGATCGTAAGTGGAGGTGGTCGTAACTCGGGGAGCGGCTGTATCACGTTTGTCACAACGATTCAGCTGGGGATGAGGAAATGACAGTTTTAATAATCTTTCTAATCTGTAAACACAACTGGACGTGCTTTTTTTGGAGGCATCACGCTTTTGGGCCCAGGATCTGCATGACAAGGCACCTGTAATTAATATTTCAGACAGTCGAAAGCTTATGCCCTAATAAATCTGTTAGTTTCAAAGGTGCCATAGGACTTTTCATTGTTTTTGCAGATACAGACTAACGCGGCAACCCCTGTGAGTCCTGTATAAAGATGGCCTTAACATTCTGGCTTCTCATTTTTTTTTCTACATGCCTAGCAGCTTTTTAACTTAATTATCCCTGAATGAATAATGCGTTGCTGGTGGAAAATGTTCTGGGTAAATGCCCTTTATTACAAAGCTGCTAAAGAGCTTTTTACAGCATATGTTTGTATTTATAGTAGCAGCTCATGCTTAAGCCTCCATTGATTGTTCTCCTTTTTGACAGTAATTAAATTTTTCCTTTTTTTTTTTACTGCTGACAAACTTAAATCATAGTTATGTATGGAATTAGCTAGCTAGCAAGGCAAGGTGCTGCATGACAAATTTCATCCAATTATGGAAAGGATGGCTTAATGGGTTAATAATCAGACATGGAAAGTTGTTCAAGGTAACGGTTCAAATTTTTCAGAATTTGATAAAGTGAACTCTGCAGTTTATTCATTATAGACAAGTCTTTAAAAAGTCCCAAGGTCTTCTCTGCTGTATGCAGACCTCACAAATCTGATGACGCTTATAGTAAGAGCAGGGGGCTGTGCTCTGGCAGCGTTGTTAAAAATGGGATTTTCCTTTCACGGCTGATGCAGGAACTAGCTCTTTCTCTTTGTTTAGACAGCAACTGTCACAATGAAGTCCTGGTTTTACTGGAGCAGCTGGGAGTGACCCGAATTGTAGAATTCTAGAACTGGAAGGGACCTCGAGAGGTCATCAAGTCCAGTCCCCTGCCCTCAAGACAGGACCAAGCACCATCAAGACCATCCCTGAAAGATGTCTATCTAATCTGCTCTTAAATATCTCTAGTGATGGAGATTCTAAAACCTCCCTAGGCAATTTATTCCAGTGTTTAACCACCCTGACAGGTAGGAAGTTTTTCCTAATGTCCAACCTAATATTAAACATATTACAAAAATAATACATTAAAGTGATTGTACAGGGAACTAGGTATGGATGCCCTGCAGTTTAGTGATGACCTTTGGAATCAAAAGTGTTCAAAACCAATACGCTATTTATTATCTGTCATGTGGCACTGACTATTAGCCCCCTGTGCTAGGTTGTACAGACATCACAGAGACAGCTCCTGCCCCCAAAAACCTGACACCACCAGGAATTTCTGTCCAGTGCTCAGACTGACAGAAAGTGGACCACTGTTCTCTGATAAACATTTTCTTAAAAAAAATAAATAAATAAAACCCATCACAAAATAGCTGGGTTATAAAACTACAGAGACAGTTCCCTCCAGTTAAGCCTTCCCTAGCTCATCAATTATTAAGAAAAGAAGGTACATTTATTAATTT
>JANRFK010000351.1:2252498-2267332 GCA_030068395.1 Apalone spinifera
CCCCCCCCCCCCCCCCGATTACAAGGTGACAGAATGATGTAGCTTTTGTGCCTGACATTTTGTGATTCAGATTAATCATTTGCTTGCGTGGGACAGTTGCTCAGCAACATGGTGGTTTCATCTGGACCGAAGGGCCCTAGGCAGGTACTTAGTTTAAGAAATTGTTTGTAATCTGTCTGCTGTTGGGTGGCTGATCCTTCGGTGAAATTGTTGGTTTAAATCTTGATGGGAAAAAGTCATTAAAATGCTTATAATAAAAATCTTGTCAGTTATTCCAAAGCCAGAAGGAGCCATTGTGCTCACCTCGTCTGACCTCCTGTAGATCACAGTGCATAGAGCACCCCCGAAATAACCCCTTTTGAATGAGAGTATAGTTTAAATAAATCCAATCTTAATTTTAAAATGGAGAATCCACCATGACCCTGGGTAAATTCTGCCAGTGGCTAATTACTCTCACGGTTCAAAATGTATGCCGTGCTTCATAGAATCAGACTCATAGAATCCTAGAATTGGGAGAGACCTCAGGAGGTATCTAGTTCAACCCGCTGCTCAAAGTAGGACCAACCCCAATTAAATCATCCCAGCCAGGGCTTTGTCAAGCCGGAACTTAAAACAGACTTTAAGTTCTCTCAGTTTCACCTCATAAGTTGGGGGGGGGCATCAGGCCCAGGGGCTGGATGCAGACCCTGACTTACTGGGATCTGGCCCCCAAAGGCTCAGGACCTCCTTCCCCCGCCACTCCACCGTGATTTTTCTGTGGGTCAGCGGACCAGCACCCTGATCAGAAGTCATGTGCCCCAGCCCCCTCATCATTTTTATTGCCCATTTGAATTTGTCCAGCTTCATCTTCAACCCATTGGAAGACTGACAAGCCCTGTGTTAAATATTTGTTCCTTGTGAAGAGACTTGTAGGCTGTGCTCAAGTTGCTCCTCGTCCTTCTCTTTGTTAAGCAAAACAAAGTCAATTGGTCTGAGGCAGGTTTTCTAACCCGTCAGCCATGTTCTTCTCTGAACCCTCCCCAATTCCTCTCTGCCCTTGTTGAGCACAAAGAGACCCGAACACTTGCTTCTGCTCATGGACAAATCACTGCATGGCACTTGCACTTGCAGTCTGATGATGTTGTTGTTGTTGTTGTTACTATTACACTTAGGAGCCCTAGTAATAATGGACCAGAGGCCCTTGCGCCAGGCACTGTACAAACAGAAGGAAAGAATGGAGCCTGCCCCCCGAAGCTTATAATCTAAGTATAAATCAGAGAAAACGGATGGCTACAGACAGGTGGAGGAATACAGCAAAAGAGAGAGACCATATGGGTTGGTATGACGGCCACAGGTCTCCGAGGCCTAACTATTAGTTTTTTTTAATTGGCAAAGCAGAGTTTTAAAGAGGAATTTGAAGGAGGCCACTGAGGTAGTTTTGTGGAGGCTTACAGGGCGCTCCTCCCAAGAATGAGGTGCAGAATGAGAGCATAGTTAATAAGCAGCTTGTCATGAAAAGGATGGGAGTAAAGCTGTTCAGGTGTCTTCTACAGAGCCTCTTGTGCACTGCCTCCTATGCTGCCTGTGTGCCATGATCCCAAAAGCTGCCGTGGATGGGACCACAGCGCTGTGCGAAGTGCTAACTTTCTGCTAGTGTCCTGGAATTTCAGCAGGGAAGTACTTGGGCCCACTAAGGAGGAGGATATTCAGTGGGTGTGGGAGGGCTGCCTCCTACTACCAAAATACTGTTGGATGTTACTTCCGTTTTAGACCGTACCACCCTGCCACGAGAGCTGACGTTAGAATTAGAGACGAGACAGGTCTAGTGGGTTGGACTCAGTCTGCAATTTTAGCATTTAATCCCCCTATCGAAGATGAAACGGAATGGATGGGAGGGGGCGATGAATGCAAGAGCAGAAGTGAGCCGTGTGCGTAACCTTCTGGCACATCAAAGACAGTCGGATACTTTCCTGAGGCTGTTTTTCCATTTAAGCAATTGCTGAAGCTGGCATAGGGATGTTACACAGTCGCAGCCAGGGAGGGAAGATGGGAGCAAGGGAGTGTTGTGAATCGGAGGGAAAGCGTGCACAGGACACCGAGAATGAATCAAGAGTATGAAAACCTTTGAGTCCCACCCCTCCCCCACATCACCAACCTGTTTCATTTCTCTTGATTTTTAAATCACATTTTTCCACTCTCGAGCATGGGGATGCAGCTGCTGTAGGGGTGGGAGAGATGGTGTTGGAACTCAGCTTGTCTAAATCCCTGTGCATAAAACATCTGAAACTTGCCTATATAAACCATCAGGAAAAGACTCGATAAGAGGCTGTGATCACTGGACTGAAAATGATTGAGTGGAATGGCACTTGCCTAAGGACATATACATTCACAGTTACAAAAATGTATTCTCCAGGCTGTTCATCCTAGCACAAGTGCAGCCTCCCTGAAAGGAAGTATGTATTGTCCTGAGGATAAGGCACTAAACCAAGAGTCCAGAGATATAGGTGCTAGTCTTAGCTCTGCTACTGACATTTGATATGACCTTGGGCATGCCACTTCACTCTGGCTATGTCTTTATTTCACTGTTTGTAAAAAAGGGACTAATGACTCTTATGTATGTTTTATGAAGCACTCTGTGTCCTAGACGATCTAAGAATTATTACTAAAATTTGTAACTAAATAGTAGACTTCATACAATAATGCATTCAGCATTCAAAAAGAAAGACATGCTGAACTAGAGTGGGCAACATTTTTCAGATGAACATTTTTCAGATTCAGTGACACCGAAACATTTAGCAAATGTTGGCTACGCCAAATAGTTCATGTATTTTTTTTTAAAGTTAAAATGTTAATTTTTGACATTTTCAAAGTGACGTATGTTGGTTTTTTGGTTCAAAATAACTTCTCATTTTGGAATTTCTTTATTTTAAAATATTCAAATGCTCATAATGGAAATGGAATGGTTTTGTTTTGCATCAAGTGAAACTTTTTGTTTGGCATAAAATGAATATTTTTTTCTTTTATTATGCCCCCTCCCCCAAAAATTCATTTTTGGTTTGACCCCAATTATTTTAAAAATTTTAGGCAAACCAAAAAAACCCACAGTTTGCACAGCTCTGTATTGGACTACTCTTGTCCCTAGATACATTGTCTTCAGATTATCGGGGCTGCTGCATACTCACAGGTTAGAATAAGGAAATTACTACCAGTTCTGCAGCTCCGGGGCTATCACTTGGCAGCTCGTCCTCAGGTTGAATCCACATTAAAATGACCTTTAAAAAATCTCCATGGGAGAGTTCCTATAACCTGCCTTTTGTTTAGTTGGAACAAGGTGATGCAAACTACCGGATTCTCCTTCATTATCCTCACAGGCAATTGGGCACTGGGGATCCAGAGACATCTGTCAATAATGTTGAGACCTGAGACCTAGACAACCCTTTTTGCAGCATCACTATACATACCGCAAGTTTTGATCGGGAAGAATTAAAAGGGCAGGAAAAGACGGCCAGTGTTCGAAAGCTGACCCTTATGTCCCATCTCCTGAACGGCACTACCTGTCGACTACCCAAATGAATACATAGCACTGCAGGGAAAATGCAGGATCACACTTTTCTAAACGTGTTAATTCAACGCAGAATGTTTCTTGGAGCATCTTGTGCTGGTTAGACATTTAGGCCACGTCTGTGCTACAAAATTGTGTATACCTAAGTTGCTCCGCACGCCTACTCCTCACAGGGAGCGTTTGTAACAAATCAGAGGTCAGTGCGAGGCATTGTGGGACAGCTCCTGGAGACGAGCACAAGCTGATGTAAGTAACACAGCGTCTACACTGATACTGCGTCGACCTAACTACATCGACTCCCCGCTCCTTGGAGAGTTGGTAGTGTTAAAAGTTGGCAGTTATGACGCAGGAGCAAAAATTAAGTGTAAACACATCCACAGCCAGGTTTACATAATCTGCCTTGTGTTAACTTAACCGTGTAGTGTTGACCAAGCCGTAAGAATTTAGAGCCATGTAGACCTGTTTGGGTCAGATGATCAGTGCTTAATGAGACACCGCCCTCTAGTGTTAAGGAGGGGATAGTCACTATTATAACTATTTCAATTTCTAGAATGGAGTAAGTAATTTGTGCTTGGCAAAGTATTTAATAAATATGAAGGGGTATGTGATGTCCTCAAATTTTATTACACTGTTCTGTGGCCTTCGACATTAGATAGTAATATCGGAATGTGTTTGCTGTGTGGAATTGCTATTATGCAGTTGAGGTATGTTTGCTCAATCAGATTAGTTTCATGGTGGTGTTTCTGCATCCTGATTGGATGAACCCAAAGGCTGAAATCCTTCCATGTATAAACTACTTCTCTGTGCATAGTCACACATGTAAGTTGGAGATTCACTTTTCACCAACACCCATACCGATAAAAGTTGGCTGCATGAATAGTTGTGGAAAGTGAACATAAGGAGAGTGTGCATGATGGAAGGGCCTTTATTTTAAAAGTAAATGAAGATTCATGCCCCTTTTTTTTTTTTTGCATCCTTCAGTTTCTGTCCACAAAAATCTGAACCCAAAATAGGGGCATTGATTTAACTTTAAATGTGTTATTATCCACATTACTACTTTGTTATTGTCTAAATGAGTTGCTACAGGGGACAAAGCACACCGGTACTGCCTCCAGTAGTTGGTTACATCACTTTCTTGAAGTATAGAGATCTCAGCAGGATGTGATATTTGAAAAGGATGTTCTTAGGGGACTGATGACCAATGGCTGGTCATACGGTTTCTATTGGAGGTCACTGGTTCAGCTGTATTGCAGGGCAGTAATGACCAAAGGATTTTCACACCGGAGAGCAGAGCTTTGTGAAACCCAGTTCTGTTGCTAGTGGACTGATCCCCATATCACAAAACCCACCATTACAACTGACAGTCACTGCTCCCTTTATTGGCTTGGTCAGTGTTTGAATTGGTATGGAGACAGCCCCTCACCCTTAGGGCATGTCTGCCCTGGAGGAGGAAAAGCAAGATGTGTTCTTCACTTGGGTTAACTAACTGGTGTGAGCTAACTCTGCTTAAAATTAGGGATGTAAGCAACTAGTCGACCAGTTAAAAGCCTGTTTCCCCCCAGCACCATCTCTGCAGGGGACAGAGGAGATGGGGGTAGCAGGGAACAGGCGCCAGCTAACCTGAGTTACAAAAACATCTTTTATTGCAGTGTAGACTTAGCAAGTCAGTAAGACAGAAGTTTGCATTGCACATCAATGCACTGGATTTATTCTTTTGGGCAGAGGATTTCAGTCTCCAAGGGCTCTCTATCAGCACCCATAGTGTGTGCAGAAATAAATGTGTATAGATTTGAAATTCTCTCTGACAACTATACCAATCAGTGACAGAAAATACATGCAGCTGAATAATAGATGGGATCTAAGATTGGGTCATTATCCATAAGTACCTACTTCCTAAAGGGGTATGTGAGCCTGTTCTGTTAAAATCCCCTCCCCACCCCCGCCCCCGCCTGGGTCCTGCTGGATGGTATGTCTGTGTGGTGTGATGCATCTGCTGATGCTTTGCAAGATTTCATTGCTGACATTCAGCATGAGCTTTTCCTTTTGTTGGAAGAAGCAGTTTGTTAGATGAAAGGAAAATAAAACTGTAGCTATGTGCTTTTATATGGAAATGGATTAGCCGTATGCAAGGGATTCCAGCTGCGCTTTGCAGTTTGATTAATGTTGAAGGTGAACAGCAAAGCAAAAAGCCCTCTGATTTTCCCTTTTATTGATCCTTTATGATGTATAAAGCCATTAAACTTTGTTTTCTAAAGTATAAAGAATTTTACTTGCTACTTATGTTAGAAATATAGAGCCAGCTTTCTCTGTACCTTTGCAAAATCTTTGAGGGATGTACATCATACTGTCACCCAAGTACCTAACCTGAGTTTCCACCTTCCCTGCCCCCACCTGAGTGGAAAGAGATTTATTCACCCTTTGAGGAGAAGCTGCAGCTGCTAGAAGACAGGCCCAAAGGAACAGCAAAAAGGAAAAAGTCTGGCTCAGGATACAGCCTGGGATTCGGGAGATTTGAGCTTTATTCCCAACTCTGAAACTGATGTGCTGTGTGAACTTGGGCAAGTCACTTTCCTTCTGTCTCATGTATATGTTCAGTGCCCTGTACAATGGGGCCTTAATCTTGGTCGGGGCCTCTATAAGCTGCCATAAAACAAGTTATAAGAGAGGAATAAAATAGGGGAATAAGGAAAAGTTATTTACTTCTTCCCACAATAGAAGAACTAGGGGTCACCAAATGAAATTAATAGGGAGCAGGTTTAAAACAAACAAAAGAAATTTTTCTTCACTCCACACGCAGTCAACCTGTGGAACTCCTTGCAAGAGGATGTGGTGAAGGCTAGGATTTTAACAGGATTCAAAAAAGAGCTAGATAGATTCATGGAGGACAGGTCCATCACTGGCTATTTGCCAGGATGGGTAGGAATAGTGTCCCTAGCCTCTGTTTGTCTGGAAATGGGTGACAGGATAGGGATCACATGAAGATTACTTGTTCTGTTCACTCCCTCTGGGGCATCTGGCATTGGCCACTGCCAGCAGACAGGACACTGGGCTACATGGACCTTTGGTCTGACCCAGCCTGGCTGCTCTTATGTACCCCTAAGGGTTGCAAAGGAGCAGCACAACCAGTTATTAGAGCCCAACCTTGCTCCTACGCTGGGGAGAATTCTCTGCTAGCCTCTTGTGCCTTTACAGCTCACTGAGGCTACGTCTCGACTACAGGCTTCTTTCGGAGGAAGCTTTTTTCGGAAGAGATCTTCGGAAAAAACTTCTTCCGAAAGAGAGTGTCCACACTGCAAAAGTACATCGAAAAAGCAATCTGCTTTTTCGAACGCGAGCGTCCAGACTGAATGGATGCTCGCTCACATGTAAGCTCTGATTGCTATGGACAGAATGGACATCAGGGCACCTGTGCTTTTTCCTCTGTCCTCTACCTCCAAAAGAATTCCCTCTTCCCCGTCCACGCGCACCTTTTTCTGAAAGAGCTCTTTCACAAAAAGGCTTCTTCCTCGGAGAATGAGGAATATCAATGCTGGGAAAAAACCCTCTGTTCTTTTGATTTTCTTGAGGAAGAACGCAATTGCAGTGTGGACGTTCCTCAAGTTTTGTAAAAAAAAGTCAGTTTTTCTGACAGAACTTTGTAGTGTAGACATACCCTGAGAAACAAAAGGGGGAAGAATAACAAGTGTGGATGTCTTCTCCCCAGGCCCATATAGGGCACAAGCCCATTCACTAACATCGTCCCCGCACACCAAGTAGCCTGTGGCTTGGAGAGATTGCATGGACTCAGTAATCCCATTTAGCTGAAGATCTTTCAGAAGCCTTTTGCTGTTTAGGTTGTATCTGGAAATGCTTTTTGAGATTCCATCCTGTCAGAGGACTATTCAGGGCTTTGTGATTAAAATTCCGAGAGGAGAATATTTCTCACTTTTCTTCTATAGAAAAATATTCTACACTGGGCCAAATGTTGGGGAAAAAAAACTTTTTTGGAACGTCCCTTCTTCCTCGTAAAACAAGGTTTACTGGGATGCCGAAAAAACACGTCTGCTCTTCCAAAAAAAATTTCAGAAGAGCAGACACGTTCCTTGGACGCAGCAGAGTTTTTCTTCTGCAGTCTAGACATACCCTCAGGCAAAACTCTTTCATCTGCAAAAAGCATTAAAAAAAACCTGAAGGCAGCTGTGAGAGTGAGGACAACGGAGAGAGGGACTCCATCATGACACAATGTTCATAAGACCTCGATTAAGAGTCAGAATAAGAGCAGTTGAATGTGTATTGTTACGTGTTACATAGATTCATATTAGTGCAAATGCTCGGTTTTGTATCTTTCTGAAATGCAGCTCCTCCCCCCCCTCCCCACACGTGCAGTAGCATTGTCTGACCTCATCCTCTGTTTGTATAGTGTTGTCCTATTGTCCTGTCCCTATTCACCTAAGGAGGGCTCAGATCGCAACACAACATGGCACGGTTGCAGACTAATTTGAGAATAATTTGCAATTATTCTCAATTGCTTTAGAGTTTTTGGAGGCACTTTGCATCCTGCTCTGAATCCCTGCAGTCATTCCAGTTTACCTCTAGAATTCTCAGCAGCATCTGCTTTCGCTGCCAAGAGATTGGATGTCTTCTTTCAAACAAAGCTGCTATAAATAAGTTAGCTCCAATATCAGAGACAAATAGCAACACAGAGATATAGATGTGGGGCTTCCGCCTTCTTCCTTCTTGGAGGCATGGTCACTAAATGATGCCTTCTCTTCCACAAAGCGATATTTTCTGGGCTTACAGGAAAACTCTTGGTTTCTCTATGTAGAAAAGAAAGTGGGGAAGAGACAGTCCCTGGAAAAGTCCATCAGACACTTTCTGGAGGAATGTTCTGAGAAATTGGAAAAAGATTTCTGTCACAATATATGGAGCAAAAATATGTGCTAACTTTCCTTTTCCTGCTGGTTAGAATATTTCTCACTTCCATGCTCATGTGCTCTGCAAATGCTCCAGAGAGCTAGCACAAGGCTATGTACCTCTTAAGTATTTGAGGACAATTAGGGGCATCAGTTGTGCATAGAGTTCTCATGCTGGCCGCCTGTCCACAGGTATATTTCAAACACTAAAGAATTGAGCTTCTTACATGGAATTTAGGATGTCATCCACCCCCGTCTTGCAGCTGGTGTGGGAGACTGACAGAATTGGGATTTAGCTCTTCTGACTCTCCCCATCTTCTGCTCCCCCTCAATATGCACGGCTGTCAATATCAGACTTCTCTTTGAGAAAAGCCGGGAAACGTTGTTGTCCAAACATCAGCAGTGGGTGGAGTCTTTTAAAGTGAAATTCAGATCCCTGCAGTGGAAACAAGTTCAACTTTTCTCCTATCTGCAAAAGCGGCGAGGAGTCCTGTGGCACCTTATAGACTAACCGAAGTGTTGGAGCATAAGCTTTCGTGGGCAAAGACCCACTTCATCAGATGCATGTAGTGGAAATTTCCAGAGGCAGGTATAAATATGCAGGCCAGAATCAGGCTGGAGATGACAGGAGGGGCCAATCAGAGAGGATGAGGCCCACTTCTAGTAGCTGATCTGGAGGTGTGAATTCCAAGAGAGGAGAAGCTGCTTTTGTAGTTAGCAAGCCATTCACAGTCTTTGTTTAATCCTGAGTTGATTGTGTCAAACTTGAAGATGAACTGTAGCTCAGCAGTTTCTCTTTGAAGTCTGGTCCTGAAGTTTTTTTGCTGCAGGATGGCTACCTTGAGATCTGCAATTGTGTATCCAGGGAGATTGAAGTGTTCCCCTACAGGTTTTTGTATGTTGCCATTCCTAACATCTGATTTGTGTCCATTGATTCTTTTACGTAGGGACTGTCCAGTTTGGCCCCACTGCTTTTTTTTTCCACATAGAATGCCACTCACCCACAAGCATGGCCTACTCTGTGATTGCTGTATATTTTGTACCTTGGTATTAAGGTCTAAATCAAGAATTGCCTCTCCTTTTGTGAGTTTCAGGACTACCTGCTCCAAGAAGCAGTCATTAATGGTGTCTAGAACTTTTCTCTTCGCAACCCATTCTGAAGTGATCCCATTAGGATCCCATACCATTGTGACATGTCCCTTTGAATAGCATCATTCCACCAAGTTTCTGTGATGTCTGTTACATCAATATCCTCTTTTAAAGCCAGCAATCAAGTTCGCCCTCACAGAACTGAGATTTCTAGCATTAGTATACAGGAGCTTGTAAAATTTGCCAGTATTTAGAAAGACTATTTACATGCTTCTATTGGCCAGTTTACATGTTAAAATTAATATCCATGGTAATGGGCCAATAATGCAGTGAATCTAAATGTTATTTGAAAACCCATGTTTCTCCCACATCTTATCAAGCAAGGTCTTTCTGTTCAAGGAAATTAAAATATCTGCTAATAGAAAGAGAGACGAGATTGGCAGAGATGAAATCCAGAAGCTAGGACAGACGTATTTAAAAACTAAAGAGACCAAAATGGGATCAGTGTACCAGAAATATCTGATGCAGCTAGGAGCAGGTGTTGTGATGTCATTACTGAAGCTGGTGGCTGTGTGGGCACCAGGGCAGGAAATTGAAATGATAAAAGAGCCCTTAGTCACTGAATGCAAACTTGGAAATAGCTGGAATAGGAGAAACTGACTTGTTTGTATCTTGAAATTATGAACCCTTACAGACAAATCCTATAGAATTTAATAGGGATAATACCAACAGGATTTTTATTGCCATTCAACAAGCTTCCATAGAAAATATTCTAAAACCCCTGGAATTTGAGTGAGAACGTTCCCCATGCAATAGGTTTTTGGCTCAAAATGTGGAATTCCATCACAGCAGCATAAGGAATATGTTTTATCGACGCTCAAAATAGTTGAATACTGTACAAACACATAGGAATACAAGCCCAAGCCCTCCCAAAAGCTACAGAGCTATCCTTTTTATTTAACTTCTGTGGGATGTAGAACCCATAGGAAACCAGCACACATTCCCCCCCGTATGATTTTTCCCCAAAGTGCATGAAATACTGTCTCTTGCAAAGACTGCTCAAAAGACTTAATAGGTGTTCACGGTATCGAGTCCTAATGCTACCAGTAGAATTCATGAGAGGAGAATGCCTGGAAAAAAAGCAAGCTTCACCTCATAGAGTGAGGGGAGGGGAACCAGGGGCCACTGACCCACAGAAAAATCAGTCAGGAGCCGCACGCAAGTGAGAAGCAAACAAAAATAAAAACGAACCAAACAAACAAAAAAAACCTGGCTGACATGGCCTCTGACTGAGAAGAAGACACTCCTCACATTCCCCTCACGCTCCAGAGCCTAGAGGACCCCAGGCCATTGCATATTTGGAATATCACTGCACTTCATTTGCATAATTAATTAGAAGCCGCTTTTGCGTAAAAGGCTTTTGCGCAAAAAGGAGCCCTGTAGACAGCTCCTCTTTGTGTAAAAAAACAAAAACAAAACAAAAAAACCCTCTTGCGCAAGAGCCGTTCTTCCTCATTTTTTCAGCCTCTTGCACAAAAGAGGCTGCTAATTAATTATGCAAATGAAGCACACCAATATTCCACACTGTGCTTCATTTGCATAAGCTTTTCTGCAACAAGGCTACAGTGTAGCTGTAGCCTTTGTGTGCTCCAGCCCTGCTGAGAGGCAGCAAAGAAGGTCCCCAATGCTGGGCGGGGAGGGGAGGTTGAGCCCCAAGCCTCAGGGGCTGGATCCAGCAAGCCAGGGGCCACATTCAGCCTGGGGCCTGAGGTTCCTCACTCCTGTCATAGAGTTTATTTAGAGCTGGGGGGGAGGATCAGAGAAATAGTTTTTCTGTCAGTAATTGTCCATTTTTCAAAACCAAACCTTTGCTCAAGAACCTACCGCAGTTGTGATGAGACTTTCACTGGGAATGATTCGTCAGGTCTCCAGTGAAATTGCTGGTCAAAACACTTACCTCTATGTAGCATCTAGTATACTCAACAAGGGACCCATGTTTTCAAGTCCCTAATCTGAATCACCCAGAGCCAGGATTTGAACCTATGTATCCTAAATCCCACAGATTACTCTGAACACTGAGCTATTCATATGTGTGTGTGTATGTCTCACCTCTCCTCTTGCCACCTCCCCAGCCCCCCATTCTGTGAAAAACCTCAGACAACCTCAATTTTATCCAGGTATAGAATGGAAAATGTCTGGAAAATTTTCACAGAGCAGGGAAATTGCTTCTTCCCATATAGCTCTAGTTTCATCCTATTACTGTCTGCAGGAGCAGAGGGCTCTCTACATCTGTCAAGCCATGATACCAAGAGTGGCCGTTCTGTTCTCAGCCCTGTGAATCTGCATGGGGCACTAGCCGCCTCACTGCTCTGCAGTCCTGCCTTCCGCGTGCAATAGGATGTTCTCCCCCAATCCTCAGCACATTTCATCCCCAAATCTCAGTGCTTCACAAATGTCAGCAGGTGTCGTTGTCCCCCAGGACCTAGCCAGGCTAAGGTGGCACAAAACATGAGGTTGGAGGGGGAACGTGTGCTAGTTATTATGAATGAAACAGAAAGATTTGCAACCTTTAAACTCATTAGAAATCACGTTTCCCTTCTGGGAAAATTGTCTTGGGAGGAGGACAACTAATTTAAAGGCGTCACTCTTGCATTTCACAGCAAGAAGTCCTGGAGGGGGCATCAGACCACAGCTGTGTTTTGAGACACCATTCTGCCTGGGAACAACAGCACTTCAGGAGGGACCTACCAGGTCATTGGCTCAGCATGACCTGTCCCTAGGCCTTCTGTACATGGTACAGTCCTGTCGATGTGTCCTGCTGTGGTATTATTGCTATGCAGGACACCATCCATTGAATAACAAGGTTAACAAAACCTTTCACGCAGGACTGGCGAGATATTAAGGCTCCAGAATTGTAATTCAAGGGAGATTTGGGTCTGGTGTAAAAAACTATGTTGTTCGGGGGGGGGGTGAAAAATCCCCCTACCTCCCGGAGGTGATGTAATTATATCAACCTAAACCCCGTGTAGACGGTGCTACGTCGACAGGAGCACGTCTTCCTGTCAGCCCAGCGTTGGCCCCTCGGAGAGGCAGCTGAACTACACTGATGGGTCTTTGCCGCAGTTGATATCCTGGCTTCACAGACAGAGAGCTCATTGCTTCAGCGGGGAATATTAGGATGAAGCGAGAGTTGCATGGGAAACAATAGAGCTGCAGATCTGCCCTGAAAGTCTGGATTCCCAGTGACATGAACATCCTCTTTATATGGCGTTGCCAGAATGGGACCTCAGTACAGGCGTGAGTTACATTTACCTTAATTCAAAGGCTCCATAGCTCGGTCCGAACAGTGCAAATGAGAAGTGGACCCAAAAGGATTAAATCCTCATCCCAGTGAAATCATTGGGGACTTTTCCATTGTCTTCAGTAGCGTCAGAGTTTCACCCGAAGCCTGTAACATGCCCTGCCTAATGCACACATGCATTCTTGATCAATGGAGCTATATCAGCCTTTTAAACTCTCTTCTCTGTGCCACCTACAGGCCGATTAACAGCGCATAAATGGAAATTGTAAAAGGCATGTTTTGCAATAGCCCTGAGCAGTAACGTACTGTCCAAATGACTCTTTGTGGTAAAGAAATGTTAGACTAATTTCCTCACCAATTATGGAAGGAACATTGTGCCCGCAGCCTTTTCTAGAGTGCAGATTCCTTTCTGCCGCGTTTTACAGAAAAAGCACAATTTGCGTCAAAATGAGCCCATTTTTCCTTTTCATCTCTGTGCCTCTAAAACATGGAAAGTTTGTTTTGTTGTCCAGCAGCTTTTAGTGGTTACCA
This sequence comes from Apalone spinifera, assembly GCA_030068395.1. NCBI lineage: Eukaryota > Metazoa > Chordata > Testudines > Trionychidae > Apalone > Apalone spinifera. The sequence goes on from JANRFK010000351.1 coordinate 2,265,853, forward strand.
AAATCATCTCAGTGCTAAAATTATTGTGCTTTCAGCGTGGCCATTGTATGGCTACAACACACCTTTTGAAAAAGGCCCCTTGCCTCAGTTCATTGCCTTGAAATAAGGAAGCTTCTGTTTGATCCATAAAATAAGCAAACCTGCACGACAGGCCTGATTCTGAGGGGTACTAAGTTCCTTCTTGTCAGCACATTCAGCAGGTCTTTTGCTAACTTCTCTGACAATACTCAGGCTTCTGTGTCTTTCCAAGTTTCAAATCAAAATTATCAAGTAATAGAAGTATTGCTCTCTGACAGAACTGGGATGGAAACAATAAGCCGCTTAGGGAAAACCCGCTCCTTCGTGGTTTCCAAACCATCTAGTGGAAAACTCCCATGGAACATAGAGAACAAGGATTTGTTGTCTAAACATATAAAATTCTCTAGTGAGGTTATAGGGCCTGATTCCAGAAGCACTTAGATTGCCGCAATGAGAAGAGGTGTTAATGAAGGTGGTGTGATAGGCCGTATAACATGGACTATGGAACGGAATTAAACAAAGAGACGATAAATGCAGTTTTCCAGCTGGAAGGTGTTTAAACTCCCAAATGAACTGGTGGGAGCCTCTCCCTGAATCATGGAAAACTGGACAGAGCAAAGCACTGGATGTTATATGTAGGCAGGAGTTCTGCAATGTGGAATTGGCTACGGTGACTGGATGGAAAAGACCTCGCTGCTGTGATGGAAAAAACACCATGCGTATTACTGACTGAGTGCTCTACTGCATAGTCCAGGGGTGGCCAAAAACCAGACCACGGGTCAGAACCGACCTGCTAGAGTTAGCCCCTAGTGGGCCCCTACACCTCCGTATTTACCTACGTCTCCACAGGTATCACTTTTCCCAGCCAATGGGAAGCTGCAATCGCCCACACCTGCAGAGGTTCAGGTAAATATAGTGGCAGCAGCCCACCAGTGGTTAACCCTGGTGAACTGGCGCCCCGAGTACTCTATGTAGCTTGGGTCTTGCGTTGGGAAAAAGTCCCCCCCTGATGTTAGCTCCTCTTACGCATTGTTTTTATGATGAAAGGTCTGAGACATATGCTCAAGAGGCAGAGGTAGAAGGTTTATATGTCTCGAGATTTTTTATTATTATTATTTCCATTTTCTTAAAACTCTGCTCTAAGCCTGAACACACATTATCTGTTGTTCTGTTGTTAGGTCCCTGGAGAAGTTGTCAACACTCTGTGTGGATACAAGACCCTGGAAAAAGAGGTAACTCGTGCCTTTCATTTGCAACGTCTCTCTCTGCTCGCTATCTCCTTCCTGGGCCACCCATTCTCCAGGCATGTGCTTCCTTGGGAGCTGTTTGCAGGACCGGATGAATCAGTCACACTACAAAGCCCCTCCTCTTAAGAGGTCTCTGAGGAACAGATACGGCTTTGAGGGGTGGTGTTGGGGAGAGTGCAGAATCTCTGACTTGTGCTGCAGGGTTGTTTGGTCAA
>JANRFK010000351.1:2290237-2303094 GCA_030068395.1 Apalone spinifera
GAGGGTGAGGCCTTAGAGAAGGGGGTTTGGGAAAGAGGGGAGGCAGGGGCAGGGATTTGGGGCAACAGGTGGGGCAGGGATGGAGCTTCAGGGAGAAGGGGCGGAGCAGGGGAGGTTCTGGCATTCCTGGTGGACTGTCTGGCTTTCAGACATTACCAAGTTAGCAACCCTCTGTGACCACACACGGACACATGCAAAGAAGCTTTCCTCGCCGGTTCCTCCCCCAATGGTGCCTGTTAGAGAAGAAACAGGCGACCCAGGAGCTGATGGGGTACACGGAACTGCTTTGGGCCTGGGGCCTTCCTTGAAAAGAGAGTGGGGGAGTGTTGGGATATGTAAAATGAACAGGGGTCTGGGATGGTGGTAAAGGGTTCAGCCACAGTCGGCATTACCCTTGAACATGATCTTTCCCTTCATTTTTGCAGCCTAGAAAAATAGATAAGCCTGCAGCTGTTCTTCTTTGTTGTGTCTTCTACCTACATTCACTGGCGCCGTATAAAGATTTCAGGGTTACTTTTCTTGTAATCTCTGTAACCTGCCTATTTGGAGAGTCTTTAGCATTGGAAAGTGTTAATTTAATTTAAAAATTTGTAAATAGTAATTAGGAGCTGGTATTCTAATATTCATCACCTGCTTATTAATATTCATTTTATGGAAGTTAACGTTATGAAATAAGGTTTTAAAAAAAGTAGTAATAAATGTGTAAATTAACATACTAAAATAAATAAAAGGGGGTAATTGGGGCCAATTTGTTACCACTCAAACGTTGTGTTAAATGTCCAAGGTAAACGTGCGTGGACAACAAAGCAGTTCTGCTTACCCCATCTGCTCCTGGGTTGTCTGTTTCTTTTCTAACAGTGTCTAGCTAGTCCTGTCTCTTCAGAGCTCAGCCTTTGACATGCTTGTGAGGCATTACATCTCAGCACGGCTGGCCCAGCTACGTTCACAATCACTCCAGCGGTGGTGTCGTCTCAGAGGCCGTCTTCACCCTTTCTCTGCCAACTCCTATGGAGTCCCGGCTTTTATCACACTGAAAAGCAACCCATCGTGCTGCCAAAAACAAGTTGAAAAAAGGTCTTTTGTTGTAGATTTGCAGGCAACAGCAGGACTGATTTTATTCTGTTGCAAGAAGGAACATGTTGGGATACTCCATTTTCCACCCAGGCGGTCCAACGCTCAACGGGGCGGGAGGGAAAACTGTTCTCAGTGGAGAATGACAACCATGAGTCAAGTCTACTCACTAGGAATGATAAGGTTGAATTCTGGGCCCCTGTGTGGAAAGACAGGGAGGAGAGCACAAATGGCCTTCAGAATGTGAACGGATTGCAAGGAGGGTTGTGTGCGCTGTGAAGCTCCTCCTCACACAATTAAAACGCCAGTCATGTTTGGGTGTATCCTGAGGTATCATGCTACATGATCTCTCTTCAGGACCAGGCCAGTAGTGCTGGATGAGGTCCACAAAGGTCAATCAGTTGAGAACCACTGCCTTGGAAGCTTGAGCCTGGGGGAAAGAGTGCTATCTTTGGGGGTGGGGTGGGACCACCTTAAAAATGCTACGGCTCCCTCTGTCCACAGCCGGCACCTCCTCTCTCCAGCCTTTCACAGTCAAACTGCAGTTGCCAGACTGCAGTGTGGGTCATGAATCTAGCACAAGTTCAATGTGGAGTTGACCTAAACTGAACAAAGAACATTTCAATGGAGCAAGGGAGTTACAAACAGGAAAGAAACCCGCTTGAAAGCACTAACACTGCTCACCTACCTTTATCCTACCTGGACACTCAATCATGGATTTAAAAATAGCCGTTCTTCTACAAGGGAATTTCACTACCCAATTACAGAAACCGAGACTGCTGAACTGGAATTCATCTACAAATTTGTCACTATTACCCTGGGCTTGAATAAAGACACTAATTGGTTAACCCATTGCAAAGCCAACTTCCCTGCCTTTGACATTCAGAGTTTCACATCTAAAACTATGAATGGGACACCTCCAGCCCACTTAATTAGCTTCATTACCACAGGTCCTACAATGGACAAGTAACTTCTTTCACTGTTCTATATCTCTTGGATTCTGTTATTTCTACTCCAACTCATCTGAGGAAGTGGGTTTCACCCATAAAAGCCATGATCCTATGTATTTTTGCTAGTCTCTAAGGTGCCACAGGACTACTTGTTGTTTTCAACCTTAATCCAGTTCCTTTTTGGTAATTTAATTATGCAAGCTACATTAAGGGAGAGAGAGAGAGATAGCCAGTAAAGGACCTATAAAGAAAACTTTAAACATGTCGGATACTTCAAATTAAGCAGCCGTTTAATATGAAAAGCAGTTCACAGATTCTTGGAAATGATTAGTTTGCTCAAAACAAAGCCTCTAATTCTAAACAGCAGGCCCTATTCCCAGAATATGTTTGAGGTTTGACTTCTGACAAGATACTGTCAGCCACAAAGATTCAGAAATATTAATGAAGGGAAGGGATTGGGGGGGTTGTTTTGCATAATTAATTCTGACATGAGAATCAGAAATGTTGGGCAAGCTGGTGAATTGGGAAGAATGCCAGAGGAATTCGAAAACAAGAAAACAAGAGGTGAGAGGAGACAGCAGGCACCTCACAGGAGAAGACAGCCTGCTGAGATGTAAAAATTAGCAGGAGATTCTGAAAGGGCCTTTAAGAAACTGCTCATGCAGAAGTTTATTAAAATATTAATTCTGATTTTTCTACACATAAAGATAGGCTGCCAGCAATTTTTTTATGGCCATCATTACCTTGAAGACAAACAAGATAATTAAAGCCCCAGGTTTGCCACAGCTGACAGCGCTGCCCTGAGTCAATATTTTTGGAGGTTTTTCGATTAAAAAAAAAAAAGATTTTTTGGCTTCAGATTTAATTTAATTTCTTCCAGTGAAAAAGCTATTTTTTGCCATATCTTTTATCAATATTTTTAATTTTAGTTTTTTAATTGCAAAATTGCCACCCACTGGAGGTAGGGAGGGATTTATCCCTTATATCTGAAGTAAAGATAACGAGGCACAGAGTGACTTACTCAGTGTCATGCAGGGAAGAAATCGCTGCTTTTTGTGAAGGTCTGGACTCTCAGGGCATGTCTGTACTTAGCACAAGATTGACGCTTCAGGGGTCGAACTTTGGAGTTCGATATAGCAGGTCTAGTATAGACCCGTAAATCGAACACTGAGGGCAGCCCCCACCGATGTCCGGTTTTTCTCCTTCTGAGAGGAGTAAGGGAAGCTGATGGGAGCATTTGCTCCTGTCAGCCTCTGCTGTGTGGATGCCGCCACGGCTTGGTTTAAAGTAAACTGAGTTGCGTACCTAGTATAGACCAGGCCTTACAGAATAGGGGGCTGCTCCATGTTTGACTGAGGGCCAGATCTCTCTCAAAACTTATTGCACTTATAAATCAGGTAACTGTTTGTTTAGTGCGAGGAAACAATATAAAGCAAGTTACATTCCTGTGACGAGGCCGTCTGTGATGTTTAGCTGTTTCCAGAAGCTACAAGCTCCAGAATATTTTATACTGTAGGCACCACAAAGACATACTATTCTCCAGTTAAAAGAAGTTTATCCCCTAGACAGTGCTACAATCCATTTACAACACCTTGAATTAAATCTAGACTTTAAGACAGTGGCTAAAGGCCAGGGGCTAAATAATTCAATTCTAGCTTTATAAACTCTCCACTTCAGTTGGCACAAGGCAGCAAAAGCAGGTACTTAATTTAAATCATCTGCAACTTCATGAGCACATTTACATATCAATTGGCATAATTAAATGCCTAGTAGTTTATTCCAAATGTAGATTCACATTTGCTTTGTGCAGTGTGACAATTACAGGTCAAGAAGATTCACCACTCATTAAATCTCTGTTCTCTCTCACCAATTGTTTGATTTTTAATTAATTTTTGATATTGCCCATTAAATGAAATTAAGGGACAATTTAGATGCTAATGGTTTTACTCAAGCCACCAGTTTAATGGAAGGCTGGCAATTCCTTCTCAAAATGTTTGCAGCTTTTCTCCCTCCAGCTGGTCATCCTCTTTCCCTGGCGCTTGGGCGTGTGCTATTAATAAGAGAAGAGGAAAAGGCGGGAGAATCACAATGGGACAGCTGCCAGAGCTCAGTCTCAGGCAGGCTGAGAGGAGACGGAAGTTCTGTCTGCATTTGTAATTAAACAACACTTTTGTTATTCATGGGTGCTTAATCGCTCCCCCCCCCAGGAACGACAAATGAACCAGTGAATGCTGGAGTACTCTTCTGCCGACAAAGAAAACTCTCTCAGGGGGGGGATGGAGGTATATTGTTGACAAAAGTGCTGACAGAGTTCACACACGCACACGCTGACTTTGAGCGACAGGGCTGTGTCGACGTAGCCTTGTCGGTAAAAGTGGCATAGTATAGACACACTTTGAAGGTGAATCTATACAACAGCAAGGGTGGAGCCCTGCATAGATCCAAAATCCCACAGTTGCAAAAAGAACTCACTGAGGCTACAACTAGTACTTTTGGAAAAGCAAGCCGCTTTTTCGAAAGAGAGCACCCAGGCAGTCTGGTTGCTCTCTTTCGAAAAAGCACAGTTTGCATTACATAGCACCTTTTTTTGAAAGAGCACTTTTGAAAAAAGGCGTTCTTCCTTGTAAAATGAGGTTTTCCACGGTCGAAAAAACTGCTGCGTTCTTTCGATTTACTTCTGAAAGAACGTGGCAGCTGTCTAGACGCAGGGGAAGTTTTTTTAAAAAAAGGCTACTTTTCGAAAAAACCCACCTGTATTCTAGACACACCCTAATATCTGCATCCATATCCACAGATGCGGACACCTGTGGCTAAAGCGGATATCCGCACACATCCAGGGTTCTAGATACAAAAAGCGTATCCACGTCCGCAAAAATGAGCCACGGATATTTGCACCCACATATGCGGACTGGATAGAATGCTGATGTGACAAAATGGAGACTGTATTCACTTTGTTACGTTACACGTGAGTTCTACTGGCCTGCAGTAACCCCATGTGTGCCTCAGTTTCCCTGGGCAGTGCTCTAATACCTACATGTGGATTTCAGGTGTGAGTCTCGCTGAGGGAGGGGACCCTAACCACAGCTTGCACGCAGTGGCCAATGTCCTTTATAATCTGAGCCCAGAAGAGATATGGCAAGGTTACTCCTTTTGCCCGGGGAAGGAGAACGGAGGGCAGAGAAGGGGCTGGCTCGGGGCTGATAGGTGTGGGAGTCAGTCTTGGGTGGTGCATAGGGTGTAGGAGGGGGTCAGACGTCTTAGCTCTGAGCTCCTTCTCCCCAAGAACTGCTTCTGGTTCCTGTGCTGACAAGTCTGTTCTACAAGTCTGCATTAACGGGAGTGTTGTGAGCAAGACACGAGGAGTCATTCTTCCGCTCTACGCTGCGCTGGTTAGGCCTCAGTTGGAGTATTGTGTCCAGTTCTGGGCACCGCATTTCAGGACAGATGTGGAGAAATTGAAAAAAGGCCAGAGAAGAGCAACACAAATGATTAAAGGTCTAGAAAACATGAGCTATTAGGGAAGGATGAAGGAATTGGGCTTGTTTAGTTTGGAAAAGAGAAGACTGAGAAGGGACATGATAGCAGTTTCCAGATATCTAAAAGGGTGTTACAGGAAGGAGGGAGAAAAATTGCTCTCTTTGGCCCCTGAGGACAGGACAAGGAGCAATGGGCTTCAATTGCAGCAAGGGAGGTTTAGGTTGGACATTAGGAAAAACTTCCTGTCAGGGTGGTTAAACACTGGAATAAATTGCTTAGGGGGGTTGGGGAATCTCCATCTCTAGAGATACTTAAGAGGAGGTTGGACAGATACCTGTCAGGGATGATATAGATGGTGCTTGGTCCTAGCATAATATTCTATGATACGCTGTATCCTTGTCAATTAATAAACCTTCAATTCTACCTGCTGGCTGAGAGTCACCTCTGACTGTAGATGGGGGTGCAGGCCCCAGGGGCTCCTCATACCTCTGAGAAACAGGGCTCTAAGCACAGGGCACGAGGCTAACCAACATGTGTGCATGGACCAAATGGACCCCGCTATTAGCAATCTCCGATTGAAGGTGCCAGGCGCACAATCCACCTACATGGAGCACCTGTAGGGACAGAAGCAATCAGAGCTAAAAGGGGCCCGATTCCTCCCTGCCTCACCCCTCATGCTTCTGGCACCAAAACGGGAGCCTTTCACTCTGCCATGCACCCGGAAGCATTTGACACACACCCATTGTCGCCTGGTATAAATGACATAGAGGTTGTAAGACAATGAAAGATCAGGCCCAGCATCTATAAATTCAGGTGACTCAGCCTGCTTGTTTGAACATGGTGGACTCACGCAGAGAGAATCCATCCTGGGTACCAACCCCGGAGGAGGAACTGGAATCCAGCCACACAACAAGTAGCATCTGCTACCCCTGCAGTGGAACAACCAAGCTGTGTGAACTTCTGTTTCACAAGCGGCTCATGCAAACCTCTCTTTCGCTATGGCTCATATGGAATCGAACCTCCTGAGGACGGATTTGTGTTCAGGGCTTGAGTTCACTGTGGAGATAATACACTCTTTAATATTGCCCCTCCTGGAATACTGTACTGCCAAAGGAGCCATTAAATCATTTATGCAAACAGAATAGATTTGTATAAAGCCCCTAAGTATGCATTTTAGAAATGGTTCAGCCACACTGTGTATAGTGTGAGTCAGCTGAGATTATGGTACCATATTTAAGGCATTTAACTGATTGTGATGTCAAGTTAATATTGGAAATAGAAGGGTTTCTTCAGCTTACTTCAGGGAGTGCCAGAAAAAGTATACCTGTTGTAAGCATTTTTAATCTGTCCAATACTGTGATATACAGGCATGGTATGTAAAAGTTTCAAGTGTCCTTCAACGTAATTGAGGCAAAGAGCTGAGCAGGTTCCAAAGAGGATTTATGGTGGGGAAAAAAATCAATTCTTTGCTGGAAGACTGCGGAAAAGCTTGAGTGATGCACAGGGCTTTGAGTGGAGCCTTGGACCCCCCTCCTAAGGAAATAGCTTTTCCCAATATCCAATCTAGACCTCCCCCACTGCAACTTATTTCTCCTTCTTCTGCCATCCATCACCACTGAGAACAGACTCTCTCCCTTCTTCAGGTAGTTAAAGGCTGCTATCAAATCCCCCCTCACTCTTCACTTCTGCAAACTAAATAAGCCCAAATCCCTCAGCCTCTCCTTGTAGGTCATGTGCTCCAGCCCCCGAATCATTTGTGTTGCCCTCCGCTGGACTCTCTCCAATGTGTCCACATCCTTTCTGCAGTGGGGAGACCAGAACTGGACACAATACTCCAGATGTGGCCTCACCACAGCTGAATAAAGGGGAACAATCACTTCTCTAGATCTGCTGGCAATGCTCCTCCTAATGCACCCTCACATGCCATTTGAAGCAATAATTTGATGCAATAATTATCTGTTCCTATCTCAATTCTTCTGGCCTGTAAAATCTCATTCAGGAAAGTCAACATTTATCAATAGCCTTTATTTTCCTTGACATTGCAACAGAGTGAATTTAGCTGAAGCTCGGAGACATTTCCATCGGACTTTCAGCAATTTCAAGCTTCTGCTTTTAAAATAGCAGGAGGGCTGGTTTAGTCTCCCAGAGAGACGTACTCAATATCCAAGCCCACTCTCTGCTCTTGCTGGGCCCTGGATTGTTTTGACAAATGTAACTAAATGTCCATACAAGCAGTGGAAAAAAGTGGTCAGTACAAGAGGGAGACTGGAAGCTACATTTTCCCAATTGTTATTTAGCACTTCAATTAAGCATGTGCAACTAGGATCCAATGTGACTTTTAACATAAGTCATAGAATTATAGACAATTAGGGTTAGAAGAGATCTAGTCCCACCCCCTGCTCAAAGTCAAACCAACCCCAACCAACTCATCCCAGCCAGGGCTTTGGCAAGTCTCTCCTTAAAAACCTCTAAGGACAGAGATTCCCCCACCTCCCTAGGGAACCCATCCCAGTGCTTCCCCAGCCTCCGAGGGAAATAGTTTTTCCTGATATCAAACCCAGACCTTCCCCACTGTAATTTGCTCTCAAATCCCCCTCACTCTTTTCTTCTGCAGACTAAATAAGCCCAAATCCCTCAGCTTCTCCTTGTAGGTCATGTGCTCCAGTCCCCTCATCCTTTTCATTGCCCTCCACTGGATTCTTTCCCATTTGTCCACATCCTTTCTGTAAGGGGGGTCTCCAGATGTGGCCTCACTAGAACCAAATAGAGGGGAATAATCACCTGCCAGCGATGCTCCTCCTAATGCACCCCCAATATACCATTCTTGGCAACAAGGGCATCCTGTTGACTCACACCGAGTGTTCATCCACTGGAATCCCCAGGGCCTTTTCTGCTGAACTGCTACTTAGCCAATCGGTCCCCAGCCTGTAACAATGCTTGAGATTCTTCCATTCCCAGTGCAGGACTCTGCACTTGGCCTTGTCAAACCTCATCAGATTTCTTTTGGCCCAACCCTCCAATTTGTTTAGGTCATGTCCCTACCCTACCTTTCCCTGTGGGTCGGGGGACTTGCTGAGAGTGCTTGAAGTTGCTGAGGGTGAAAACCATCCCATCATCTAGATCATTAATGAAGATGTTCCAAGAGGACATCGTTCCAAAGAGGATGGGGAGAGGCTGTTCTCAGTAGTGGCGGATGGCAGAACAAGGAGCAATGGTCTCAAGTTACAGTGAGAGAGGTCTAGGTTGGATATTAGAAAAAACTATTTCACTGGGAAGGTGGTGAAGCACTGGAATGGGTTACCTAGGGAGGTGGTGGAATCTCCATCCCTAGGGATTTTAAAGTCTCAGGTTGATTTAATTGGGGTTGGTCCTGCCTTGGGCAGAGGGCTGGACTTGATGACCTCCTGAGGTCTCTTTCAGCTCTGTGATTCTATGTTGAACAAAACTGGCCCCAGAACTGACCCTTGGGGCATTCCACTTGATACTGGCTGTTAACTAGACACTGAGCCATTGATCACTACCTGCTGAGCCCAACTTTCTATCCACCTTACAGTTCATTTATCCAATCTATATTTCATTAACTTGCTTACAAGAATTATGTGGGAGATGGTATCAAAAGCTTTGCTAAAGTCAAGGTATATCACATCCACCACTTTCCACATGTCCACAGAGCCAGTTACCTCACCATAGAAGGCAATCAGGTTGGTCAGGCATGACTTGCCCTTGGTGAATCCATGCTGACTATTCCTGATCACTTTCCACATATCCAAGTGTTTAAAAATAGATTCCCAGGCTAGGGAGGAAAGTCATGTAGCTGGTGTTCCTCCATGTCCTCCCTCACCAGACACCCCTGCCAACTTGGATTTTCCAAAAGAAATGAAATGCAGTAGGCACCCAACTTCTACTGACCTCTACTTTCAATTGATTTAATATCCATAGGCACAGACATTGGAAACCTTGCTGCGTTGGTGAGGGACTGCCAGTGGAAGGTTTGCCTTTTAACAATTTCCCCACATGGAACATCAATCCCAAGTTTAGACAGAGAATCTTGCCATCCAGGAGAGCTAAAAGTCTCTCCCATCCTTGGCTTACAATATTCACCAAGCCTCTCTAGCAATGTGATCATAAAATGGTAGAAATACATTTCTTTTAAGGGATCAGTTGAGTCCTCCAATTGCAACATGGTGTTCAGCTCTGGTGACCACATCTAATTGTGTTTTGCTAATCTAATTTGTAGGCAAGAGCGAAGTGAAAGAACTTTGTACCTTTATTAATAATTGACATAATTTGTCCTAATTCAGAGTGTATGGGTATGTCTAAACAGTACCTTTATCTCGAAATAAGATACGCAATTTGTGCTATGCAAATTGCATATCTTATTTCAACTTGATTTTGAAATAAGCTATTTCGAAATTTGGTGCTATCGTCACAGCACCAAATTTCAAAATAAAGGGCTATTTCGAAACATCCCCTAACCCTCACAGAATGAGAGTTACTGGGATGTCGAAATAGCATGCCCGTTATTTCAAAAAATATTTTGAAATAACAGGCGGCTTGTGAAGATGCGGGGCAGCTATTTCGGGATACCTTTGGTATCCCAAAATAGCTTCGCTGTGTAGACATACCCTATAACTGCAGATCTAATATACAATATAGGGATAAGTGGTCTATGAGAAACATTCAGCTTTCAGCCAGGCACCGAAGAAGAGGGGAGAATCTCTTAAATCACTTAACACCGAGAACAATGACTTCAGAGAAAACAAAACCTCATTGCTCATGTCAAGGGTTAATTGAACAGGTTCTTCCCCATTCTCCTTCCAACAGAGAAATGTGATTTGCACTCACCAAGAAAGAAGTTCAAAAAGCTCACCTGTTGTTCGAAGATTATTTCAATGAATATCAACAGCATCTCCATGATGAAAATCACCAGAAGGACCCAGAAGAACTGCACAGAAAAGAAAAAGCAGGCCATTACTATCATTCCAGTCAAAGATGCATTCACTTGGACTCATTACACTGGTCATAAGGTGTGAACAAAAGGTGCTATTGTAACCCACACACGTGCTGGGTGTGGTGCACTGTCCCACCTATGGCACTTAGACCACTTACAGAGAAAAAGCATGAGTTTCGTCTATATTCTTAGCTGAGAGCCAACTCATGCACTAAGCTCCAGAGATCCCAGGTTCAGTTCCGCTTGTCAGTGATACATAATTACTTCTATCAAATTATTATGTGAAGAAATATTAGGGGGTTATGCCACATATATATATATATATACACACATATACACACACACACACACACACACACAAACATTTTTCATGAAGGGCCGTAAAGCCCATTACATACTAGTTATATACTAGAAAAGCGGCGAGGAGTCCTGCAACACCTTATAGACTAACCGAAGTGTTGGAGCATAAGCTTTCGTGGGATAAGACCTACTTTGTCAGATGCATCTGACGAAGTGGGTCTTTGCCCACGAAAGCTTATGCTCCAACACTTCGGTTAGTCTATAAAGCGCCGCAGGACTCCTCGCCGCTTTTGCAGATTCAGACTAACACGGCTACCCCTCTGATAGTTATATACGATGGATCGCTTCGCCCACCAAAGAGACTTGGGGCAGCCTACATTACAAAATTAAACTGACCTAAGTAACGTCAATGTACAGCCATGCCAGTTACTGAATGGCTTTTGCACGTCCACGCTACACTCCTTCGGTCAGCATAGCTCCTCATACCAGCTCCTCATACCTGTGTGTGTGGGGCATTGTGGGATGGTTTCTAAAAGGCGGCACCAGTTGATGTGAGCAACACAGCATCTGATGCTGCGTCAGCCTTGCGACATCGACTTACGCACTAAAAATGTTATTACGGCAAGTTACATGGGTGGGCACTGCATTTTAGTGTCAATACTTCCAGACGTAGGTCAATGTAAGTGGCTTTATGATCTGACGCTTCTGTCTAGACAAGGTCCTTGTCAAAGTAATGGAAAGGAGAAAAGGAAAGGAAAAATGTGCCATCCCACTCGGAGTAGACAGATTTCAGGGAGTCAAAATATAAGGACTCCACTGGATTCCAGCTAGGGCTCTAGCATTAACACTCCTACTTTTACAAAATCTGCCATGAGGAGACATTTAGATTTTAATGAGAAACTCTCTCAAAGTGTTAATCAGTGTAGCATGTAGGTGCGCATCAGGGGAGGCGCTAGGACCACCCCTACACTCACCAGTGGAGTGTACAGATCAGCGTCTAAGCACACAGACGAGAAGCCAGAAGACCAAGAAGGAGATGAGAATTGGTCAGAGCACTGGTCGCAATTTGTGTGCCCACATATTCATGACATCTTATTAACTGTAACTCCATGGTGGCAGCAGTGCTTATCATGAATCTATTTCTAATATCCTCATTATGCCTCTGCTTTTATTGCTTGTTCTTCTGATACATCTGAGTCAATGTTATTGCTCCTCGCGACAACAGTTAATGTAATGAAACACTCCCAAGAGTGATTTACTCCTGGTTTCTTCTCACAGGATACCAGATACCAGCTAGTTCAACATCTGCTTGCTTTATTGTCACTGACCAGGGCCTCCTAGGATGCGGCTTCTCATTCCACAAGCAGGATCTTTAAATGTGTCTCACCGCAACATTCCGTACCCCCAAAAATCGTTTTGTTTCCTTCAGGAAGGCCCAATCATATGCCACTGAGCTCAGGGGAAATTTTGCCACTGATTCCAATGCGAGTGGGAGCAGACACCAACTCTCCCGCTGCATGCACTGAGCTATACTGTTTCCAATGACCCATTAGCCCAGTGTAGTGGTGCAGCTGGATGGGGTTAAAACAGGTTGAAGGGAGCCTGTGCAGAGCCCCGGCCAATCAAGGAGAGGCTTGTAAGAAGCCAATCAGAGGATGGCTTGCTCAGGAAGCCCTGTTTATAAGGAGCTGCTCAGCAGAGCAGTGAGCAGTTGGGCTCTGACTAGGGAAGGTGCTGAGCTTGGGGAAGCAGATCAAGAGAGGTCCAGCTTGTCATCTGCTAGGCTGTAAGCCTTGATACAAGAGGTCACAGGAAAGTAGCCCAGGCAGTGAGAGGCAGTAGAGAAGAGTGAAGAAGAGCAGGCCCAGGCTGTTGCCAGAGGGTCCATGGGCTCAAACCCAGAATAGTGGGTGGGTTTGGGTCCCCCCCCTTTTCCCTTACACCACACTGTGCAACACTAAAGCGTGGCCCTTTATAGGCTGTGGCTTGCCCCTGAGGTGAAGGGCTAGACTTAGGGGCTGCAGTTGGCCTCGGTCGCAGAGGATGAGACTCAGGACTGCTGGGCTGCGTCTAGACTGGCAAGATTTTCACAAAAGCAACTGCTTTTG
>JANRFK010000351.1:2312235-2324555 GCA_030068395.1 Apalone spinifera
TCCTAGTGCTTCCCCACCCTCCTAGGGAAATAGTTTTCCCTAATATCCAACCTACCACTGCAACTTGAGACCGTTGCTCCTTGTTCTGCCATTTGCCACCACTGAGAACAGCCTCTCTCCATCCTCTTTGGAACCCTTCCCCCCTTCAGGTAGCTCAAGGCTGCTACCAAATCCCCCCCCCCCCCCCCCCCCCCCCCCCCCCCCCCCCCCGCACTCATCTGTCCACTGAATAAGCCCAAAGCCTAAATGAGCAGGGGGGGGCTAAACCCATAAACTCCACTTGCTACATTTCAATAGGAAGATGCAAAGCACAGATGCAAAGGCTATTGGACGGATTACACTATGGTATTTTCTGTTTGCCCAAAGGATGGACCATCGGTTTATAGGGATAGAGACAGGCACGAGGAGACGTGAGCTGAGTGCAGTCGGGGGGAACCAAAGGAGAGAGTAAGCTGGTACACCCAGTATACCACACTGGGAAGAAAGTAGCTGGCAAGGGCCAGGATGCTGTACCAGCTATGTACAGCTGACACGGCAGATCGGAAGGACATTGTAGCACCCCCAGTCCCTCCAGGGAGCTGCTTGTCAGAACAGGGCTGGGGTCGGGAGCTGGGAGTGGTATGGCAGCTGGAGGAGCTCCCGGCATTCTGCTCCTTTCTCTGCGCACTGTTGCCCCTACCCAAGTCCTGCCTCCCCAGCAGTGTCCTCTAGCAGGGCAGTTGCTGTCCAGAGAGGAGACTCAGATAGACACCGATTTCTTACTTTCCCTCCTCTGGTACAGGCCTCGCCACCACTCCAGCCTTCCTTCAAAGCCCCACCCCCAGCTCTCTCTGCCGTCTGCTCCACGCCCCCACCCCAGCCCTTCCCACCCCCATTCTACCACCCGTAAGTCCCCACCCTGGCAGGGGTGGGGCAGGGTCATATGGAGGGTTAAGTGGGGCTGTGCCTCCTCTTAGCTGATGTACCCTGCCCATACTGGGAAGAAATTAATTCCTCTTCCATCCCCAATGTGGACAGGAAATAAAGCTCCACTGTTAATTCCTCTTCCATCCCCAATGTGGACCGGAAATAAAGCTCCACTGTTAATGGAAAAAAGCACCAAGCACAGATCAACGCTGATGTTTATTTAATAAAAGCAGCCTCAGTTCATGAAACATTTCGGTCATCTCACACGGCACGGAAAGGCCAACAGGCTCCCCATCACGGCAGGGATTCCATGGCGCCTCAAACACGTACGACTCCCTCCCCCCCAGGCTTCTCTTTTCTTCCATGCTCACCCCTCCACGTTCCTCCTGTAGAAAGGATTCTCTGTGCACTGCTTCTTCAAAAGCAAATCTTCAGTCTGTCTTCAGTTGCTCCAGGCAAGAGTAAGGGGGCATGAACCTGGCTTGGTAGGGAAGAGACCCAAACTTCACCAGTGATGGGAACTCAACCTTTTCTGACTTTAGGAATGTCCTAAAAATGTCTTTCAAGTGTGGCCTGGCCCTGCCCCCACGGACGCCAAGTACCCTAGGTTATGGATAAAATGAAAGTCTCCCTTTCCAGGATTCTAGTGTTCAGAGGAGAAACAATTAAGCCTTTTATTAGACAGGGGCTGCCTTCACCAAGAACGGTGGAAACCAAAGACCAGGTAAAGCATAACACCAGCCTTGGTCTGCTGGCCAACTGCCTTTTCCTCTATGAACCCTGCCTACAAGATCAAAGGGTTCTCTCTGTCTGCGGTAAGACAGGGTACCATGGGCAATGAGGAGCTGTAAGCCAAACACATTCCCCACTTTGAGTCTGACTTGATTGCTGCTGTACACACTGAGGTAAGGGGTTTTCCTTCCAACAGCAGGTGTGAGGCAGGGTGCTAGTGAGAGCTGGACCTGAGGGCTCCCTTTGAACAGCAAGGAGCTGGAAAAAATGCATCCTACCTGGGAACCCCCAGGATTGCTCTGACCCAGAATTCCCACGACAGGAAGCCGCCAAAGTCTTGCCAGAAAGTGTCACAAGATTTCCAGCCTGATTCCTGGCTGAGGGAGAGCCTGGATATTCTGACTAACGGGATCTGAAACCAAATCTTCAACACTTGGAAAAAGTTCACTCATCATGAAGCAGCTTCCTCCGAGGAATCAAACCATTACTACTGGCCTGGCTTTCACAGGTAGTGAACACCAGCAGTTCCTCATTGCACTAGGACTCAGCACCTTTGAAAGGCCAGAAAGCAGCTCCTTCTTCAGATGGCCACTGATTGGTACAGACTGATCCAGAGAGGAGAGGCAAACGGGTTCTTCTTAAAAAAACAAAAATCAAACCACTCCTCACCAAGAGGACAAAAGGTGAGGAGAGGTGGATGGTGATCGATGCATTACAGCACAAAGGAGAATTTCACTGCATAAAGATATTGGGTTGGAGCTCCAAAAGCAGCTCTGCTGTCCATTGTAGAAGAGAACGGCAAGACTGGTTCAGATCAAAGGTCCACCTAGCCCAGTATTCTGTTTTCCGACAGTGGCCAGTGCCAGGTGCCCCAGAGGGAATGAACAGAACAGGGAACCCTCTAGTGATCCATCCCCTGTTGTCCACTCCCAGCTTCTGATAGTCAAAGATTTAGGACATGGTGGAGCACAGGACTGCATCCCTGACTGTTAACCATTAGTGGAATGATCCTCCATTAACTTACAGAATATTTTTGGTTTCACAACCTCCCTTGGCAATGAATTCCACAGGCTGACGGTGCATTGTGTGCAATGCTTCCTCTAATCTTTTCCAGCCATGTGGCGACTTTTTCCATTCATGTGCAGAATACATTTTATTATGAGCACAGAGAAATGTGTGAATGTGCACCACCAGGAGAAACACAAACCGAGCCTTCGGTGTTCTGCTAATCAGCTGGGTGACATTGGAATCTCAGAGGCTATGGCTACACAGCCTTTTTTTGCAGACGAGGATATGCCAATCACGCTCGCATTTGCATATTGTTTTCCGATTCCTTTTGCAGAAGAGGTTTTGCCACTATTTGGCCCCATGTAGATTATCGAGAACACTCAATGTGTGAAGTACTTCCTTCTGTTTGTTTTAAACCTGCTGCCTATTAATTTCATTTGGTGACCCCCAGTTCTTATGTTATATGACGAATAAATAACTATTCCTTATTTATTTTCTCCACACCATTCACTGTTTTACAGATCTCGGTCTATCTCCACTGAGCCATCTCTTTTCCAAGCTGAAAAGCCGCAGTCGTTTCAATCTCTCCTCATACAGAAGCTATTCTGTATCCTTAAGCACATCTGTTGCCCTTCTCCGTACCTTTTCCAGTTCTAATAGACCTTTTTTGAGATGGGGTTATCAGAACTACATGCATCTACTCTACCCAATATCATGCAAGCCAGTGATGTCAAAGCTTTCTGGATGCTACCCGCATGTACACCTCTAAGTGCTTTTCTCTGAAGATGCAGTTGATGGAGCAGGTAGCATGCTGCTTAGAGACTCGAAAAGCTCTACTCAACACGGGAAATATTAAAGAGTGCACTTTCCTTCTTGATTATATATTTCTATTTCCTAATTCAGCTCAACAGTTGCAGGAAAAAGGCATAGGGCAGAGAAAATTGCTGTAATTTTTAAAGTGCAGATTTTTCCGAGACTCGATCTATAAATATAACCCCACGTATATTACATGAAGATAACAGGATACCGATAGGTAAAAGCGGAACATACACAGATTTCACTAACGTTTAAAGCTTTCTTTGTGACAACTGTCCTTTGTGATGTCAGTCTGGTGTTACTGAACATGGGCCATTTGGGGATTAAGCTAAACCACACTAAGGAAACAGAGCAGCGTGGTTCTGTAAAGACACTGACATCTAGACTGAATATAGGTGTTTGGCCCTGCAAGGACTATGAGGTGGGATAAGAAGGTATAATTTCTTCTTTATAAAGGCTATAAGAAAAGGTGATAAGATAAGACTGTCCAGGTGTGTTATGAGATGACCAAGGATAGAATCATAGAACACTACAATTGGAAGGGACCTCAAGAGGTCATTGAGTCCAGTCCACTGTCCTCATGGCAGGACCAAGGACCGTCTAGGCCATCCCTGATAGATGTCTGTCTAACCTGCTCTTAAATATCTTAACCTCCTGTATGGCCTATTACCAGGGCTCGACAAACTGCGGTGAGAGCTACTTGCCAGCCCCGCACCGCACACGCACCAGACCGGCACTGTGCATGCGTGCAGCACTGGTGAATGGGGTGCATGGAGCAACCGACTGAAATCTACTCACCACGGGCAAGTAGAAACAGCAGTTTGTTGAGCCCTGTCTATTACTGTTTTAGTGATTTCCCCACAACAGCTAGCAAGTACTGATCTTGTACTTATCTGGGTGTTGTAAACTTTTTGGGGGCAGTTCCTGTATTTATACATGCCAGGAAAGACATAATCCAACAGTGCTATATAAACAATTTTCTTCAGTATCCATTTACATACAGAAACAAACAAAAATAAATGCTTCCTCAGACTTGTTTCTTAAAAGGAATATTTTAGAGACTTAAGTCTAGATCCACAAAGGCCTGATCTACACTAGAGCAGCAGGTCGACTTAAGTTACAGCAACTCCAGATACATTAATTACGTAGCTGGAGTCAAAGGATCTTAAATCGCTGTCTGCCGAGTGGGAGGTTGACAGGAGCAAATGCTCTCATCTGCTTCCTTTATTGCTCATGAGGAGCAGGAGTACCGGTGCCGATGGGACACCCTCTGAGTTTGATTAAGTGGGCCTTCGCTAGACCCACTAAATTGAACCCCAGAAGATTAATCAGGCAGTGTCAATCTTCCACATGGTGTAGACATGGCCAAAGGGATTTAGGTGCTGCAACACTCAGATCACACTTTTAGGTGCCTAGAAAGTTACAGAACTAACACTCTGATCCCCAAATCCTGAGTAAGGTACCTAGTGTTCCTAGTCCTAATTCAGCAAAGCACTTACGCACATGCTTAACAGAGCTGACTGCAGGATTCAGACCTAAATGACACTCACTGGATGATGGAGGCACTAATCTTCCATTATTGGGAAGTTGTATGTCTGTGTATATCACAGAGAACACACCTCATCATTTTGATTTGGAAGCTCTAGTATTTTGCAATTAACAACCCTGTCTAAGACAGTCAGAACTAAACAGCTTCTCTCAAACCTGGCACTCAGAGTTTAAAAACAACGTCTTTTCCCTTCATGTTCTTATAAGAACATTGTGACAAAGGATGACGTACCAAACTGCTTTCCCTCGCTGCTTAGAAACAGCCCTATCATTTTTGCCTACATCATATGCCACTGCAATGATCTTAAGAAATCGAATCCTTGTCAAAACATTCAAAGCAAGAATAAATAGACACAGGGTATAATAACAGTTCACAACTTCAGAGAGGCAGGTTTGCTCATTAGATGGGATCGTTCTGAAAAGCAGGTGCAATATAAATATATAGTATCCTTACTACAAAGAGCTGCATGGGGAAATAATTGCACCATTTATAAATCAGCCAAGAAAAATAATAATCCACTTCTCACTTTCTTCCATTGACTCTGTATTGTTTATAACAACAGGCAAATTTAATATACTACAACCCCTTAATTTTACCATGAAAATTAATTTTTCTCAGCAAAAGCCTACAGTTCTCAGAGCCTGATGTTACAAAACTCATGCAATATTTAAACAAAAATGGAAACCTAGGATTGTTGAACCCTCCAATGAAATTTAAGGATAGTGCCTGTCACAGAATTCTTTAGGAATGCTCAACATGCCTATTAAACTAACCAGATTCTGTATTAAAAGAGTTGAAGAGCAATTTCTGAAGAACCTTATTAGTTTATTTTCCATCGAGTTCTACAATGATTTCTCATATGAGTTTACCTACACAAGTAATCCCACTGAAGTCAAAAAGTCTGTGCCCAGGAACCACATATGAAAATTCACTATTCTGCGCTCAACAATGCATGATTCTGCTCACATGAAAAAAATAGGGACACAACCCAGAATAAATTACTTCTCATGCATAAAGGTATCTGAAGCTCCCCCTCAGATTTTTGTTCTAGTTTTAAAGACAAGTTAGAAAGTCTACTTTGAGGGAAATGTTTTTCCTCAAAATTATATTAGAAGTTTCATTCTCCTCAGCCCTCAGCTTCAGAGAGAGGGATGTTAAAAAAAAAAAAAAAAAGGACCAACTTTTTTTAAGACCTTTACAGCAAACTCCTCTGAAAATCCAAATAATTGTTCATTCCTACATAGGAAGAGAACTTTCAAAGCTGCTTTGAAGAACACAACCCATCCGGAATATCTCCTTTATGCAGACTAAAGGAGGACTATAAAAACTGGATGAACATTCTGCTAGGCCTTTGCAGAGCACCTTGTGTTTGATCAACAATATTAATGAGCTGTTCAGTCTTGTGTGCAGCACACAACAGTAATTTATTTATACAAGCCAGGTGGTTTTATGTGGCAGGTGACTGTTCATCTTTTGTTCCACCCATTCAGTCTGGTGTGCTGGGCTTATTTTATTTATTATTATTAATTATTATTATTATTATTTGGGGGAAAAGGCAGCAACTGCAGTGGAATGGCAAAGGGATCTCGACAGGAAGATGGCGTCTGAACATTTTTAATTCCCTGAGGAATTCTCCTTTCTCTGCTGAACAGTTGGCACAGTGCTTCCTTCGATATTGGCTTCCAAAACAAGTGGGGGTGTATTGGCACTCGCCACACAAATCAATAGATTTAAGTGAAGACCTGGGCAGTCAATCACAGAGAACCTGATGCCAAGTTTCCCGGAACTGGAAAGAACAAAACCCCTTATTGGGAGGGACATCATCCAGTTGTTAATGGCAGAGGATTGGTCATTAAGACTGAGCTCTATTCCAGTTTAGTTTCACTGAGTGGCCTTAAAGAAGCCATAGCTTGTATGTGCCTCGGTTTCCCCAGCTGTAAAACGGCATGAAAAACACATTGCTGAGCATCATTAGAAAGGTTTTGGAGGTCTTCCAAAGACAAGCCATGCAACCACCCCACCCTGAAATCCCCCCTCCAAACCCATCTTTTCTTCACAATCCTTCAAACATTCCCTTAATTATCTTGAAATGATACTGGAACGCGATTATACAAATAGAACAGGAACTTGCTGTGTGCTGTGCCACATACAGACTCCCCCCCATCACCTAATTCTGTCTTTCTCTCCTGTCCTGCCTTCCCAGCATCCTGCTGGGTCATGGTCTATTGAGATTGCAAGCAGGAACGGCATATTTTGGAAGTAGCATTTGGGAGGTGCACCACCTCATTGTGCTCCTGGCAAAATATAAATTGCCAAATGGAGTGCCTCCGCATGGCTTGTTTAGACTGCTCTATACACCAAACACTGAAATGTAAAGACTTATAAAACAACGAATAGTCTGGTAGCACTTTAAAGACCAACAAAACATGTAGATGGTATCACGAGTTTCCGTGGGCACAACGCACTTCTTCAGATGTTCTTTTTCATAGAATCATAGAACCATAGAGCTAGACGAGAACTTAGAAGGTCATCAAGTCCAATCCCAACTAAATCAACCCAGCCAGGGCTTGGTGAAGCCGAGACTTAAAAATCTCTAGGGATGGAGACTCTACTACTTCCCCAAGTAACCCATTCCAGTGCTTCACCACCCTCCTAGTGAAATAGTTTTTCCTAATATCCAACCTGGACCTCTCCCACCACAACTTGAGACCATTGCTCCTTGTTCTGCCATCCGTCATTACGGAGAACAGCCTTTCTCCAGCCTCTTTGGAACCTCCCTTCAGGAAGTTGAAGGCTGCTATCAAATCCCCCCTCACTCTTTTCTTCTGCAGACTAAACAGACCCAACTCCCTCAGTCTCTCCTTGTAGGTCATATGCTCCAGCTCCCTAATCATTTTGGTTGCCTTCCGCTGGACTCTCTCCAATGCATCCACATCCTTTTTGTAGTGGAGGCCCAGAACTGGACACAATACTCCAGATGTGGCCTCAGAGCCAAATAAATTTCTTACACTGGTGTAAGAAATCTGACACGAGAGTGTACAGAGCTGAAGTATAGAATTTTAACATACTGGGAGTTGGTTGGTATGGAGAATATGCGGCAGAGAGAGAATAATGGATTTTTTTTTCCATGTCACTCACAGACTTTTCCTCAAATTGTTCATATAACACTGATGAATGGTGTTGGTATAAGGGGTGACGCCACCATGAATTAAATTTGAAAGTTTAAATTATTATAATGTCAATAGGGACATTATCTCCCCTGGAGAAATCCAGTAAAGAAATTACATGCTATACTGAACAATGTGTCACCTGCACAAGTGAATTCCAGTCATTTAAAAGTCTTAGCGTGCAGGGACAATTAATTTAAACCAATTTTTTAGCTCATAATAAATCACAGAGTGTTTAAAACTTTCACAATGCTTGGTTTATCCCCACAGACTTACCTATTAGATAAGTTAAAAACACAGATTAACATGACTTAGAAAACAAAACCCGGGGCCTCCCACAACTTCACAGCAGTAACACAAACCCATTGTTCAGGGATTACCAAAGCTGCAATTGCTAGATAATAGATAAACTCTGAAAAGATGTTCAAATACAAACACACAAAATGTATGTTTCCCACCCCTGGATGCTTAGAATGTAAAGAACTGATCCAATTCTCATGGGGGCTGACTATCAGAAGCAGACTATCAGATTTGTATAAGTCTTGCTATCCAAGCAAAGAACTGAGAACCAGGCCAGGTCTACACCTCATAGAGAACACACTACTCTAGCTACGTTAATTACGTAGTTGGAGTCGACGTACCTTGTTTTGCATTTCCCCGCTGTCCCCACAGCGGGAAGCCAATGGCTTCCCTTACTCCTTGCACAAGCAGGAGTACCGGCAGCTGGCGGGGGCACCCTCTGAGTTTGATTTAGCGAGTCTTAACTAGACCCCCTAAATCAAACTCTGGAGGATCAATTGTAGCAGCAGTGTTTAGTGTAGACATGGTCTTAGAGGGTTGGTCTACATTCTAACATTGGATTTTTCATACCCCAGAACAATGTAGCTGTGTCAATCTAAATCCCTGTACAATGTGGTTAAGCCAACCGAAGTCCCTGCGTAGACTCTACACCCCCCCCCCTTACATCCTTCTTCAAGGTCAAAATCCGGTCCTGCACCCATACTCCTTTCTGGACCCTGCACCTCATCCTGCACCCCAGTCCCTTGCCCCAGGTCATATCCCCCTCCTTCACCTAAACTCCCAGATTCCACACCTCCACCTGCACACTAATCCCCTGCACCCACCCTCTATCCCAGACCCCGCAACTCATCTATTAATATCATGGAAGTGTGCAGCCCTTGACCACTTACAAAATTCTTGGAGTGCCCCCCCTCATCAAAAATTATTGCCCACCCCAGGTTAGATTATGTTGGGTCCTGGGACTGGACTTGACCTCTCGAGGTTCCTTCCAGTTCTGCGAATCTATGATTCTATGTCAATAGGAGTACTCACCTACAACGAAGTTGATTTGCAGACACGCACACCACCAAAGCAACAGAAGGAACAAATACAACACACTGGGAATATTGAAGGGTTCAGATTGTCAGTATCTGTCTCAGTCTTTAGCTTTCCTAATTCTTTAAAATCACCTTGGCTTTTTTTTAAAACTCATGCAGAAAAAGAATCCCTTGATACCTGAGTACTAGAAAAGATGGGGAATAGAATTTGGGGAACAAATTTGTAAGACAATGCTCTTTTGCTTGGGCAGAACGTGTTGCAATTCCTGAAACAGCTGAATTCTTGCAGTGCAAGAGACAACATAAGAACGGCCATACTAGGTCAGACCAAAGGTCCACCCCATATCCAACAGTGGCCAATGTCACAGAGATTCAACTGCATTTAATATTCAGTTGTTCCTTTACTATGCAAAAAACAAAACCAAACAAAACCAAAAAAAAAAACCCTCCCCACTGCTAATGTGACAATTGGTCAAATTCTCCTTCTAAGCATGTGTTGTAGGAAGACGGATAGTTTATTCTGCACCATTGCTAGAAGGCCAGACCAGTGCTCAGTGGTAGGTTCCGAAGAGCCATGTGCATTTCACTTGACGACAGTTTTCTAGCATTTCCAAAGTACATAAGGAGAGTTCTCCAAAACAGAAAGAACACACCCTGTGTCTACACTGCTCATTGTGTGACAAAACTTTTGTTGTTCACAGATGCGTGACCTCCTTTTCCCAAAAAGTTTTACCTTGGCAAGCGGTAGTGTAAAGGGCTCCTTGGCAGGAGCGCTCTCCTACACAACACAAACCCCGCTCACAGGGGCTGGAAACTTTTTGTCACCACTTCTGCTGACAACCAGCCTTTGCACGGCTGTGCTGCTGAGAGCTGTGTGGTGGAGACAAAGCTGGTTCCAGGTTAAATCCTGCCAGCCGGCAGCTTAAGGCCAGGTGCTCTGGGATAAGTCTCTCTCCCCCATGGTATGTGGGAAAGAACTGCTCTTGGTGCCCCAAAAGCAGCAGCAAAGACATTATTTGGCTGCGGCTGTTCTCTCAGGAATTTAGGAGTCTCCACGATTTAAGTTTTCTCCTTCAAGGGACAGGAGGAGAGAAGTTACTGACAGACATGTATTAGACATGGACCTATTAGCCCAGTTCCATCACTAAAGAGAATAGCGCATGGCTGAGTTTTGGACCCCCAAACTCTTAGGTCATGTCTACATTACGCGGAAGATCGATGCAGCCACGGTCAATCTTTCAGGGTTTGATTTAGCAGGTCTAGTGAATACCCGCTAAATCAAACTCAGAGGGCACCCCCATCGGTGCCAGTACTCTGCTCCTCATGAGTAGTAAGGGAAGCCAATGGGAGTGTTTGCTCCCATCAGCCTCCTGCTGTGTGGATGGTGATTTAAGATACATCGACTCCAGCTACGTAATCAATGTAGCTGGAGTTGCGTATCTTAAGTTGACCTTCCCCGATATAATTTCTCACTACTGAACACGAGGATAGAGCTTCCTGAAGATTTCAGTGTTTGATAGTCCAGGGTTTCAAATCTGACCCCCATCTCTTATTTAGACAGACAGAAATAGACTGCTCTACTCCCTCCCTTTGGCCTCAGAAAGTTATGTCTGACACATGATGCTTCCATCTTGTTTTTATTGTACAATTGTTTCATCTGCTCACTGCGAGAAGCTCTGCAAGGTCTTTGGCGAACAGTGAAAAGGAAGTCAAATCACAAAAGCCACTTGTTTGCAAGGACGGGTGGCGTCACCCTCTTTAGAGGGAGAAAGCATCTGCTGTGATCATTTCCATTCCAAAAAACACTTCATGCTGAATGCAGAAGGAACAGTTAATGGATGCTGAAAGAAAATACCAGGATGAATTCAGGGATTGGCTGCACAATGGGGGAGATGTGAATTCTAACATGCACTAATGTGCTGTGTATTAATTGGTCTGTGTAGCCCCTGCTGGAGGGCACTAAACGATTCTTACTGTACTGTCATGTAGCACAGTTTCAAACAGCACTCTGGTAAAGGGCAGCTGCAGGGTCTATATGGACTAGTGAATGTACAATGTTAATGTGCTTTAGAAACCAGAGCCCCATATAAAGCACTGCTCTATCAGGTAGGCTGGCCCTAAAATTGAGACAGGTGGCCTAGAAAGCCTTAAATTCTCTCCTGCAGATCAGCAAAACAAAGGACCATGTCAAAGGATGTTCATCCAAGTTTGAACTGACTGAAGGCAAAAAAGGAATTTGCCTTTTTTTTTAGGGATATACAGGTTGAACCTCTCTAGTCTGGCACTCTCTGGTTTGGCAACATCCAGGGTCCAGCATGATTTTTAGTTAGCCAGATGTTCACTTAGCATGGGTGTGCCAACTTTCCCGCAGTCCCATAAAGTTTGCTCACAGCCACCAGTCCTGGCTCTCAGTGTACTGTGCTGTTATTTCGCTCTAATTTACCCCTAAATATCTTTTAACAGCCCAGCAAGTGGTGGCAGCGTTGGTAATGCTGCTAGACAATACTGACCTCCCGTGGTTTGGAAAATTCTCTGGTTTGGCAGCGGTCAGGCCCTGAGGGTGCCGAATTAAAGAGGTTAAACCTGCACTTACTTCGCTCTTAGAATCATAAAATCACAGAGCTGGAAGAGCTCTCAGGCGGTCATCACGTCCAGCCTCCTGCCCAAGGCAGGACCAATCCCAACTAAATCAACCCAGCCAGGGCTTTGTCAATCCGAGACTTAAGAACCTCTAGGGATGGAGATTCCACCCCTCCCTAGGGAACCCATTCCAGTGCTTCACTACCCTCCTAGGGAAATAGTTTT
>JANRFK010000351.1:2324655-2337704 GCA_030068395.1 Apalone spinifera
TTGGTTGCCCTGCGCTGGACCCTCTCCAATGCGTCCACATCCTTTCTATAGTGGGATTTCTCTTCTGATATTTCTCCTTCCACACCCCCACATTGTGTCCCCTTCTGCTTATCCTCTTCTTCCCCACCGTCCATGTACAGTCTTGGGCCATATTCTTACCAAATATAAATCATTGTGGTTTCACCAGTTATTAGAGCTATGCCACTTACTCTAGCTGAAAATCTTGCCCTTTGGATCTAATCTTCTCCCAATGTAACGTATTCCTTTTCTTTGACATTGCTGCTCTGGCATTCCGAACACATTCCGATTCCTGGCTTCAGGATCGGGCTCCCTTAGCAGTCTGAAACATTTGCTGCTGTGGAAATATTAGGTTCTGCCTTTTATCAACTCCTTTCTAGCCCCGTCTGCTTTGTCAGTCTCTTTTAGGGATTCTGAAAGACCTTCTGAATGGTTACAGCAGAAAATTAAGAAAGTGGCATGTTAATATAGAAATCCTTTAATAATAGAGCATTCCATAATTACTACACTTGACAATAAGAAAATATCCTTGAGAGCATCCCAGTAAGAGTGATTTACACAAATCCCTTTTTGGTGGTTCTATGTTAGTATTCTAATTACCAGGTTCTTCAGAAATCTACCCTTCTTGCCAGTACTGCTATATGAAGGGAAAATGTCAATCACTGGGGGAGGGCAAAAAAGATAATATAAAAAATGAACAAACTCCACTGCTATTCCCCTTCCTCTCATCAATCCTCTTTGTGCACGTGCAGGGAAACAGCCATTTTCTTTCAGCTCTTAAAATCAAGAGGCACAGTGGCTGAATGCCAGGAAAGAATATTAGTGGCGAAGTCTATTAGATTGAGAATAATCTCTCAAAGAAATGGCGGAAACCCCACTGCTTTGACATTTGAAGCTCACAAAGTAGTTGGACGTGTCACTGTAATGCAGAAATCAATCCTACATTAGCCGGTAGGAGGCCAAGACACGACAAATTCAGTCAATTTAATGGTAAATGCCCATTTGCAGGCAACGCACAATTGTTATGGGGTATAAAACTGAAGCATGGAAAAGTTGAACCACTTGCACAAGACCAGCAAATCAGTAGGAAATTTGATATTAGTATTCAGGAGTCTTCACTCCCAGTTTCCTTCTGTAACTTCTAGCTAGCTGCTTCCCAACGTGAACTACAGAACCCTGCAAATCTGCAGGTATCCACTTTGTATCCGCAGTTATTCCCATTCGTGGATGCAGCAGTCCTTGGCTCACTTTTGCCGATATGGATGGGCAAAAGTGATACAATTTGTATTTAGAACCCTGCAAATGTGCAGATATCTGCTTTATATCCTCAGGTATCTGCATCTGCAAATGTGGATGAGGCTATGTGCTGGTCAATTTTGCAACACCCTCTCAATCATCCCTGATGGATGTTTATCTAACCTGCTCTTAAATATCACCAATGATGGAGATGCCACAGCCTCTCTACGCAATTTCTTCCAGTGCTGGCCTTAAAAACCTCTAAGGATGGCAATTCCACTCTGTCATGTCGTTCCATTCCATCATCTCGTTTGTCCACACTTGGTCCACAACACCTTCTCTGTAGTCGGCAAGTAGACGAGAAGACGGCAAAGTGAGCAACTCATTGAAATGGCCTGCAATGTGATTAGCTCAGCAGTAGCAGCAGCCTCACGTCTGACAGCTTTGCGGCGGGTGGGGAGTGGCGGTGAGGGGGAGGATGTAGATGCCCTGGTGGTTGTGGAGTGGAGAAACTTGCACAATGCCAGAATTCTAGCATGAAGGGAGGACCAAGAGATGGTGGTTCAGCCTCTCTGGACAATTGTCTTCCTGCCAAGATGGCACATTGGATGTTTGTCTATGCTGCAAAAAGACCCACAGCAGTAAAACTCAGAGCCCAGGGCAAAACACTAAGGCTCATGCAATGGGGCTTACAGATGTTTGGGTTCAGCCTGTGGCCCAGGCTTTACGACCCATCCCTTCACCAGTTTTCAGAGGCCAAGGTCTGGCTTGAGCCTAAATGTCTATATTTAGCCCCATAGTCCTCACTCAAGCCATTTGACATGGGCAATGAGACTGTGGTGGATCTTTCCTGGCACTATGGACATACCCAGCCAGCAAAAGGAAGATGAAATGTGTTTAAAAAGAAGAGTTAAAAATATATCAGAGCCGAAGAAATAGTAACTATAGGTACATCACCTGTGTGTGCATATACATACAGACAGAGATCTGTTTAGATTTACACACACGTGTATGAACACAGACTTGACAATTTGGCCATACAGTCGACTTCCTTTCACAAGGAAACAACAAAGAATAAATAGAAGACACAAGCTTTGAGTGTTCTCATACCGACTTAAATTAGCACTTGTTTTAAGCAGCTGGCACAGAGAACTGGATAATGCAAGTAGATCTTAGCAACATCGACCGAAGCTCTGTACGGCGCGGCGATAATCGAAGGCTACATGAAATAGAAACATGAACATCAAGTCTCTAACCACTTGGACTAACTTAAAAGAGAAAGGCTGGTTGAGCATTTGTTATTCTAATTGCTGCTTTTCAGAAACAGCAGGAGCTCAGGTTTCAAATAAGTGTACTATCTGATTTTCTCCAGGAAAAATTTCCCT
This sequence comes from Apalone spinifera, assembly GCA_030068395.1. Taxonomy (NCBI): domain Eukaryota; kingdom Metazoa; phylum Chordata; order Testudines; family Trionychidae; genus Apalone; species Apalone spinifera. Next base: position 2,327,295 of record JANRFK010000351.1, read on the forward strand.
GTGAATGAACAATATACTAACTCTGTGACTGCAGCCAATTCAACCTCTGTGTTATTCTTCCTCCATTTTAGGTTGAAGATAACTGCATTTTTTTAGTATTTGATCTTTGTGTGTGTGAATCAAAGTTCCTAGCGTGGCAGTTAAAGATAACTTTCTGAAGTCTCATCATGTGCTTGACCTTTAATAGAGAAGCTTGTGACTAAAACGAGCATTAAAGTTATTGGGGGCTCCTACAATTTGCCTGGTAGGTGTTTTACTACTGCTGAAATGTGAAAAATGGTCAAACACCACTTGTAAAAGACTGTATGGCGGGGCACACCACTGATACAACAGCTGACATTTCACTTGTGAAGATATTAAAGGGACAAAGTGGGGGAGGTAATATCTTTTATTGGACCAACTTCTGTGGGTGAGACAGACAAGCTTTTGAGCTATGCAGAACTTCCCCCATCATGGGCAGCTGGTAATGTAGGCAGGGCCGGCCCACAACATTTTGGCACCTGAGGCGGGGAGCTCAAATGACGCCCCATGCCCCCTCGCTTGGGCCAAAACTTTGAAAGGTCTCAATTCTTTGGGTCCTAGTGGCACCTCCCGACACACACACAGTCTGGCACCTAAGATGGCTGCCTCAGTTCGCCTGATGGCAGTGATTCCCAACCTTTTTCCCATGGAGGAACCCCTAAAATAATTTTTCATATCCCGAGGAACCTATGAAAACATTTGCTTGGACAGAAAAAGTTGGACAGTGGAGCGTGCAATTCAATTACTGCTAAATTATTGTCAAGAAAATGTATTTGTAAAGAGCTGATTATATATATATATATATATATATATATATATGCGCCAGCTTCTATTGTAAGAAAAAAAAATGTAGCATTTTTCCTGGGTTTTTTTGTATTATCTAATTTTTTTTTCAAATATCAAAATATCAAATCAAAATAAAGTTTGCTTAAACATCAAAATAAAGTTCCCATCCAAAGTCAATATAAAGTTTACTTTCCGTGTGACACTTGGGCTTGTTTCTTTTTGCACAAATGTTGAATTCTTGGCCAAATTTTTGACAAACACACTCGCAGTTCTTCCTCGTCAGACAGCAGACGATTTCTTTCTTTGCTTTTAATGTTTGTAAGACGTGAGAAAGCTTGTTCACAGAGGTAAGAAGTTGAAAACTGGAGTAAGATGTTCACTGCTTTTGCTGAGATCACAGGATACTCTCTTCTTATTGAAATCCAAAACACATCAAGTGGCACTTCATTGAATTTTATCTTCAAAGTTCGATCGCACTGTAGTTCAGTCAGTTTTTCTTGCAGACTGAGTAAATTTTGTGAGAACTCAACAAAAGGGCTCCTAACCCAGTCATACATTTCTGATGACAAAGGGGGAAAGTATTGGTCAAGCTTTTCTGTCAGTGATTCCAAATGACTGGTAATTAATGGGATGACTTCTTTATAATCTGTCTGACTCTGACGACAAGATGTTGAAAACGTCTTGAGCTTTGGTCGTTTCTGGCAGCTCTTCACAACAACAACAACATGTTTCCATTATTTCACCTTCGTTTTCAAATCGTATGAATGCCAACAGCTGAGCTTTACTTGTTATGTCTGTTGACTCATCGACTTGGAGAGCAAAGTTAGTATTTTTTAGTATCTCACACAAGACATCTTCAATATCGTGTGACATGTCATCCACACGCCTACTAATAGTACTAGAAACAGGAACTTTGTCAATTTTACTTTCAGCCTCTTTGCCTATCATTGTACTAACTATTATTTTACAAGCAGGCATTATTAGGCTTTCAGCAATAGTGAGACTTCATTTTTTGTGCAAATAGCTCAGCTACTAAATAGCTTGGTTCTTGAGCCTTTTCACTGACAGTTACCCTCTTCTCAAAAACTTTACGTTGTTTTCCTTGTGAATCCAAAAGTCGTTGAAAGTAATCAACTGTTTTATTTGACAAGTGGCCGTGATTAGTAGTGAAGTATTGATTTAACTTGGCTGGGGCCATAGCTGTGTAGTTTGCGGGGAAAAAACTAACTAATGCACAATGGAACGGGACAATTTTCATCTCCAGTCCATGTAAAACCCATGGCCAAGTAACTGTCATTGTAAAGGCGAATTTTGTTAATATCAGTCACGTCTTTTCCTGTTTCACTCATACTTGGCTCTGATAATTTTGATTCATTTTCACTGCCCTCTCCTTCACTGATGCGCCTTCTTTTCATATACTTCCACATTTTTTAAATTTTTGACGGCCTTATGAAAATACTGTTATATAGTTGAGATTTTAGATACACAAAAACAACCACAGTTTCGGTAAAAAGGTTAATTACAAAACTGAGCAAAGACTACAAATCTACAAAATAGCGAATGATCATAATGTGCACTAGAAAAGACTAGAAACGTGGAGAATTCTGGGAAGCAGAAGGGCAGGCACAATACAACTAAATATAACCTTAGATACGAACTGACCAAAACAAAACAAAGAGGCAGTTGGTAGCGTACGAAGATTACTCCAGTATTGTCAATTGCCGGACAAAAATTCCCACGATATTTTGAGGGAGATTTGGAATTTTTCGGGGTATTTCAAAATTTTTATTTATTTATTCCACGATTTCTCGCGGAACCCCTGACAATGGTCTGCGAAACACTGCCTCATGGTAAGGCCAGCCCTGAATGTAAGCTGCCCAGGAAGGCTGGGGCCACAGCATGGCAGCCCGGCTTCCCCAGGCCCTAGGGAGGTGGCCAGGAAGGATTGGGCTGGGGGTGGGCGAGGCTTGGCTCCAGAGGCGGAGCCTCAGGCAGAAAGGGTGGAGCTGGGGCTTGCCTTCCCCAGGTGGCCCTTCACCCATGGCCCACGCCCTCCATCTTGTGAAAGTGTTCGTTCAAATCCTGCCTAAAGAAACAAGTGAAAATGCATTTGATGATGGTTTCACACAGCTGCCAGTGTAAATGTGATTAGAAGCGGGTAAAATCTCTGTACTCAGGCTTTCTTTTCCCTCTGAAAAATACAGATTCAAGCCAAACCAAATCTTTTTCAAATTTGCACTGAATATATTGAATTATTTCAGTCCACAATAATGGGAGAAAAAAAATTAAAGCATTTTGTTTTGACACATTTGATTTTCAATATCTGTTTGTTTTGAATTTTACTGAAATATTTAAGGAAAAGCTATTTTAAAAAAGCCTGAAAAGAAAATTAATTTTGTTTGACAGAAGAGACATGTTTTTACTCTCCTTTTGCCAGAAGATTCAAATAATTTTTCTTTTGGATTGCAGAATTTAAATGATTTTTCAATTCAGCTACTGAAAGGGGAACCCCCCTCCAGTGATTTGCACATTTTTTTATCCAACTCAGTCATGGTACCACTATAAATCACACTTGTTTTTCAGCAGCCCAGGGCAAAGGAGGAGTTTTTCAGGCTTATGGAACCCAAAGGTACAGTAACAGGTCCATAGAGAGCTGTGTTAACTACGGCTGGTGGTACAGGAAGCAGGAGAAGGCAATGCCTTCCCGAACTTCTAGGCTCACCCCAGCCCCTCTATCCCCTGCTCACCCATTCAAATATCCAACCTAGACCTCCCCCACTGCAACGTGAGACCATTGCTCCTCGTTCTGCCATCTGTGGCCACTGAGAACAGCCTCTCTCCATCCTCTTTGGACCCCCCTCCAGGGAATTGAAAGATGCTCTCAAATCCCCCCTCACTCCAGTCAGTTTCTAGTGGAGTGTCCCAAGAATCTGTTTTATGGCCAGTTTTGTTCAACATCTTTATTAATGACCTGGATGAGGGGATTGGGTTGCAACCTCAGCAAGTTTGTGGATGACGCTAAGCTAGGGGCAAGGTAGATACATTAGAGGGCAGGGATTGGGTCCAGAGTGACCTAGACACATTGGAAGATTGGGCCAAAAGAAATCTGATGAGGTTCAACAAGGACAAGAGTCCTGCACTTGGCACAGAAGAATCCCAAGCATTGCTACAGCCTGGCTAAGCAGCAGTTCAGCAGGAAAGGACCTGGGGATGACAGTGGATGAGAAGTTGGATATGAGTCAACACTGCCCTTGTAGCCAAGCTGGCTAATGACATATTAGGGTGAATTAGGAGGAGCATTGCCAGCAGATCTAGAGAAGTAATTATTCCCCTTTATTTGGCACTCATGAGACCACATCTGGAGTATTGTGTCCATTTCTGGGACTCCAGCTACAGAAACGAAGTGGACACATTGGAGAGGGTCCAGTGGAGGACAACGAAAATGAGGACAACGGGGGCTGGAGCACATGACCTAAGAGGAAAGGCTGAGGGATTTGGACTTGTTTAGTCTGCAGAAAAGAAGAGTGAGGGGGGAATTTGATATCAGGTTCCGAAGAGGATGGAGAGAGGCTGTTCTCAGTGGTGACAGATGCAGAACAAGGAGCAATAAGTTGCAGTGGGGGAGGTCTAGGTTGAATATTGGGAAAAGATATTCCCTAGGAAGCGGGGAAAGCACTGGAATGGACTCCCTAGGGAGGTGATGGAATCTCCATCCCTAGAGGTTTTTAAGTCCCTGCTTGACAAAGCCCTGGCTGAGATGATTTAATTGGGGTTGGTCCTGCTTTGGGCAGGGGGCTGGACTCAATGACTCCTGAGGTCTCTGTCAGTCCTAGAATTCTATGATATTAAACCACATCAGTGTTGAAGTCAGATCCTACTGTGATGAGCAGGGCTCGATAAACTATAGAATCTACTCACCTGTGGCGAGTAGATTTCAGCTACGTGCCCTGTTTACCGGCGGTGCACGCATGCGCAATGCGGCTCTTGTGCATGCGCAGTGCGGGGCTGGCGAGCGGCTTTCACTGCCATTTGTCAAGCCCTCGTGATGAGTATGGTATAAATGGCTATGTAGGTAACTAAGAGTGGACAAAGTCAACATGAAGCTGGTTACCATTCAGAGATATTAGCTACTTATGTTCATTACACACAAATCTGCCATAAATCAGGGGACTGGAAGAAATCAAAGGACTGGACCCACTCTTGGAGAAATTAGAAAAGGTCCAGAGAAAGATGGAAAGATGTGGAGAAATTGGAGATGTGAAGAAATTGGAGAAGGTCCAGAGAAGAGCAACAAGAATGATGAAAAGTCTAGAGAATATGACCTATGAAGGAAGGCTGAAAGAATTGGGCTTGTTTAGTTTAGAAAAGAGAAGACTGAGTGGGGACATGATATCGGTTTTCAGGTATCTAAAAGGGTGTCATAAGGAGGAGGCAGAAAACTTGTTCTTCTTGGCCTCTGAGGATAGAACAAGCAGCAATGGGCTTAAACTGCAGCAAGGGACGTTTAGAATCATAGAATACTAGGACTGGAAGGGACCTCGAGAGGTCATCGAGTCCAGTCCCCTGCCCTCATGGCAGGACCAAATACTGTCTAGACCATCCCTGATAGACATTTATCTAGTCTACTCTTAAATATCTCCAGAGATGGGGATTCCACAACCTCCCTGGGCAATTTATTCCAGTGTCTGACCACCCTGACAGTTAGGAACTTTTTCCCAATGTCCAACCTGAACCTCCCTTGTTGCAGTTTAAGCCCATTGCTTCTTGTTCTATCCATCATTTTACCAGGGGATGAAGAAACAAGGCAGGGAATCATAGATGGACATTATGTATTTTGGATTGCTCTGTATCTCTCTTGGGTAGTACAGTAAAGAATGATAGACTGAAAAAACCTTCTGCAAAGCCTCAGTTTTATTGGCGACAACTATTCACTACAAAGGAATAGTTGGACATTAGGCTGGACATTACGAAAAAGTTCCTAACTGTCAGGGTAGTCAGACACTGGAATAAATTGCCTAGGGAGGTTGTGGAATCCCCATCTCTGGAGATATTTAAGAGTAGATTAGATAAATGTCTATCAGGGATGGTCTAGACAGTATTTGGTCCTGCCATGAGGGCAGGGGACTGGACTCGATGACTTCGAGGTCCTTTCTAGTCCTAGTATTCTACGATTCTATGACTCTTAGCAGCTCCCTCTCACCAACCAGGGTAAGACAACGACAAGACTGAATTCCAGAGAGGGGACCAGGAATCGTGAAAAGACACTGACCGAATTCCCAATGCTCATGGGGATAAGGAAACAAGGCAGGGAATCATAGATGGACATTATGTATTTTGGATCGCTCTGTATCTCTCTTGGGTACTACAGTAAAGAACGATAGACTGAAAAACCCTTCTGCAAAGCCTCTGTTTTATTGGCGACAACTATCCACTACAAAGGAATCCACTACAAACAATGAGGCTAGAATCATAGACTCATAGAGCTGGAGGAGACCTCAGCAGGTCATCAAGTCCAGCCCCCTGCCCAAGGCAGGACCAATCCCAACTCTGGGGATGGCGTGATTACAGCTCTTGGGGAATCCCAAGGGGATTAGACACTCGTGTGTGGCATACAGCAGCTGGACTCTAAGGTCCCCTTTCCGAGGAATATCTGATAGAGCTTATGCTTGGGGGTGGGGGTGAAGAGGCCAAAGGAGAAGACAGTGCCTGGAGCCCACTCAAACTTAAAAGCTCCCCATCAGGTGGGTGCAAACACAGACGCCTGGCGGGCCAGGGCAACTTGACTAGCGCTGCGAAAGAGAATCAGACAGAAAAGATCATATTGCCTCTGTAAATCCATGGCATGCCTGCATCTTGAGTACTGCACACAGATGTGGTCACCCCATCTCTAAGGTATTGGCAAAGGTACAGAAAAGGGCAACAAACATGACTAAGGGTATGGAACGGTGGTCGTCTGAGGAGAGATTAATAAAACTGGGACTTTTCAGCTTGGAAAAGAGATGACTAAGGGGGATGTGACAGAGGTTTATGCAATCATGATTTCTGTAGAGAAAAATAGTGTTAATGATTCCTCATCATACAAGAATGAGGGGGTCACCAAATGAAATTAATAGGTAGCTGGTTTAAAACAAACATCACAATGTATAATCAACCTGTGGAACTCCTTGCCAGAGGATGTTGTGAATGCCGAGAATATAACAAGGTTTAGATAAATTCATGGAGGACAGGTCCATCAATGGCTATCAGCCAGGATGGGCAGAGATGGTGTCCTTAGCCTTTGTTTGCCAGAAGCTGGGAATCAGTGACAGGAAATGGAACACTTGATCCCCTGTTCTGTTCATTCCCTCTGGGGCATTGGCCACTGTCAGAAGACAGGATACTAGGCTAATGGACCTTTGGTTTGACCCGGTATGGCCATTCTTATGTGCAAGGTCTGGGTAGGAAAGATGATCTGGAACAAATCTTGGTCTTACTGAAATCAATCACAAAACTCCCATTATTTCCAGTAAGATTTGGTGATCTATAAATGCCAAGTATTGGGGTCTGCAATACAGAGGCATTTAAATGACCTAGAAAACAGAGGATATGGTGTACTGGCTACTCACTGAGAAGAGTAAATTCCCACCAAGGAAATGAACGCCTTCATGAGAATTTAAAAGCATTTGCATGCTCATTTGAGCTTTGGCAAATTTCTAACTTGATGAAAGAATGAACTGAAAATTTAATTTAAAGTAGGAATTTCTATCCCCCTATTAAATATGTGTATTCATAACACTGATTAAATATCCAGTAACCCAAATCCCTGGGTCTTCTCTGTAATTTTTCTAATAAACTTGTGGTTAGAACTGTAAGCGGGTTGAAGGTTTTATAGAGTATTCTTTGCCTTGGATATTACAGAAGTAATTAAAGGGTTGATAACTCAGACCACAAACAGGTAAGAGTTGCATTTATTTCCACTGCACAAAATGGGAATGTGAATTAGGGATAACGACTGAGGAAATTAAGTTTGATAGGAGGAAAAAACAAAGTGTCATTTCAGTTAAAAAAAAACAACCTTGCCAATGGTATTGGAACCATATATCAATTTCCAGAGTTAAAGGGTTTGCAAAATAGTAAGTTATGAAAGATGTAAATTTTCTTTGATTTCTGTCCAGAGAATTGGGAGGGAAGAAACAATCAACTCACACAAAATTATCCTGAGTAACTAAAGCACCTGAACCTTCTTACTTCTCATTTTAAAAAGAAGTGTTATAAATGGTTTGTTATAGCTCATGCAAAGTCTCACAAAATAACATTCCAATTTTCTGATGAAGTGGTAATAGATTCCATTTGTATTTGCTTGTGATTTGACATGTAAAAAGCTATTTTTTAGCGCAGGCATGCAACTAAAATACAGTCTATTGAAAGTGTGCGGCAGAAATTCAGCAAGAGAGAACACAAACTTTCTCATTTAATCTACTTGAATCGCATTGAAAGGACTTGCACAGCGACTCTTAGTAATTAGTATAGTTGTTTTCAAATGGTGCATATCATAGCACAAACCCTATGAGCTATTCTCAGAGCTCCTTTAAGTTCTGTGTACACTACAATACTTCTGCCATGTTTGACAGCTGCCTTTCCATCCCATTCAGTCATCAAATGGTATTGTCCTTTTGCTCTGTACAAGGTCAACTGAATGCAATGCCCATTTTAACACTGTTTTAAGAAGACTGTTCCCCTCTAAATTCTATGCAACTAACTCCTGCCAGATATACACTGCTCCCAAGTCCGTCTCCTTAGAGGAAGTAGCGCTGCTGGGACAGAAGCCCTTTAAAACAAAGCAGCCAGATGGCATGTATTGCTGAATAGCAACCTCTCTCATGGAAGAGCTATCGGATGAACTTCAATGGTCAGAGGTGTGCCGGAAGGTAACTGAAAGAGAGACTTGTCAGGATTCTTCATCTGATGATCCTTAAGGGCTTTACAGAATCTTCACACAAAGCCACAAACCTCATCTTCTGCAGGAAGGAAGCATTATCTACAATTAACAAGTGAGGAAACAGAGCATAGAGATTTGGGGCTGAGATTTTTAAAGGTTTTTAGGCAGCTTCGCCATGTCTTCACTATGCTGAAGATTGACGCTGATGCGATCTGATCTTCTGCAGTTTGATTTAGCAGGTCTAGTAAAGACCCACTAAATTGAACTCAGAGGGCGCCCTCATGAGTGCTGGTACTCCTGCTCCTTGTGAAGAGTAAGAGAAGCGGAAGGGATTGTTTGCTCCTGTCAATCTCTCATGGAGACTGCAGGAACTCAAATTAAGATACATCGACTCCAGGTACGTAATTAACATAGGTGAAATTACGTATCTTAATTCGACCTTGCTGCATAGTGAAGACATGGCCTGGGATTTGCAAAAGCAGTTTAAGTGGCCTGACACCAGATTCCAGGAGGGTTAGGTGCCTAGGTGCTTCTGAAAATTCTTTTAGGCACCAAAATATCTTCAGAGCTCTGGCCCTTAGTGACTCATCTAAGGTCACAGAGCATGCTGACATCAGAGGTGGAACGAGACACGCCCATCTCCTGACTTCCCTCTTGGGGGAGAGACTCTGAGCCTCTCTTTAAGGTATATTTTTCCATCAACATGAGGACTCTTGGTTTGCTAATTCTTAACTGCCTGCTGTGCTTGGTCCATCCCAGAGGATAGCCTGTCTGCTTTATTTTGGTTCTATCCAAAGGCAAAGTCATTCTCATTGGCGGATAAAGCTGGTGTCTTCCACGGGGACTTCTTAGCAGTCTCACTGATTACAGACCAGAACTGAATGCTACTGAATCATTTCTTTTCCTCCTGAAGCAGCAACCCATAAAAGGTTCCTCTTTGGTGAAAAATAAACTCTCCTGGTGTTTGCAATGCAAGCTCACTGCCCATTGGAGGGTGTGTGTGTGTGTGTGTGTGTGTGTGTGTGTGTGTGTGTGTGGCTGGCTTGTTTTATTTTGCTCTTTCTTGGTGGGTCTGCCATTTGTGCTGACAGCTGTCAAGCTTCTGACACTGAAGACAAGAGCCGGTGCTCCAGTGGGAAGCCTGGGTCCTATTTAGCACAGCAAGAGCAAAGTTTGGAACATAAGCCTCTCCAAGATACTGAGGATGTGTGCAAACACAGGACAGCAAACAAGCCTTTTCAAAAACCCGGCCGAGTTGCCGCTGAAGGCAGGGAAATCAGTCTAAGCACAATATTGCAGGGTCATTTTACCACACGTCTCTTAATGAAGAGCTTCAATAGAGATTAATAGAATTTTAAACCAATATACAGAATTCTACACAGCAAGACTATAATTCAGCTGGCTGATTTAAAAGATACCTATAGAAAGGGTCTCTCTAAATCAGTGGTCTCCAACCTTTTTAAACCCAAGATCACTTTTTAAGTCTCAGAACAGGCGAAGATCTACCGCCCCGCCCTTTCCTTGAAGCCCCGCCCTCTCTATTCTCCTGTCCATCACTTGCTATCCCCAGCCCTTATACACTCTTAAACTGTTTATTTTTAAATTATGCAATATATAAAATTAAAATCACATGTATAGTTATGAAATAAATGGTCTGTTTTTAATTCATGCTATTTAAATGTCAA
>JANRFK010000351.1:2337804-2351830 GCA_030068395.1 Apalone spinifera
TGTAAATGTACTGCGCAGGTGCGCAGTTCAAAGAGGGCTCAAGAGCTACTCTTAAAGCCCCTGAGATCTACCGGTTGGTGACCACGGCTCTAAATCTACTATCTATTTTAGGGAGTTTGCTCATCTGCATGTCTGTCTGTAAGTTGGTTTGTTCAAAAACTCCTCCCAAATGGTAAGAGTTAGGATCCCAGATTTGGGAGGCCACTTCCTCTTCTCCTAACAAAGCCAGGTCAGGGTTTGGTTGTACCAGGACAATGGGAGGTGCATGGAATGCGACTGTTTCACACCAAATGGAAAACAGGGGGGTGTGATAGCAGGGACAGTTACACTCAAAGACCACAGGGAGGCAGCAAGCACGCCAGCGGGGGGAGCAGCCACTGGCTGGCAGCAAGGCCCCGAGCATTCCAGGCTGCCCCGAGGAGAAGCTGGCTGGCAGGATGCGCAGCACCTGCTGGTCCCCTGGGCCGGCCAGGTAAAGTTTTCTAGTTCCATATGTTCAAAAGGCACAAATCGGAGTTGGTGGCTTAACAGCCTTTTATCAACTCTCCCAGCATTCTTTTCTAGAACGCTATTTCGTTTCTGAAATCTATTGCTTTCATTCACTGTTCTTTCTACCTACAGTACCTTACCCAATATGGATTTTACACAGTGCAGAATGTTTTTATTGCACTGAATGTGTAGGCTTAAAGCTCTAACCCTGCTCCAATCCTTCAAATAGGTGTTATAAAGAGGAAGGTGATCAATTACATGCTAGGCCCATAGGAAGCAGGCCAATCTGCAGCTGGGCAGATTTAGATTGGCCATTAGGAAGTCCTAGACTAGGTTTCCAAGGGAGGCTGTGGAACCCCCCTCGCTGGAGGTTTTTTAGAACAAGTCGGACAAATGCCTGTGAGCAATGATTTCTTGTGTGACGTTGCATGCCCATGTTCTTTATGGAAATATGTTTTGGAATATGAATATGCCTAACATGAAGATGCTTAAAATATTGCATGTACCATACCACTAAAAAGCTTGTGATTCACTGAATGTGTATATTCTACTTATGTGCATGTATCATCCTGTATGGATATGTCTACACTTGCTCCCTATCTTGAGATAGGGATGCAAATGTAATGTACCGAAATTGCTAATGAAGCATGGGATTTAAATATCCCGTGCTTAATTAACATAATCGCTCCATACAATGAGGTTTAACAGTTATTTCGAGAGAACGATGCTACACAGGACGTTTTATTTCGCAATAATATGATTTCAAAATGGCAGCCGGACGCGATTATGCTAATTAAGTGCAGGATATTTAAATACCGTGCTTCATTAGCAAAAATGTAACACTACATTTGCATCCCTAGCTCGAGATAGGGTACATCTACACTTTCTCCCTATTTGAAGTAAGAAATATGAAGCATACATCTGTTTACTGATCTAGATATACAGGGTGATGGTCATTAGCAGTATTCAAGGAACTTAATGGCCCGGTACCGATGACAAAATTAGATGAATAGTCTTGTTTTTCTTGTAAGCCTGGACTATGGTTGGTGCTGCCAAGACATGTGCCCTGAGGTCACCTGAGGCAGGAACCCATTTTGGATGTGGTACTTTTCCATGGGAGGGGGAAAAGTGTTGAAACTAAACACAAAGGATTCCCACATTGGGCAAAATCTGTTTATAGGCAGGAGACCAAACAATAGGGGAGCTAGCAGTAGCCAGACCCCAAGATACCCCAGGCTTACCACCGAGATGACTGCTGGAAACAGCTAAGACTGAATGGGGGAAGGCTGCTTGTGAGGAAGAGGATTAAAACTACTGGCATGGTAAGAAATTGCATGAATCGGGGTGGGTGGGGTGCATGAGATTCAGCCACACCCTCTTTCCTCAAAGGTGCCTGGTGGGTGGGAAGCTTGGAGTTGGGGCTGTCTCAGATGTGGGGGAGATACCCCCAGACAGCTCCTAACACCTGTATGGGGATTCTGTCTCTTCTCTGCATGGTTTTAGGAGAACCAATTCCATTCCAGGCACACCCCATTGTCCTGGCAGAACCAAACCCTGACCTTGCTTTAAATTATGATAAGAAGCTGTATATCTCCATGAATTTGGTGGTCCTAGCTCCTAACTGTGTTGAGAAGCAGTTCATGAACAAACGGACAGACACAGAGACAGGACTCACTCACGGACAAACTCTCTCAAATATGTATATGTATATGTATATGTATAGTAAATAATCATGTTTGCGACAACTAAACAAAAAGCTGTTCTTTGGGTGGACAAGGACGGTATTTTTGCTTTTCTTGGATGCTGAAAAGGGTTCTAGCTGGGCTGTATTTCCTCTACAAATGGGAAAAGAAGGAAAATATTTTAGATGCACAGTCCACTCCAATAGACAGTCCACTCCAATAGACTGATTTTTATCACCTAACTCAGGGCGCCCGACAGCTTAGTCAATTTAGCTTTAAGTGGACCCTTCTCTCTGCAACAGATGCAATGATGTATTTGCTGGCAATCTAAACGGCAAGCGGAAGGAGTGAAGCATACAGAATCCTCCCAATTCTGAATATCAAAAGCTGATGGCAGCGCTTCAAGTGAGGGATTAATGAAGCCAGATAATGAAAAGCATGAGGCAGGCAGAGCACAAGCTGCACATGAATGCTGGGCCAGTTCTGTATTTCACACAGCTTGAATGTCGCCTGGTGAAAGATTGATATCCCTCCAGATCAATATTTGAGACAAACCTCCCCCAATATTTTTGCTTTTCTGAGATGCTGAATAAAATACCACGCTCTACATTCATAGTTTTGCCAGGCACCTTTTCTCCTCGGCCGTTGTCCTCGTATTCTGACTCTTCACACACTTGGCCATGCACCACAATCTTGACGTGCACTAATCCATGAAATTCCAGACCCGGGCCCTGGCACAATTCTGTCAATTCAGTTATCCCCTATCTTGCCGCCCCTCCACCCATTCCACTCATAGAAACCCAGACAGCATTGGAAAAGCCCTTATTCCTGACTCTGGCTAGGCCCGCCAATGGGGCGAGGAGGGGAAAGGGGGAAGCTGCAGGCCCTGCGCCCTTTAAATCACTGCTGGAGCCCCAGGTGGCATGATCTAAGAAGTCTAAGAGCTGGTGAGGGGGAGGGCACAGCATGGTCCAGGCAGCAATGGGGGCTGATTTTCCCCAAGCCCACCCCTTCTGCCTGAGGCTCTGCCCCTTCTGGGAGCACAGAGCTACCCCCTCTCCCACCTTGCTCAGTGGCCCTGCAATTCCAATGGTCCCCCGCACCCTGGCTATTCAAGCTTTTTATCAATCTCACACCGTTATCCTGCAGTAACCCCTCCTGTGCCAGTGCTACATTCCCACACGTCTTTGCCCATTTGCTCCGATCCTCACCTTCCCCCCTGCCACTGCACCCCAACCTCCCTTCATGCTACACTGTGTGATAGACCCTGCTAGAGAGATACCAAACACTTCCACTTGACTGAGATCCAAACCTGGGTTCGAGTATACACAGGCAGAATGCGATGTGCTGGCTTGGAGCCTTTGAATGCATGAAATGTTCATTCGAAAATGGAGGCAGCCCATTTTCCAGCAGACTCTTGTCTGCACCGGGAGTTGGTCACAGGTTTGCATCAGGGCATAATTTGTAATGAAAGAAGTGCTGGACCACAAGGAGTTAGGAGGTAGGGCTTAGCCCTGTGAGCCCTGGCACACCCAATGCACTGGTTTCAGGCTTAGAGCTCCCCCTAACCTACTGGATGATCACAGGTAAATGAGTTGGGGTTGGTTTGGCTTTGAGCAGGGGGTTGGAGTAGATCTCCTGAGGTCTCCTTCCTAGTCTAATCTTCTATGATAAACCCGTATCTTTCATGGACTATCTGAGTATCGCAATCCACCTGCACAGATCACAGTGCAGGAGACAGTACTGAAGGGTAATCCACAGGCAGTATGGCATGTCAGAATCGACTCTCAAACCATTAGACACGACAGTGGTGGCCATTCACAATCAGAAGAGTGGATGGGCAAGATGAATTCAAATGGGGCCAGGTGCAGAGAAGGGTTCCTAAGATGAGAAGGGCAAAGAAGTGCCTGTCTTATGGGAGGATGCTGAAAAAGCTTGGCTTGTTTAGCCTAGCCAAACAAAGGCAGAGAGAATTTTATTGCTCACAATAAATACTTCAGGAGACAAGCTATTTAAACTAAGGGACAGTGCTCCCAACTGGATACAAACTGGCCATGCATAAATGCAGGCTGGAAATGAGAAGGTTTCTAACATTCAGAGGAAGGCAGCTCTGGAGCAGCTTTTTAAGAGGGGTACCAGGAGCAAACAACCAGAACCATCCTCAGGATTTATGGGGTCCTTCACAATACTATTAAACAGTTGCCTTTTTGCTCGATGGCAGCCGAGGGGCAGGGATGACAACTTTTTAGCAACATAATTTTATAATCTTCAGCATCACATGAATGAAATAGTTTTGAAGCAAATTTTAAACTAAAATCCTGTCGACTAACACAATAAATTCAGAAACTGACGGTATATATCTGGGGTTGGAAAATGCCTGTTAAATGGTTTCATTACTGCTTGAATGGCTTTTTCACAGGCAGGGGTCTAATAGCTCTGGCAGACATTGTCACTTGTAAGTTAACTAGATCTTCTCTGGAGGAAGAAGTCACAGAACAGGGATAGGAAGAGATGGGTGGGTGGACATTAAGACCCAGTGGTGCCCCAAATTTTTGGATACCCTACGCAGCTGAATATTCTGTGTAAGGACTGCCCTGCAAACAACCTAACTAGTTAGGATATGTCTACACTTGCCCCCTACTTCGGACTAGGGAGGCAAATGAAGCATACTGAAGTTGCTAATGAAGAGCGGGATTTAAATATCCCGTGCTTGATTAGCATATTCATGGCTGGTCACCCGATTTAACTTGCTGCGTGTAGACGCAGTAGTCCGATTTAAAACCCTTCCCTCGAATTAACTGTTACTCCTCCTTGCACCAGGAGTAACAGTTAATTCGAGGGAAGGGTTTTAAATTGGACTGCCACGTCTATACGCAGCAAGTTAAATCGGGCAACCGGCATTTTAAAATGGCAACTGGCCGTAGACATACCCTAAGAGATGGAGCCAGTGGTAACAGCCCTCAATGTAGTGAGCCAGGGTCCCTTTCAATTCCTAGTTATGTGGGGATTTGACAGCCTCAGATGAAAAGCACTGAAGACATTTTATTTCACTTGAAGAAGCTCTCTCTCTGTAAAGTTACTGTTTGGCAATGGATATTTTTATGTGCAAGCCGGCTGTTCAGATAACAACAGAAGCTAATTTTGAGTCGGCACTGTTCCAAAGATGAGTGTGTGGAGTTATAGGACTAAATAAAACTTTGATAGCAGTGCAATGACTGTCAAGTAACCCACATTTTTAACTAATGTAAATTTAGATCAATGTTAATTAAAAATATGTGGGATATCTTAGCTACACGGGACAATACTACCTTATCAACTAAACCTAGCACTTGATCCTACAGTGTGATCTAGGCAAACAGAACCTTCTCCCCAGGAAGAGGCTCAAAATGACTTCTGGACCAGCGTGCTAGCCTCATGTGAAACATACAAGTTTCAGCAAGTTGCCACTGACATTCCAAACTTCTTTCTGAAAGGCAACGGGAAGCCAGGTTTATAAAAAACATTAGGTTGACCGAGTTACAAAAATCCACCCTCCTGGCAGAATTCAGCTGACAACCTCCAGTGTAGGAAATGTGGTAGATTATTTACATAGATGGGCAATCCTCTCATCAGCACAGGTAGACAAGCCCCCCAAAAAAGAGTTTGAACTACAGGTTCACTTTGCCAACGCTACCTTTCTTCCTGCACAAAGGTAATGAAATAAGCAGCATTATGTGGTTCTGTCAGACCCAATCTCAAATAGGGTAGCTTGAGTGAAGACATGCTGAGCCAAATTCTGCTCTGTCATGCCAATGTCAAGGAATAGCTGCACCTAGTTGTTCACGACTTCAAATAGTGGAACAAAGCTGAATCTGATCCACTTTTACAACATTTCCACTCAATAGGCAAAATATTCTCTGCCTCCTCCAATTTATTACCCTTCTCTAGGATGAGACAGCCCCATAATTACTAACACTGTAGAATTTGTTCTCTTAATTACACATTTGTTCCTTTTTAGTGGAGCAGAGGGAAGTCACTTAAAAGCGTCTCTTGAGTCTATACAAAATAGTTTAAGTTGACAAACTTTCACTGAGATTAATTTTACTTGCAGTGACTGACAGTCATCATGAAAATCGGAGAGCAGCTGTTCAAAGTGTCGAATCAATGCAACAAGCGTCAAGGTGATTAAAACTACTCATAAGGAAAGAAAGTGCATGTAACAACTTTCTTAGAGTATTAAGCTTAGCTGGCATCTTTTGTTTTATTTAATTTAGTAACTTACTTTGACCTGTCTGTTATCACTTGCAACCACTTAAAATCCTACTTTTCTCTGCGGGCGAACTGAGCATTTACAGAAGGTTTTCTGAAAGCACTGACTACTTATGTATACATACTAGGTGTTCAGTTTCCTTCCACTATAAGGTCCCCTAGTCTGAAAAGAGGAGATTGGGGTAGAGGGTCTAAGATACTGCTCTTCAAATATTTGACAGGCTGCCATAAAAAAGACGGAGAAATGTTGTTCTTACTTGCCACAGAGGGTGAGACAAGCAGCAAAATACCATAGAATCACAGAAGGTTAGGACTGGAAGAGACCTCAGGAGGTCATCCAGTCCAACCACCTGCTCAAAGCAGGAGCAACCCCAACTAAATCATCCCAGCCAGGGGCTTAGTCAAGCCAGGACTTAAAAACCTTTAGGGGTGGAGATTCCACCCTCTCTCTAGGGAACCCTCCTAGTATGTAACCTAGACCTCTCCCACTGCAACTGGAGAAGAGACGATTGCTCCTCGCTCTGTCATCTGTCACCACTGAGAACAGCCTTTCTCCATCTTCTTTGGAACCTCCCTTCAGGGAGTTGAAGGCTGCTCCCAAATTCCCCCTTCTTTTCTGTTGCAAACTAAACGAGCTCTCAGCCTTGTCTCAGAAGTCACTTACCCCAGCCTCCTAATCATTTATGTTGCCTTCCACTGCACTCTCTCCAACTGGTCCACATCCTTTCTGGATGCAGTACTCCAGATCTTCAAACTACAGCAGACCAGAAAAGTTTCCTAACTGTAAGAACAGTAGGACAGTGGCAAGTTGTAGAAGCTCCTTCATTGGAGGTTTTCAACGAGAGGCTGCAGACCCATCTGCCCTGGATAGTTTAACGCACAGCACATCCTGCCTCTTTGCAGGGGGTTAGACAAGGTGACCCTGGAGATCCCGTCTAACTCCGTGTCTCTCTGATTCATAGACAGATGCAGGGAAATTTCGAGACTTGTGCAGACCTGGTTTATGACTTTATAAATGCAAATAACGGCTTCCCCTCAAATCACCAAAGGAGTGCTTTAGATGAAGGGGCCCATCTCTCACTCTCACACTGAACCATCCTGTATTAAAGAGAGTTGGCTGAGAAATCTATGCACCGCCAGCTGAATCACAACAATGATTGGCTAGTGTGTACTTATCACTGCACCCACCAGTTTCTGTGTATGCAAGTGCAACACTATCCTCTAATGGGTGGACTCAATTACTCAACAGTGTTTCTTACAGAGTTAATAATCCCCTCTGCAAACTGGACTGCGTGGGGAGCAGACAGCATCAGGTATCTTACCAGCTTTACCATGATGCAGTATCATTTTTGCCCACTCCTTCCTATTCTGCTATATTCCAAAAACTAGTCTGGACTAAAAAATGCTCCTTAATAGACTCCTCAAATCATTGTTAATAGCAGTCAGCCAACTTCAATTACTTCCAATGTTGCCTCAAACATACCATGAGTCACCGTAACATTGGTTACTAAATCCCATTCCTGCAGCTTACAAGTATGATTTGTGCCCTTATTAGAGCAATACCCTCGAGGCTCACCACATTGCGGTCCGTTTCAACTTCCTGTTCCTTTATATTTGTGGTTCTCTTAAAAGGCAGGTTTCCCGTCACATCTGTTAAGGTTAGATGCACCTGCCAACTCTCGTTCATTCATTCTTCTATACCGGGGTGGGCAAAATATGACCCCCGGGCTGGATCCAGCCCACCAATCCACTGGATCCAGCCCACGGACAATGTGGGGAGCCCAGGTAAGCTCCTCACTTGCCTCGCCCGCCTGCACACTGCTCAGAAAAGCAACTGTGGAGCAGTTTCTCTTTAAAAACTGTGAGCCCTAGAGGGGAGGGGGGAAAGCTTAAGGTGCTATGCCCACCCCCAGCACAATTCCACTGACCTGTTTCTGGCCAGAAACCAGTCAATGGGAGCTGCCTGTTTGAATAACAGGCAGCCACGAAGCACCACCGCCCCACCCCACCCCTCCAGGGATCATGGTAATTCACAGAGCACATGACTGCAGCCTGTGCAGGATGGGACAGGCAGGGAGCCTGCTTCAGAAACATGCGGTGTTCTGGTCATGAGTCACCCAGGTAAGTCTTCTGGCCAGATCCTCTGGCACCTCAGCCTCTCCTCCCCCCAACCCTCTGCACCCATGTCCCCTCCCAGATCTGGCATCCCGATCCCTTGCCCCAGATCACTATCCCTTCCTGCCCTAGCTCACGATCCAATCCCCTGCATCTCCTTCTATATCCCAATTCCCTGTCCTAGGTCACAACCCAACCCCCGGCACCGCAGTCCAGTGCCCCAGGTCACAACTGCCTCCTTCTTCCAAACTTCCTCCCAGACCCCACAATCCCTCTTGCACCCCAATCACTTATCCTAAGCTCCCTTCTGCACCCAACCTCCATCCCAGACCCCGTACTTCCTCCATCCGATATCATGGAAGAGAGTGGCCCTCAACCACTTTCCAAATTCTTGGAGTGGCCCCCCCATCAAAAAATATTGCCCTCCCCTGTTCTATACCATACATTATTTCTGTATAGAAGATTGAAAGAGGGGAAAGTACTAAAACCTAAGGAAATTAACAGAAATAGCTGACTTCTTATTAAACAGAGACTGATATCCTAATGAACAATGTAACTTCATTGCCCCAGTTCCAGTATTCTGCATCTAATTTGCATTGGAAGACAGCAAGCCCCCAGGACATTCTCAGTGGTTTTATCCAAGAGGAGCATGACCCAGTGAATAAGGCACTGGACTGAGAATCAGGGCTCTAACACTGATCAGCAGAGTGACCTTGGTCAACTCGCTTTACCTCCACTTTCCTTCCCATCCTGTGCCTTGTCCATGTAGATATAAAGCTCCTTGAGACAGTGACTATGATAGTAGATTCGTACGGTGCCTGGTTCAATGGGGCCCTCAATCTCAACTAGAGCTTCAAGGTGCCACCATACAATTAACTTACGATTTCTAGGATGATAGTGACCAAATGCCCCGAGTAGCATTGTACAGCACCTGACAGCATATTGCCCCAGAGAAAAAAAATATCAGTGAGTTTCCAACCCTACAGGGCTTATATATAAACAGGGAAAGGAACAGAGCATGAGGAAGCGACATATACCCCAAACTATTGCTTGTTTGATGTTACACTGACTTATCTGAAGCATTACTTTGATTTTCATCGGAATCCATTTTTCAAATTAATATACATCCCCCCCTCTGATTAGGGTGGACCAGAAAAGATGATAAATATACAGAATTCCCCTCCCAAGCCAAAATATCCTCCTGAACAATTTCGACCCAATATCCTTTAGGCTGGCAACTCCCAGTCTGGCTTTAAATATGCCATCCAGCTAGCCCGTATTCCATTCCATTCACAGAAATCTCACTCCCCCACATGAATTTGTGCCTGGGGGAAAATGAATGACAACCAAGGAACTATACTGAAGGCTGCATGGTAGGGATTTTCCACGGGCTGTGAAGGCAAACGGAACAAACAGGAGACTTGCCTTATTTCACAAAAACATGAATTGTTGCGAACCAAATGGCCAAAAAAAAAAAAAAAAAAAAAGATTAGCTCAGAAACTACAGAAGACAGGTCACTGTGCCCCAATGGGACATCCAGTCCTGCTCAGGAAGCAAAGTGCTTCGAAGATCATTCTCAAGCTAGCAGCCTAGATTGGCTCCATTGAAAGAAAATTGTTTTACTTAACCACTCAGAGACAATTCATCGCTCTGCCGGCATTTGGCCGCTGCTGACGTTGCTCTGCATTCTGCCACATTGTATTTTGTAATGCGAGATGGCATGGAAATGAACAACACTGGAAGCAGCACGCAGCCAGGCAATTTCCTTCAGGGGACGAGAAGAGGCATGTGAGGCTGGAACAGGGTGCCGGGGACACCCGGAGCTGGGAGCCACTGAGTTTCCTCTCCCTTAGAAGCAGTGAGCTTTGCTGGAGAACAGACTGTTAGCTCACTGTTAGCCTGTCCTTCCTTACCACCAGACTCCTCAAGATTCTCCAGGACCACACCTTGCCCAGCAACTCAAGACCCACTAAATGAACTGCCAATCACTCTCCACTTGACTCCAGTCCTCCACCAGAATAAGAAGCGTATGGGAAGTCGACGGGAGAGTTTCTCCTGTTGACCCCCGGCAGTAGAAACCCTGCAGCAACTCAACTTACGGTAGGTAGCTGGAGTTACTCAACCAAAGGTAAGTAGCTGTTCACGTAGCTGGAGTTGCATACCTTGGGTCGATATTGCCCCGTAGTGTAGACCAGCCTGTAACCCTGTTCTGGAACAGCATCTACAGACAGCTCAGGCCTAATGGTTGATCAGGGCCCATAATAATTGAGATGATACACTCTAAAACTTTTCCGTTGTTAATAAACGAACACGTGCATCCCTAGTGAATTCTATTGGACTTCTCCACAAATGACACATAAAATTCAAAAAGATGAGCTTATTTTTGATCCTTCACACAGTATGTTACAAAACACTTGTGCTATGTAAGTGATTTGTAAGGGCCCTACATCAGCTTGAAGAGTTCTGCTTGAACAACCCCTACCAATGTATTCATTTTAGGAGTTGAACATAGCAGCATGAAATAAAAAGCATTAGTCGGGGGTGTGTGTGTGTTTTATTGCAGTAATTTC
The DNA here is from genome assembly GCA_030068395.1 of Apalone spinifera. Taxonomy (NCBI): domain Eukaryota; kingdom Metazoa; phylum Chordata; order Testudines; family Trionychidae; genus Apalone; species Apalone spinifera. Next base: position 2,348,910 of record JANRFK010000351.1, read on the forward strand.
AAAACTTCACAAGGTACATTTTACATCACGCTACTCTATGCTGGGCACACCACTGTTAATATTCACAGTAAAATATTTTTACCAATACATACATTGGTGTTTTACTGCAGGACCGAGCTTACTCTGTGAATTGGGTGAGATTTTGCATGTGCTGCCTTTTGTCACAATAAGCATAAAATTATCACTGTATTGTGTCCCGCACCCCCACTTTCTTGCTTATCCATAGGCAGAGAAAATAGAATGTTATCTATAAATAGTTAGCTATAAATCAGCATAAAGAGAAAAAAGTGAGATACTTGAAGAATCTACTTTGAAGTTATGCATTCACAAAGTTATCCTTCTGTGGAATAATCACACAATAATCACACAAAGGGAGAAGACATACAAACATATATGTTTGATTTTAAAGGAAAGAGAAAGGGAAAAGCTATTCCTTGGAAGGATGTCAGTAAATGTTGGTGGTTATCCTGTTGTATGGGAGTCCACGTTCATGTTATGTTACTGCTGATGTCTAGAAGCAAGGGTAATAAAATTATTTCTAGACACCCATAGTGCCTAGAAAAAATTCAAATGCCCTATATTATAAGGAAGAGATTGAGCTTTCTTAAGTTATAAAAAAATGAAAGAAGTATGCAAATAGGGTTGGCTGAGATTTTTCAGAAGAACATTTTGAGAGTTAGGGTCCCTCCAGAGGTATCCTGGAAAAGTTCTGCCACATCCAAGGAATCCAAAAAAAATTCAGAAAAGCAGATGAGTTTTTTTAGCATCCTTGTGTGAGTAGGGTTGCCAAGTGTCCGGTATTCACCAGGCAGTCCGGTATTTGTGGGCTTCGTCCGGTAAAAATGCCAAACAGGAAATACCGGACATGTGAAATATCTGGTATTTCCTGTTTCCCTGGGACGGAAGCCCCGTGGGGACAATATTCCCCTGCCACGTCTGGTGGGGGCAAGGGAGTGAGGAGCGCAGCAGAGGCATAGCGGAGGGGGGCAGGAAGGGGCACTTGCCGGGCGCCATGCTAGGGGGGCGCTGGGCTGAGGTGGGAGTGGAGCACACGCTGCTTTGGCCCATGTGACCAGCAGAGACCCGGGAGCTGGCCACGTGATACCTCCCTCTACACAGTATGAGCCAAGGCAGCTGGGCCGGGCAGCAGGAGCTGCAACTTTAAAAGTCAGATTAATTTACCCAGCTACCCTGTTCCTCCAGTGCCTGGCTCTGCGGCGGGCTGAGGGATTAGATTGGGATGGGGCACTCCCGGCGCTGGGGATGCCTGGCTCAGGGGGAGGGGTGAGTGCACAGGGATGGGGGGGCACTAGTGGAGCCTGGCTCTGGCGGAGGGGTAGGTGCATTGGGGGTTAGTGTGTGGCCCCAAACTAGAGGGAGTGGTGCAACTTTTGCTTAATAACTTTGGTCTCCCCCTTTTTTTCCCCCTCCAACAGAATTTTTTCCCGGTGGGTTTTTTTTTGGTGGGGCGGGGGAGGGGGTGAGGGTGTTGTTTTTTGTTAAACCATCTAGCAACCCTATGTGTGAGGGAGTCAGAGAAGGTTCTGGCAGTGCAGGAGCTAAATGAGACCTTTTTGCCCAATTAGCCCCACCCCATTTTACCTGCAGCCAATGCCAGGCCTGGAGGGGGAATAAAAGGAGGGAACCTGGCTCAGTTCAGGGCTGACCAGCGAAGAAACAGGAGTTGGTTCTGCGGTCCACAGGACCTGAGCCAGAACTATTGGCTGAGTCGGCCGCAGGAGGACCTAAGCCTCCAACCTCCCTCCCCCCCCCAAAACCTCTAGGTGCAAAGAACCAGAGGGAAATTGGACTCTTGGAGACACTCCCCAAACTGAAGGAGCAGACTTTGCTGAGTGGCTGGAAGTCCTGAACCCCAGGCCCCCAGCTAATTCCAGGACCTAACCACCCGGGAACTCCGCTGCTGGTGGGACCTGGCTACACCCTGTAAACCTCATTTTATGAGGAAGAAGGGATGTTCCAAAAGAGGGGTTTTTCCCCCCGACATTTGGCCCTATGTAGATGGGCCAAATGTTGGAAAAGCCTCTTTTGGAAGAAAAACGGAAAAAGATACACAAATTGTGGTTCGCAATTTGCGTATCTTTTTCCAACTTTTGTTGTAGCGTAGACATTGCCTCAGTGTTGAATTTGCTAAGCAGTTTCAGTTTCCACAAAAGCTGAACTGCTCATTTCGATATTTTCTAAATGTGTTGATTTTTCAATTGGAACTGACTTTCTTTTTAATTTTACTTAAAATTTCTTAAAAAGAGTTTTAAAAAAACTCCTTCAAATGTGTTATATTTAGATAAAAAAATCTTTACTTCAACTGGCTAGATTTTTCTTCCACTTTTTCAGCTTTGCCACCAAACTGAACCCCCCAATTGTTTGCATGGGTCTGTATGCAAAAGTGGTAGGGGGAGAAAGTTACGATCTTCAGCTGAACACACGTGTTTGGGAAATCTGAACCCAAGCTACTCATGTGGCGTATTACTCATAGACTTTAAGGTCAGAAGGAACCATTATGATCATCTAGTCTGACCCCTTGCACAATGCAGGCCACAGAATCTCACCCACCCACTCCTAGAATAATCCTCTCACCTAGATCTCAGATATTGAAGCCTTCAAATAGTTTGAAGACCCCAAGTTGCAGAGAATCCTCCAGCTGTGATCTGTGCCCCATGCTACAGAGGAAGGCGAAAAACCTCCAGGGCCTCTGCCAATCTACCCTGGAGGAAAATTCCTTCCCGACCCCAAATATGGCGATCAGCTAAACCCTGAGCATGTGGGCAAGACTCACCAGCCAGACACCCAGAAAGTTCTCTATAGTAACTCTTATCATCCCTCCATTGATCTATTTACCACTAATAATAAATGGTCAAATAGTTACCAAGATCATGTTATCTCATCAAACCATCCCCTTCATA
>JANRFK010000351.1:2376775-2386881 GCA_030068395.1 Apalone spinifera
GGCTGGTAGTGGTCTGTGGTGGAGATGGAGAGAAAGTCTTCTCTTCGGTAGACTAAATAAACCCAAATCCCACAGCCTCTCCTCATAGGTCATGTGCTCCATCCCCCTCATTTTTGTTGCCCTCTGCTGGACCCTCTTCAACATGTCCTCATCCTTTCTGTAATTGGGGCCCAAAATTGGATGCAATACTTCAGCTGTGGCCTCACCATTGCCGTATAAAGGGGAATAAACACTTCCCTAGATCTACTGCCAATGCTCCTACTAATGTACCCTGATATACTATTAGTCTTCTTGGCTACAAGGGCACACAGTTGACTCATATCCAGCTTCTCATCCACTGTAATCCCCAGGTCTTTCTCCTGCCGAACTGCTGCTCAATTGTGAACGCTTCCAGCAAGCACACTGAATACCTGTACTTTGCCAAGAGATCCCCCTTCCCTCTGTAGTCATGGAAAGTATCTTTGTTTACATAGAGGAAACAAATTAACAGATTCAAGGTGCAGGATTTGTCACAGGCTGGACAGAGATGGGAGCAACAGGTCATGGGAGCGCTTTGCTAAGGTATCGGCAGCCATCACTGACATCAAACCAGGTGAAATGTCATGTCAGCCACTGACATGCTGAAGTTCTGAATTTCTTTGAACTCCAGCGGCAGGAAAAGTTTCCATACTCCACACTGCAAAGAAAAGCTGCAGTTGTGTCCTTGACTCTGGGTTCCACCTAGGGATGTGAATGATTAACTTGTTAATCACCAGAAAGAGAGCAGATGGGGAGGGAAAGAGACGGGGGGAAAAACGTCTTGTCGATTACAGGGGATGGACAAGATTTTTTCCCCTTTCTCTCCTCATCTGCTCTTTCCTGCTATTTATTTTTAACTCTGGACCCCTTGTTCCATTCAGCTTAAGAAGTGGGTTGTGCCCATGAAAGCTCATGACACCATCTACATTTGTTGTTAGTCTCTAAGGTACTGCAGGATAATTCGTTGTTTTTTTAAGTCTTTTCAGTTAGGGTACATGTAGACTACAGGCTTTTGTCGACAGAGGCTTTTTCGACAAATACTGTCGACAAAGCTTCTGTTGACAAAGAGCATCTAGACTACATCCAGTTCTGTCAACAAAGCAAGTCGCTTTGTCGACATGAGAGCGTAGAGGCAAAGGACAGTATAGATGCAATAATGCCTTCTCGACAGAACTCTGTTGTTCTTCCTCGTAGAATGAGGTTTACTGCCGTCGACAAAACTGCTGAATTCTGTCGACGTTATGTCGACAGAACTCAGCAGTAGTGTAGACACAGGTATAGTTTTGTCGGCAAAAGTCCACTTTTGTCGATAAAATCCTGTAGTCTAGACACACCCTTACAGACTAACCGGCTACTCCTCTGAGATAGATAATCACCATACTGGGTGATGCTTACTGGGTATGGTTAACCAGTGGGAGCTGGAGCTGTGCCCCACTCAATGTAGGCATGGGGCTTCTCCAGCTTGGTGGGGCCCGCTACTGGCGGGGAGTCTATCATCCCGGCCAGAGCAACCCGCCGCAGGTGGGGCTCCTTCCACTTGCTCCCACTTGAACAGTGAACCAATTTAGCATAACGTTTAACTGTTTAAACAAGATTCTCCATCCCTAGACACACATTTTCTGCCCCTACTTTTAATTACGAGCCACAGATATAATAGAATTTGCTGGTAAGTCCTCTGTAATTACACAGTAATTGCCTAGCAATCGCCTTAATGTAATACAAATGCAACAATCTTCAGCAGCCTGTAATTACTATGGGTCTGCATCTGAGGGAACGCACACGAGCCTGCGTTTCCCTTGTAATGAGATGGTAAGTTCCCAGTTACTGCGTGGCAATAGCCTACCCATTCAGTGATTGACATTCACAAGGTTAAGTGAAGAGGGGGCAAGAGAGATTTTGCAAGGGCGGGGCAAGAACAACATAAAGAGAACGGCATTGTGGTAAAGGCGCTGGGCTCGGATTCCCAGCTCTGCCACAAGACTCCCTTTATGACTTTTCTAAGTTATTTAATGTCTCTGTGCCTTGATTCCCAGCTGAAAACTGGGAGATAAAATGTCCCTTCCTCACTGGTGTCTTGTAGAACTAACTTCAGTGTGGTAAGACTGCCTATGCGAAGTAGTAAGAGAGATGTAGCCATGTTAGTCTGGTCTTGCTGAAACAAAAGACAGGACTATGCAGCACTTTAAAGACTGATGGTTTATTCGGTGATGAGCTTTCGTGGGCCAGACCCACTTCCACAGATCAAATTGTGGAAGAAAATTGGCACGACCATCTATACCAAAGGGATACAATCAAAAAAAGGGATACAATCAATGCGAAGTGTGGCATCTGTCTCTCACCTGACAGAGTGACAGTACTGCAAACCCCATACCCTGGTGTGGGCCAACCCTAAAGGAGTTGCTGAACATTCAATCTAAACAGCCAAGACAGACCAAAGGTTATGAGGAAAAGGGAACGGCGCACAAGCAAAACAAACTGGGAGACAGGCAGCGAAGAGCACGTTAGTTCCTTAACGTCTGTTTAGTTCCAGTGTTTGTTTTAGATTTGGGGTGGAGTTTAGCGAAGCAGAGATAAAGGAAGAGTGAAGGTGGATGGTTATGGAGGGGAAGGAACACACAGGGGTCAGATGCGGAACATGAGGGGCGGATGGAGAGTGGGTGAATTGAAGGGACTAGGTAGGAGGGAAATGGAGCAACCAGTCAATCAGCACAGAGGGGAGAAAACAAAAGTGAAATGAAAAAATATCAGTGGGTACTGATGGGAGGCTCCACTCTTGCAAGGTCGTTCACCTTCTCCCATCATCAATGGCTTTGGGATGTTTACACTGGAGGTGGGACTGCAGCATGTGTAGATGGACACTCAGGTAGCTTTGATCTAGCTCTCTTGAACAATGGCAGCAAAGCTGTGGCAACATAGACCAGCCAACCAAGTACATATCCAGGATCCCAGACAGCTGGCTGGGCTGTCATTGGTTTACTACCGTTATTTGAGTTAGCTAGATCAAAGCTAACTCCTGTATGTGATGACTACACCTACAGCAGTCACACATCTGATGGCAGGGTAGACAACAAGCATCCTCAATCTTCTTCTTATCAGATCTTTTAGAAACTGTGTGTGTCTGTCTGTCTGTCTGTCCATCTGTGAGTCCATTTGTTCAAGAACTATTCCTAAGCAGCAAGAGCTAGGGCCACCAAATTTGGTAGGCAACTTCCCCATCATAACTGAAAGCCAGGGAGGAGTGTGGTTGTGCCAGGACAATGGGATGTACCTGAAATCCAATTGTTTTCCGTAAAATGGTAGGGGACAGTTTTGCTCTGGAATAACCCAAAGGGGCGGCAAGCACTGGGGACAGTTATACAAGTTGAATCTCTCTAGTCTGGCACTCTCTGGTCTGACATGATGTTAGCTAGCCAGATGGCCACTTTATCATGGGGGCAGCCAAGTTTCCTGTGGTCACATAAAGTTTGTTTACAGCCTCCAGTCCTGGCTCTCAGTGTTCTGTGATATTCTTTGGCTTTTATTTACCCCTAAATGTCTTCCAAAAGCCCAGTAAGCAGTGGCAGCGTGGTTAATGCTGCTAGACAATATCAACCTTCCGTGGTTCGGCAAATTCTCTGGTTCGGCACCAATGCGTCCCGAAGGTGCTGGACTAGAGACAATCAGGTTATGCTACAGAGTGACCACAGGGAGGTGGCCACACCTCTGACAGAGTGGCCAGCCAGGGGCAGGCCTCTGCATGTTGCCAGCCACCGGTAAGGAGCCCCCTGCTCCAAAGCAGCGTCCAAACCATTTTCTCCCCGGCCATCGGGCCCTGTGCAGGACATCAGGGAGAGCCCTGCTGGCCAGCAAGCCATCTCTGGGGAGCACCCACCGGCCAGGCAGTGCAGGCCCGGCTGGCCCAGGAAGCAGCCACCAGCTGGAGCCAGGCAGCAGAGTCCCCGTTGCCGTAGTCCCGTTGGACACCAGCTACCTGCTGGGCAGCACAAGCCTGGCTGGAACTCGGGGATGCACTGAGCCTCCCCACACCTCCCAAACCCCTTCTCTGCTGAGCCCCCCACCTCCTGCACCCCTCACCCTCTACCCTGATTCTGCCACACCCTACCCTGAGCCCCCCATGCCTTCCCGGGACTCCTTCACTCCCCATATCCCCACCTCCTTCCTTAAGCCCTCACACTTCACAACCCCCTGCCCTGATTCCTGCACCTCCCACCCCTTGCCCTGCAACCCCCCAAGGACCCAAGCAATGCTTGGTAAATGCTCTAGTTCCTCACACTACACCATTAAGATTTACTATGGGCCTCCTCCAAAGTCCACAGAATTGGATGGAAGGCCTCCCACTGACCTCCACGGTCCTTAGCTCAGGCCCTTCGGCATATCTGACATCCAGCCAAGACAAGGGCACTCCATATCTTGCAAACGTGGACCTGAGTTTCCATTCAATGGGCCTCCTATGCTTGGCTTTCCTTCCCACCTACTCTGTTCATTTCAGATGTGGATAATCAGTTTGAATTGCTGGATTTTGCGTGTCAATACAAATCAACAATCCAAAAGGCAAGACATTCATGAAAGAAGACAAATGGCTCACTATCATTTTAGAACTGCAGAATTGCAATTAGGCCTCGGGGGTGGAAAAAGGCAAAGACTAGAAGTTCTGACAGGTTGCACCATGTTGTGACGTGTTTGGCACATTACATTAGAATCCGCTGTGACAGAAAGTGCTAACACAGCTTGATGTCGCATGAGCCACGAGAGATTAAACTCCGGAGTTTATGAGCAATGACAGACTGAAGAACACTGTTCTCTAGGTTACAATGAGCGGCGTGTCTGGTGGAACTTTTCTACTTCTCTGTCACCTTGCTTCTTGGGAGGACTGTGGGGAAGCAAATTGTGCCCTTATGATGCCTTGTACATAAATTTCTCTATACAGTCGACTGGGAAAAACAAGCGGTGTTCATAGCCAATGCTCAGTAAAAGGAACAGGGATTGTTTCCCCTTTTTGTGAACATGTGAAAAGGGGACAACGGAGGAGGATAGAGGAACTACATTGAGTAACTGCTCAGGAGCAAATATAGCGAACAAATGACCCTCCCACAAGAGATTGGATCAGTGGACCATCTTGAGGGATGTAAAATCCTGATCAATTAGTTAACTGGTTAAATCTAAATGTTTAACTGGTTAACTGACTAAGCAGGAACCTGAGCTCCTGCTACACCAGGCTGGCTGCTGGCTCCTGGACCCAGCCACCAGCTACACAGGGCAAGTAGCCAGCTGGCAGCCCCGATGGGGGTGGAACAGCCCTCCACCCATGGCAGGTGGGGGGCTGCTCATGGGTAACTGGTTTACTGTTACCCGGTAAGCAGTTCACTGGTTACCTGTTCACATCCCTACCTTCTATTCTAGTATCTTATGTTGGATGTCTGCCAGTAGCAAATGCTTCAGAGGAAGTGTAAATTCCCTGAATTATGAGGCAACAACTAACTTATAGGAGAAGTTGTTTTCCTTTCTTCAAGCAAAAAGCAGGAAGGCTGATAGCCTTTCCAGTCTGTATTCTAGCAAGTACAACTGTGAGCGATGGTCTCATTTTTCATAGAAATATCCGGCCTGTTCTTGAATCTTTGTAAGCTCTCTGCATCAATCTCTCAAGCCAGAAAGCTGCATAGAAGAAGTCACAGCCGCCCCGGTACAGAGTTGGGATGCGGTGCCAGATTTTCAGACGTAAGCTTTTCGTTCACACTTAAAATGTGATGCTTCCGAGGGAGAACGTGCCTTCCTCTCTCCTGCAGAGGCCATTATGCAAGCCGTCAGTTCGGCAACACTTTCCTTGGGCTGGCAGGGACATTCCTACCTACTCCACCCCATGCAGCTTTCTGTGAGCTTGCAGGGCCTTTGATTTTTGTATGCACCCTGTTTCCTGATGGAGCTGGCAATTTCAGACTTTCCAGGATCTTCACCACTTTTATCTGCTCATTAACACGTGACCATGGCACTGCTCTCTGACTTATTCTGATGAAGCAGAAATTCCCTCCAAGGTGAAGCTCACCGGGGATCCTGCTCTCTAAACCTCACTGCTTTTGAGAGAGGCTGTGCTTTCACCCGCCAGTCAGCCTGGATACTGGGGCCATGGGGCTATTTACTCTGAGGGAGGCAACCCTGCCTATTGGTCTACAGAAGAAAGTTGTGAACGTGCACATGGGGCAAGCCTCACCCTGTGGCATTAACAGAAAAGGGCTGGAATTTGAAAAGGGAAATTTACTCTCCTACCGAGTCCACCTTGATCAGCAAAGCTTGTACTGATGACGCACAATCCCTTGGGCCTCAGATCGCTTACTTAGGGCAGGGCCTGGGCCGGTACGTGCAAAGTGAGCTCCAAACACAGGACATCATCTGCAGGATCTGAGGGTCCGTCTACACTACAGGTCAAACCTCCCTCGTCCAGCAGCCTTGAATCCTGAGTGGGCCCTGGCGAGGGCTGCACCCCCGACCATGCCAGCCCAGACAGAGGATGGCCCTGCTGCTTCCAGACCCAGCTGTTGTGACCCCCACGGCGCCGGCCAGGCTGTGTGTCCAGCGGCTGGCACCGCTGCCTCCAGTCCTGGCTGGGACGGAACTTCCTGCTGCCAGCCCTGACTGGGGCTGAACCTTGGCTTCCACCCTCCCCACTACTGCACCAGTCCCGATCGAAGCTGTGTTTCCCACCACGCCAGCCCCGGCTGGGGCTGCATTCTTGGCCACTGGCCCATCTCCCTCCAGTCCCACCTAGGGCTGCACTCCTTGCCCTCAGCCCTGGCCAGGCCTGTGCTCACCACTGCGCCAGCCCGCTGGGACTGCGCTTCTCACTGCCAGCCCAGCCCAGCCAGCACTTCAGAACCCGGCCAGCTGGGGTTCTCTGGCCCAGCAATATCCGTGGCCCTGCCGGATTTGAAAGGTTCGACCTGTATCAAGTTTTGTCAAGAAAACTTATGTCAACACCCAAAAGATAAAGCAAAAATTGCCAGAGTGCACTCACGCTTGCTCCCTCTGTCAATAGATCATGTCTACACTGCGGGGCCCATCGTTGGCAGTGTGAGCACTGCACTGTGGGTAGGTATCCCCCAGCCTCCTCAGCTAGGAGCAGCATCATGAGTAGCTCTGGGAGCTCTCCGTGCTGACGAATGTCAAAGCAGCTCAGTTGTCTCTCCAGCCCTCCCCCTGCAGCAGCCACCGTCTGCCTGCCACCGTGTTCCTAGTGCAGGGCAGAACAGGAGCAGTCCAGTGATTTGTTCCCCAAGCAGAGCAGCTCACTCAGCTGTCCAGATACTTGCTGGAGCTCCAAAGGGAGAGGGGTGCAGGCCTGCAGAGTTCACAAAATACTGAGCACAGTCACCAGAGCATTGTGGGGTACTGGCGGTAGCCAATTCTGTGGACAAAACAAACAGCAACATTTATACTGGCTCTTTGTCCATGTAAGGCAGATGGTTTAGTCCAGTAAATAACCCCCCAATGGTCCCTTTCACACCTGACCCTGTGTATGGGGCAGGACAAGAAAACAAGCACCATTCAACAGTTTAGGTAGACCCAGGCCCTGGTGCAGGGCAGGGCAGGGCAGGGCAGGTAAACATACCGAAGTTCACTTGCAGGAAAGGGGGAAGACTGCCACACAGGGTGTGGAGTGGCAGGGGGGGACGCAGGCCCTCCCTACTCCACTGTCTGCCACTGGGGTTAGTGGGGATCCAGCTTGCAACGTGCTGACTCACTCAACTATGAGATCAGCCTGACGGCCGTTGGCTTCCCCAGAGCCACTTCCAAATTCCCCCTGGGAGCGTACCTGACGTCGCAGCAGGTCATCAGGGTCTGGACCCTCAGGTATGGCCAACAGGGTTTCCTCGTTGGTCTGAGGACCCGGGGGTCCAGGCCAGTTCTTGGCCTCTGTAGAGTCCTCAGTGGCCTCCCAGTTCAGGAGCTCAGGGAAGGCCTCTGCTTCCTCTGGCGGCTGGGGCTTCACTGAGCTGCTTGCCTGGGTTTTTATACCCCACCCCTTGGCTTCTGGGGAATTAAAGGGATAGGGCCAGGCTTGGCCCACCAGGGCTCAGAGAGGGGTTCTCCCCCCTCTGGGGCAGTGACCCCTGCTCCCCACAGTCCACAATAAAGGGAGAGGAAAAGAAAAAAATCTCGCAGAAGCTTTTCTGCTGCTGACACTGGGTCCCGTTCCTGACACAAGTTGCCTTGCTGTCATTGCTTTGTTGCCAAAAGGGAGTTCTTCCCCGACAAAATTTGTCAGTGGAGGCAAATAAGTAAAGCAAAGCCCCAAGACCGGGGTGCACGCCCTAGAGGTTGAATCTCTTACAGAGCAAAAGCTGGAAACTCTTGCCTGACCCCTGCAGCTTAGCAACAGAGCTGGAGGAAAGGCAACGTGGAACGGGAGAAGGCTGGTACATAAATAAGAGCAGAGGAACACAAGCTGAGGCATCGTTCAAAACATCTTTGAGGGAAGGAAGCAACTCAGGTCAGGGACTGCTACCATCCGATGAGTAAACGAGATGGCATTGAGAAGCCAGTAACGCATCGCTTTCAGAAACGTCAGTGGATCATGACGACAACAGCTTCAAGGCCACAAAGCTCATCATAGAAGAATCAGACTCTTAAAAACACGCACGCGCACACACACACACACACACACACACACACACCCCGGTTCCTCTCAGGACCAGGGTTTGTGTGTGTGCACTGAATAATTCCTGGCTGGAGTGTGAGAGAGGATGTGGGAACATCTTTCCAGTCTCAGCTTCTGGCCTGTGGGGCTGTTCCGTACAGTGGGAGAACCTCAAAACGTGGGAGGCTGAAGTTGGATAAGGCCCCACAAGTCTGGATACTTACGCTGAACTCTAAGAACCTCATGAGACTGTACCATTTGGATGCAAATCTCACGAGAGGATGCTCCTACTGGGACTTAATCCTAGACAATTTAGGATTTAAATTTAGGACTTAAATCCTAGAGAATTTAAATCTGGATTTCAATCCCTCTGCCTCAAATTTGGGCTTTTTGGACCTAGGGTTCAGATTTATTACTTGTTACCTGAGATGTTTGATAGCTTGTGCTTCTAGCTGAGGTAGAAACACTGTAAAGCCAGAGTCTGTCCACTAGAATTTCTGCACTCCTAGAAATAGAAAACCCCCAATATAACAAAAATAGAATGGGGTGTCTGTAGTGAATCTGAGGGGGAGGGGCGGCTATGGAGTCTGGCAAGATGTGTAAAAGTTAACCAAACTTTTCAGTATTTAATTTTCCCTTCTAAAAGAGGGCTTCAATCAGCGATTGATAGAGAATTTAGTTCCCCCCACATCCAAACCACCCTATGTTTTTTAATGTTACAAAATCAAAACCCAATAATCCTGACACATCTCCAGATTGCTCAAACCCACTGCAACTGGCTCTTCCCAAGTCATGCGTCCCATTGGAAATAAACATGCCAATTACAAATATTTTTTATCAGAGGTCCACAGGAACATAATCCACTTGGGAAATGGTCACTTTCCAAACAAATTGCAGAGAAATAAGAAAGGAGTCCACTAAAACATTGACAAGTACATTGACTGTGGTACTGAGTCATTGTGTTGTCCAGCAAGGAACCCCTCCAGATAACTATGTGATATCTGAGAGCTCAGAAGTGGGCACAACTAAAAACAGGAGGGGAGAGAACCATTTCTCAGCTAAGCCATGCTCCCCGACAGGCCAAGAACAGCAATACCGGAAAATGAGCTCCTGGCATCTGACTCGGAATACAAGTTACAAGCGGCAGCTGTTCCGGTTTTTCCTATACACAGAGGGGAACATTTACCTAAAATAAAAATCCAAACTTAGTGTTAAGTAACCAGATAACATAGAATCACCACAAGTGGGCAAACAGCAGTGTCTCTCTTGCTCCAAGTCCTGCCATCTTGAATATCCCTTCACTGCCTTGCTTCATAGCAGACAAGTGGGATTTCTTACAGTGGGAGATGCAGAACTCGATGGAGCATCCTGGGTCAATAAGTGCAGTCCGCCACTGTCAGACAACCACCTCATCATAGAATCCCTCTCAAACTTACCAGGCTCCATTGTTAAAAGTCTC
>JANRFK010000351.1:2421756-2438921 GCA_030068395.1 Apalone spinifera
GACACCATTCCTTACCCATACTGACTAATAGCCATTTATGGACTTAACCTCCATTAATCTATCTAGTTCTCTTTTAAACCCTGCTGTAGTCCTAGCCTTCACAACCTCCTTAGGCAAGGAGTTCCACAGATTGACTATGTGCTGTGTGAAGAAGGGAGGGGAAGCACCTGTCAATTGTAGTACGGGTGCTAACTGAGCAGTGGGGAAGTGTCCCACACTTAGCTTTTGGTGTCCCTTCTTGTAGGAGAGCGATAATGTTCAGTTACCAGGAATGCCTCTCAACCACTACCAAGCTCATCACACAACACACATGCCTGCTCGCCACTTCGGTGCTGATAACCAAAGATTTTCATGGAACAAACCAACCAGGTCTACCTTACAAAGCTGCTAGAATGGGGGAGGGGATTGCGCGTGACTCCCGACTGATTTTTCTGTGGGTCAGCGGCCCTCGACCCAAAAAAAGTTCCCCACTCAGAGCTGTCCCACCACCGGTGTAGTGAGTGGGGGTGGGTGGGCGAGGCCCCCGTAATTCTCCAGCTGCATTGCTTCGGGGAGGTGGCAAGGGAATGGAGCAGGGGTGGGGCTAACAAAAAGGGTTGCCCCAGCCCCCGCTTTCCTTTGAGCCCTGTGCCCACCCCTGCGCTAATGAGCACAGATTACCCTACCATTTGATTTAACTGAGAATCTCTCATAGCTGAGCTAATGGAGAATCCCTCTTAGGTGGCAATATTGTAGTGTATTGCCTCTGTTGGCTGCTACCACTAGATACAGTCATGGGGACGTAAACAGGCCAGTTGTTGCTAAATAGACCAATTAAGGGCAGCGGGGCATGCGCGTTTATTATGCTGTGCATCAAGGTCGTCAATGAGATGCTATACAAAATACACACACGTAGCACCCGCCACGTTGTGTTACGGAGAGCACCGGTGCCTTCATTGTCAATGTTGATGATTTCCTGGTTTTGACTCGGCTCAATCACCTTCACCGCCTCCTCACCAAAACAAGCCAATCTCCTTCAGATTTAATATAGCGCCTTCCCTCCCCGGGTAGAATTGTCCCAGAAAAGTGGGGCAAATCACTCATGGAGTCAACATACCAGCTCCTTAATTGCATTGGCTCTCATTTTGCCGAATTTTTAAAGTAAGAAACTGACAAGTGGTTTTTCATTTCAAAACAAGGAAGACACGGTAAGGAGATGCTCAAAATTATGTGCAGATAATTAAACTGATTCTGACAACTTCCATACACAGTGGGTAAAGATTTTCCCACACAGGGTCCCTTGCTAATGTCCTGAATAAATTCTGTAGCCTGCGGCTTTCTCATTTATTCAGCATGAGGGCTCCAGGTATCTCAGTAAACTATGGAAGTAAACTATTAAATATTCATTTCTCTGAATAAATCTCAGTGTGTACATGAATCAAAAAATGTGTTTACAAGCACAGGGAAATGGTAGATATGTATTTTTAAATAGTCAATTTCAGTTTATTGCATTAATGAAACAAACAAACCTTAACTCCAGTTTGCAGAATGAATCTGAGCCTCTTATGTTGTTGTCTTGGTTTCCAATGTATTGTAATCATTAACCCTGATCTCTTTGGGGAAACTCATTCCGAAATATGGAAGGACCTACTCTTAGCAACTCTTAGGCATACAGGCTCAAACTTCTAATGGGTATTCGGAGCATAAATATCTTTGAGGGTGTGGAGTAGTTGTAGCCATGTCGGTCCCAGGATATTAGAGAGACCAACTTCAGGTGTGAAGAGGACCTCTAGGTGACTCTGAAAGCCCAAACCCCATGGCCTCCTGCAAAGCTGAAAGACTGAGCCCTGGCACTCCACCTCCTGTGGGGCTGAAGCTGGACAACTATCCCCACCCAGCCTCCACCGCGATGAAGTACTGAGGGCCCTCAGAAATAATCTCTTAGAATTTAAGCCTGATCAGAGCCATGCCAGAGACACCGGCCAAAGCAGAGTCAGGGAGTGGAGCCAAAGGTCAGGACTGATGTTCCCTCTAATCTTTTCCATCCACGTGTGTTTTTTCCCAGCCATGTGTGGAATAAATTTGTTATGTGCACCAAGGCATATTTGAATGTGCACCACAAGGAAACACAGTAACGCAACTGTGGGTGCCCTGTTAATCACCTGGGTGGCATTAGAATCTCTTGAGCGGCTGCATGAGCACTCAGCTTACAGGGAACACTGGTCAGGACTGGAGTCGGGGAAGGCAGAAAGGAGCCAGGCTTGGCGCATGGCAGGGTCCAGGTGGGAGAGAGACAGGGTGCAGGACAGGGTCTAGGCTGGAGCAGTAGAGAAGCAAAGCAAAGCAGGAGCAGGGCTCGGAGTGAAGCGCTCACAGGGAGGTTGAGAATCCACAGGCATGTGCATTAAGCAAACTGCTTCCCCAGCCCCTCTCAGACCTGGGGTCTTCTGGGCAGCTTAGCTGACTCAGGTCTGGAGACCAGGAAGGTGTCTGTGCAGTCCTGCATGGAGCCTCAACAGGTGCAGGGCCATACTCCTGACATTCCCGAATTCGGATATTTTCCTGAACTGGACCTTTGGCTAGAACAGTGATGGGCACTACAGAAAATCCTAGGCTGATGGGTAGGAAGGGGATTAGACTTCAGGGGACTGAAGGAGAAGCTAATTTGGCAGTGGTGGTGGTAATACAGGTCATGTCCCAAAACACTTTATAGCAAACTAATTGCTAACCATGTGCTCAGTTCTAGTGTGGGAACATTCCCCCTATAAATAAAATAAGACTCTCTGATAGTACTGTGCTGCTCACCGGGGTACCTGGCTAGATAAAAAGGAAAACAAAATAGAGCTGCAAAAATCAGGGGAGAAATGAAATGAGGCACATCACATTCTGAGCTGCCAGTGATTTTCTCTCCACAAATCTGTCCTAAACCGTCAGGCTCATTCCTTCTCTCTCTCTAGACAGCACCACCCCAAGCAGACTACAGATGATATAGTTTTGCTCAGTGGTCTTATCGGACTCCATATGGTAAGCAGGCTGAGGTTTGGGTCATAGGAGAACACCAAGAAGGTCCCCAGGGCTCATTTCTTTACCTTTACAAAGGTAATTAAGGCAGGGTGGACCAGGCACCCAAAACTCCCTGCTGGAGGCTTGTGGCCTTACCACACCCTGCCCAGCAAACCATAGAGAAGTCCTCCAGGAAAGAGAGAGAGGTACAAAGGATGCAACCAATCAGGGCCCAGCAAGCCAGTTAAAAGGAAGCTGCTGGGTCAGAGTGAGGCAGTTTCTCTTTGGTGTTTGAGAGGCTTGGACCTGCCTGGAGAGCAGAGCTGGAGGAGGGCAAGTCTAGGCACTTGGACTGGGGGCTGCTTCTGTGAGGTGAATGATACCCCCTTACTGTAGTACTTGAATGACTACATCCACTGTGCCCCACTTCCTTGCCCATTATTGCTGTGTTGTCTGGTTCATATTATAACCCCTGTTTGTATGCCTCTGTTGGGAGAGGTCTGTGCTAACACAGGCTAGGTACCATCTGCACCAGCAGCTTCTGCAAAGGGCAATGACAGCATCTTGTTGCTTGCTGCAGACCGCTCCTGTTGTCCAGGCTGCGGTGCAGTATCCAGAGAGGAGGTGGGGTTTGTTCCTCCTGCAGAGCTGTGTAATGCTATTTATGTCCTTGTGCAGGACAGCTAGGGAACCAGCAGCTTCTTTGAGACCTGCCACATCCTCAGGACACTTACTCTATACCAGGGATGGGGAACCTAAGGCCTTGGGGCCAGGTACAGCCCCTGGCTTGCCTGGATCTGGCCCCTGAGGCTCAAGGTTCCCTGCCCCAGCTCTCCCTCCCTCCTTGTCCCCCCACTGTGCACCCAATGTAGGGAGTGTCATTCTCTTCAGGGGCCATGTTGGGGGGGGTTGTTTTGTTTTTTGGGGGGGGTTTGCTTCTCACTTGTATGACCCCCCCCTGATTTTTTTTCTGCAGGTCAGCAGTCCCTGACCCAAAAAAGTTTGCCCACCCCATTCTATACTTTGGCAACCGCAAAATGCCATGTAGTAGCCAGTTGGTGTGTCGGGAGTTTTCATCCCCCAGAGCAGAAATAAACAAATTGCTTCCTAATGGGGGTCTGGTGTTGGGGGGTTGTATGTGTGTGTATGTTGTAGCCTACCACACCTGACCCACTAAGTACAATATACTTTCTCTAGAGCATTCAGAGTTACAAGGGGTAGGGTGTTTTAGTTGTTATATGCAGTAAGTGACCTCTGAAGTCTTTTGTAACTGTTGCTTAAGTAGGGCCAGTTACCCAGCCACCATGCTGGGCAAGATCTGTGCTGGGGGCCCTGTTTGCCAGTTGGGTTGTAGAACTGACACCTCGCTCCGAAGGTGCAGACGTCACTGAAGGAAAACAGTGACGTCTGTACGCTTATGCCTGGGAAATGGCTCAGGTGGATTCTCAGTTCTACTGTGGCATAAGTGGGACCCCAAATAGTCTGAGCTGCTGCTCAGACTATTCCCGTAGGTTATGGGATTTCCTGAGTGTCCGAGACCGAGCAGAACCCTGTGCTGTTATTCGTTGCAGCCTGCCAGCGGAGGAGCGTGCCAAGTAGTGCCCAGAGACCGCACTTGTGGCAATGTTTCTGGCAGGCCTAGTGCAGGCAACTAAACATTTGAGCTGCCCCAGGCCTACAACCCTCTCTCCTGGCCTTCACTCCTAGGAGATGCTGAGTGTAGCTTAACATTGGGGCCACTGTTAGACAGTGATAGTGTCTCTCTCTGAATACAGATCAGATACCCTGGGGTGTTTTCATCAGCCTCTTAAATCTTACAGTTGTTCTCCACTAACCGTAATGAAGCCTGCAGCAATTAAGTATCTAGCACCTTTCATCTGAGCTTCTCAAAATGCTCTACAGAAACTGATTTTAAGCTTCACAAACACCTGCGATTCCCAGCGCCGCAGGGCTGTAAATCTGTCTAATCTCTGTACTGCAGGTGTTTCTAATCCATCAATACACGTGCCAGGTCTTGTGTAGCCAAGGTTTTCTTGGTGTTCCCACCCAGCCGGAGTATTCCAGGCATCTCTTTAGAATCTGGCAACAGTGATCCATAGTAACCTTCAAAGACCTGTGTGATGTGTGTGGCTTTTTAGAGATGGGTGCCCCTGTCTCTGAAACGAATCTAACCTAAAAGCTCCCGTATGGGAGATACCCACGATGGTTATAACCCAGTTCCTGTGTGGGATACAGCACAGGAGCGAACATTTCTCCTGTCCTTCCCAACCTGTCGTTCAGTGTCCTTTCTTCCCGAGCCCTCGGGACGTGGCTGTAGGCACCACCTCACCCCTTTCATACGCGCTGCAGCAGTCAGCTTGTCCTTCCCCCCTCTCCGACTGAGCCCAACTCTCTGCTTCCCTTTTAGATACGAAAGCGTTTTCTACAGCAGAAGCGCCCAGTGCCTGGAGTAGCCACCATTTTGTAAAATTGGGGGATGTGGATGAAGTCATTTTTACGAGTGACTCTGCCTCAGTGGTTCCCTCTTCCCCGGTCAGGGCTGGTGACAGACTTTGCTGGGCAATGGTGGTGGTGGTGGGGGGGGGCCCGCAGGGGCAGCCAGCCAGCCTTCCGTGCCACCTGGGCTCAAGTAGTGATTGAAAGGGCCTGGGGCCCTTGGCCTTTTAATCAACAGGCCTCAAGGCAACCTCATCAGATTTGTTTTGAATAGGCAGAAGGAGAGGGGCTGGGGCAGCCAGGCTTCAGCACCTCCCAGAGCACGATGTGGCCCCCCAGCCCTGAGGGCCACATGGCGGCAGCAAAGAGCCCCAGACTCCTGAATCACTGGGCCACAGGGCAGTTGCCTCCTTTGCTCCCCTCCTCCCCCATTGGCAGGCCTGAGCCTACCTAAAGCCCTGACAATCTGTGTCGGTGTCTGGAGAAGCTGGGACGCCTGGCCCACTCCTGGGGAGCAACCTGACCAGCACCCCAACAACTCCTGCCACCTCTGCACAGAGGGTCTCGAACGGTTTCTGTTCTTGGTCTGCTGGCTCCCTGCACAGGCCTCCTGGGGCAAACAGTTCTGGAACCCAGGATGGAGCGCTCGGTTGTTGGCCATGGGCATCGTCTCTTAACAACCCCCAAGTGTTTACGGGAGAGGTGGCTTATCTCAGGCCATTCTTGTTGCTTTTTTCCAACAGCCCTGTTGATTGAACACAGCATAGGCAGGCAGTAAGCAGCCCACTGACTAGGTCACCACGCTGCTTTCATAACTTCTATAGGAGCACCACCTCCCCCACAATGGCACCCACTATGTACAATTTCTAGCCAGGCTCCCTTTTTTGGCATGGTTGGAGGACAGTATGTGGCATGTTCTTCCCCTCCCACCCCCATCTCAACAGCTCTGCTAGCAGGCACAGAGAAAGAGAAGTGTTCCCTGTAAGCTGAGCGCTTGGGCAGCCACCCAGGGGAGATTCAAATGTCGCCCAGCTGATTAGCAGAGTGCCCACAGCTGGCAGCATGTGTTTCTGCTGGCGGTGCACATCTACATGTGCTTTGGTGCACATAAAATGTATTCCACACATGGGTGGGAAAATCCCCATCTCCCCATCACATTACCTGCAAGAGGGGCATGTTGACTAGGTAGCCCTTGTTCTGCCTTGACCCCAAATCCAGGTAGGTCCCTTGCTGATGGCAGTTGAGCCCTTACTCATCTGTGTGGCTGCTTAGGACCAGCAGTGATGGTCAGCATCCTGAGACACTAATATGGCGTATGGTGGTCACTTATTTCTGGCAATTTGAGCCACTGTTTCTTTTCAATCAAATGGGGTTGTCATGCATGGGCCATCTGAGAGTAGTTACAATCGTTTCACGCCATTGATCTGCTGCGTTCCACTGTGCCTGTCCCTGTTGAGCAGGGCTCTCTTCATCAAGGAGCACAGAGAAGGTAGTTAGCAGCATCATTAAATAGAAGTCTCCATAATTTAAACCCTATTGTGTCCTTCTGAAAAACGGCCAATAGTTGATCAGCTGCCTTCTGTACGAAGCTATGGTGTCAGCCCCACCCAGTCTTCTAGAAAACTCAATGTGGGCAAGAGGGAAGGGAGGAAAAGGGTTGTGCATGAGAGCTATTTGGGGATGTAGTGGCACGCCCCAAAGCTCAGCAATCGGTCTAAAGCGCTCAACCAATCCCAGATGTTTTCAAAGGACAAGTAGTCCTGTGGCACCGTAGAAGCTAGCAAATATATATGATCATAAGCTTTCGTGGATAAAACTGACTTCCTCAGATGAGTTAGGGTGGAAATAACGGGATGAAAGGTGTGTGTGTGTATATAAACAGCAAAAGTAGCTACTTGTCAATTGTAGGACCTGTGCTAATGAGGCTAAGTAGAATCAAAGAATTAGAAGGGACCTCGAGGTCTTCTAGTCCAGTCCCCTGCCCTCCCGGCAGGACCAAGCATCATCTAGATGATCTTTGACAGGTGTCTATCCAATCTGCTCTTAAACATCTCCAGGGATGGAGATTCCACAACCTCCCCAGGCAATTTATTCCAGTGTTTAACCACCCTGACAGTTAGGAAGTTTTTCCTAATGTCCAACCTAAACCTCCCTTGCTGCAGTTTAAGCCCATTGCTTCTTGTCCTATCCTCAGAGGCCAAGGTGAGCAATTTTTCTCCCCCCTCCTTGTATACTTGAAAGTTGCTATCATGTCCCCTCTCAGTCTTCTCTTTCTAAACTAAACAACCTCAGTTCTTTCAATAGTCCCTCATAGTTCATGTTTTCTGGACCTTTAATCATTCTTGTTGCTCTTCTCTGGACCTTTTCCAGTTTCTCAACATCTGTCCTGAAATGTGGTGCCCAGAACCGGACACAAGACTCCAATGAAGCCTAATCAGCGCAAAGTAGAGCGAAAGAATGACTTCTCATGTCTTGCTCACAACGCGTAGGCTGGCTGTGTCCCATTCATAGCATTTTATGTGAAAATGCAAATGTCAAAAGGCAAGAGAAACTGCTGGGACTACTTGTTGCTTTTTAAAGTTGCAGACTAACATAGCTACCCCTCTGAGTCCAGATATTTTCAAGTAACCAATTAATCTGCAGCTGATTGCAATACAGTCCTATAGAAATCAATATAAATAGTTATTGGCAAAATAAATCCACCTGACAAACGACCATATTACTGTTGGTCACCTATGGAGGCAGCAGAATCTCCATCTCTGGAGGTTTTTAAGTGCCAGCTTGACACAGCCCTGGCTGGGATGGTTTAGTTGGGGTTGGCCCTGCTTTGGGCAGGGAGTTGGACATGCTAACCTCCTGAGGTCTCTTCCCGCCTCGGGAATCTATGATTAATAAGAGACCAAGTGCAGGACAGAACAGAATACTGCTCTGGTACTTTGTGTATAAATGCCACATCCCCTGTTTCAGATGGAGTATCAAGCTTTTCAGATGCTCTTTGTCCAATACAAAAGAATCATTGCTTAGGTATTACTCTACAATACACTCTTCATACCCTTGTTGTTAAGCTAGCTGTGTTCATAACATTTAGGTCATCATCGCTATCCGGTAATGTGATTGTTGGCTAACTTTGCTTAATCGCTTTAGCTTGCTGATCATTAGTGATGCAAAGGTTTCAGTATAATCTATTAAGAAGGAAGCAATCAGGTTGTTAATGACATGGAGGAGGAAGCGAAAAGCAAATTGGAGAAATCTGCTGAAGATACTAAGTTGGTTCTTTGTTTTTCCCCCTTCAGTAAAAGCAACAGGGGATTGTGAGGTGCTACAGATAAGACATTTTCAAAGGTGTAAAGGGTAATGAAGGTGCCCAGATCTCATTGAAAATCTGCTCTGGGAATGCTAGATGAAATTGTCAAAAGTCCCCGCAGAGTGTTCTCTCCTTGGAAATAGTCTAATTCTCCATGCGTGTGTTGGCTGTGGTCTGTCAAGTTCTCATTCTTGTGAGCTTGCGGGATGCTCTGGGACTCATTTTGGGTAGACCACTGTGTGAGTGGCTAAAAGAGCAAACAGGGCCGTGTTCCCTGTAAGCTGAGCACCCAGGAAAGATTCAAGTGCTGCCCAATTTTTTAGCAGTGCCCACAGCCACCACTGTTTTCTACTGGTGGTGCACATCTGAACATGACTTGGTGCACATAACACAATTTATTCCCCACAGAAAAGAGGGAACACTGGATGCCAGAGCATCTTCTTGACCTCATTTAAAAAAATTAGATTATATTGAACACTCATTTGAGTAAATTATCCTCTTGGTTGTTGCATCTTTAAAAGAAGACCTAGGTAAGATTGAAAGTGCAGGAAATGTCAGTGAAGATAGAGGTCTGAGCAGAATGTTGTATTACTGCTGAAGGATTTAGGAGTTAAGAAGAGCAAAGTGAGAATTGTTCAGTTCACCCTTTTCATGCTGTTCTTTAATATGAAATCAGTGTGGTGTTCTGTGGAATTCATAGCCCCATAAGATCATGGATTCATTCTGCTTATCCTGCCAGAAATCAGATGCAAATCATAGTGCTACGCCCATCAGTGAGATCCGACCAAAGACCAGATACAAGAGCTGGATTTAAAAGGGGGATGCAGGGTAGTAACATTTTAGTGTAGGGTTTCTCCAGTCCAATGAATGTTATAAGGGACAAAAAGGACTCTGCTCCATACTTTTACAGTAGCACATACCTAAGAAGAAACAAGAAGTCTTGTGGTACCTTAAAGATTAACAAATGTATTGGGGCATAGGGTTTCGTGGACGGCTAGCTGCAATTTAAAGACTAACATGGATTAGGGCATAAGCTTTTGCAGACCGAAGCTTATGCCCTAATTTGCTAGTCTTTACGATGCCACAGGACTCCTAGTCTGTTTCAGCAAAAACAACGAACACGACTACCTCTGATACCTAGGTAGGTGCGGGATCGGGGGGAGTCTCTCTAGTAACTTGGTTAATGGGCAGTTACTAGTGCAGCGGTGGGCAATAACCGACCCACAGGCTGGACATGGTTATCCAGGGTTAGCCCCGGGTGGGCTGCCGCTGCCTGATTTACTTTTGCCTCCACCGGTTCAGGTGCTTGCTGCTCCCATTGGCCACAGATTGCTGTTCTCACCCAATGGCAGCTGCAGGAAGTGATGTCCCAGTCTGCACCGCTTCTCGCAGCTCCTGTTGGCTGGGAACACCAATCTGCGGCCAATGGGAGGCACAGTCGTCCGTATCTGTGGAGGTGCAGGTAAATAAAGCAGCATTGGCCCACCAGAGGCTAATCCTAGTGAACCACCACAATCTTATTGCCCATCCCGGATCTAGTGGCTGCTGAAATGAGGCGTTCTACTTGGGTTTCATAAATACATTTGGTGTGGTGGTAGTAAGAAGAGGCTAGACATCTGTCAGGGGTGATCTAGATGGTGTTTGGACCTGCTGGGAGGGCAGGGACTGGACTTGATGACCCCTCAAGGTCCTTTCTAGTTGTGTTCTAGGATTCTAAAGGAGAGTAAATGATAAGGTTAGGAAGTATTGGATAGGATAAGAATAATAGGCCCCATCTTTCCTAATAATCTGGAGCTCAACCCTGCAAGATCCTGGGCACTTTTGCCCTGCTCCAGGACAGTGGCCTTAACTTTCTGCCCCAGGGAATTCAACTCATTTACCAAAAGTTGAGCCTGTAACTAACTGCTTCATCATGCTGGAGCCAGCGCAGTTAGCTAACCAAGGACAGATATTAACAGTAAGCCTTGGTACAGAGATGCTGTATTAGTACTGGGCCCAGGATATGAGACACAAGGTGGGGGAGGTAATAAATGTTATTGGGCCAACTTCTGTTGGTGGGGGAGACAAGCTTCCAAGCTACACAGAGCATTTCCATCACTTGCCAACTTCTTCCCATCTCAGCCACGTTGGAGGAACACCCCAGAGTTGGGTGTCTCTGTCTTGCCTTCCCTCTAGTAGATGAGAGACTATTGCACAGGTCATGTGGCAACACTCTACTGCAAGCTGGATGAATTGTTTAAGATTCTCTCGAATTGTTTAACTTTGGCTTTCTCCGTTGATATATTTGTACAGACGTGACTTAGATATTCAGTTTTCAAATGCTCAAGCAAGGGGTAGACCAGCAAATAAAGAAGTAGAAACTAATAAAATCCAACAGTCTTGCCTTCTCAGAGCAGTCACGTCAAGCCAGGCCTTTAGCCTTTTTGAGTCCAACACCAAACGACCTTCAGACTGAGGTAAACTGGCCTGGAACCTTCTCGTTTCCATTGCTGGTGCTGTGTACCCGCTTACAGATGTCTCCTGCTTCCAGCATCCTAGACAGTCAAAGTATGCAAGAATGAGTGTGTCCTAGAAACTCCTCCACTTGTGGCCCGTTTTGAAGGAGGGCATATATCAACCAACAGTATTTATGGCACCTGCTATCCATTGACAAATGGATTCTAGATCAGGACAAATTCATTTCTGGAATGGGTGTTTCAGGGCTGCTTTTCTAGCCATGGAGTCCTAGCTCAGCATTTTGCATTGGCAGGGCAATAAATCTTCAAAAGTAAACTTACTGCCTCATGAAGATACAAATATAACACCCAAATAAACCTTTGGACACAGTGAACCATTTAATCCATTCCACACATACTTAAATGTCAGCATCGTATATTCAGTAGGAAGCATTAATTGCTATAATAAATCTGAGTTTCAGGTTTGCGGAATATTACAGTAGTCATTTTAAAGACAGGCTTGTGTTTGAGTTACTCGGGAAAAGCCAGTAAGAGGAAGGTAGATTGCACAGTCTGGGTGGCTGGGAATTGTGCAGACATCAATATTTTTTCTCAATATCTGAACTGAGACACAAAGCAAAGGCGTTTTATGGAGAGGAGAATGTATCTGAGGTTTCTTGTTTGTTTGAATACTGGATCTTTACATTTCTAGACATCTGTCGTCTGCATAGGGGCATTTGCCATGTTATGTTTCCATGTTATGCACGGGGTTGTCTCTTAAACATCTGTTCTTTCCTGCTTTGTTCTTTTCCCTGTAAATTAAAACTAAGGGTCCCCAAATGTACAAGTAGTGTCACAGTACTCGTGGCTGTGAGCCAACGCCATGGCCTGATGCACACCATAAAAATATTTCCCTTTAATTGCTTTATGGTGTTGTCTATCGCTATCAGTAAGTTACAGTGACTATAGGATCAGAGATTCAGTTCAATGTGGGTGCATCCGTTTAGCAATTAAAATTTTGACGGACATAGTGGAGTGGTGCACCTCTTGACTACCTTTGATTCAGCCCATCTTTGGCCTGGAAATGTCATTGAAATGCTCATGAGAACGGATTTCTGTACGATGCACTCATTCCACTTTGGGCTTCGCTTTGGATGGAAATAAACGTTGTCTAACCCAAGCTACTTTGTCTAACCCAGGCTATTTTGGTACATTCTCTCCTCCTGCCAGCTGAAAGTAAGGGGGTATTGAAGAGGATGAAGAATTAACAAAAATAGATAAAAACTTACCAAACTTCTTGAAATCACTGAGACTTGGGTTTGACAGCTTGTGCTGGAGGTTGCAGTGCTAAAACCCTTCAGGATTTCACAAGCTAAAATTGATGATGTTGGGAGACCTCCCAGGAACACCCAGAGAAGTGCAAAAGCTGGTGATGAGGATTTGCTGGGTGGCTTTGTCCCTGAAAGGCTTAGTCCACACTACCACAGGCCATCTAACTACGTTATGCAAGTTTCCCTACATGAATAACATAGCTGAAGTTAGCACTTAAACCTATTTACCACGGTATCTTCACCATGATAAATCAACAGCTGATGCTCCCCTTTTGACTCCACCTACACTTCTCATTCAGTTGGAGTCCTGGAGTCAAGGGGAGAGCACTCAGAGTTGATTTACTGTATCTAGTACAGACATGATTGATTGATCCCAGCTAGATTGATCATTGTCCAGCAGGTCCTGAGTCGTCATTGACTCAATGCTCCTGTTTAAGACTTGAGTTTCGAAAAAGCTTGCTATGAAGAAGACAATGAACAGTTGTTCTCCATAGCCACCAGGAGTAGGATGAGAAGCAATTGACTTAGTTTGAAGCAAAAGAGGTTTAGGCTGGATATTAGCTAAATCTCTTGCACTCTAAGGACAGTTAAGCTCTGGAACAGTGACATAGGGAGCTTGTGGGATCCTTATGTGAGGTTTTTAAGCTCAGGTTAAACAAAAACACTAATCATGATAGTTGAGGAATATTTAATCCTGCCTCAGAGGGGGGGAGAGACTAGATGACAGCTTGTGGTCTCTTCCAGCCCTATATTCCTATGATTCTATGTTGCTGAAGGACTCTGTGCTGTTGGCGAAGCTGTCCTTTTGGAAGAGATGGCTAAGCCAAGGTCCCGATCATTTTGTAGCTCTTAAAGCTCACATGGCTTTTGAGTCCAGGTGGGTAACCATGGTGTCTTGAGCAGTTTCCAAGTTAAGTAATTACATTCTGCTTCCCTTCATTTTCCATCTGCCTTTTCAATTGGATACAGCAAGTCTTGTAAATTTGTCATGACATTTACAAGCCAAAGCACTGAATCAGCTCATCCATCTTTTACCAAGATGATTATAAAAAACTAATGACTTTTTGCATGCCAGGATCCAAAAAGTAAAGCAAGGTAAATGTTGCAAGCCATGGATGTGAGTCTTTCTCCTTTCCATTGTACCATGGTTATGTTACTGTCCGCTGTTAGACAGCTGTTGACGTGATGGCTGTCTTTTCACCCACCATTTATAGACACAGGAGATCTGGGTTCTAGTTCCGGTTCTGTCACTGGCCTGCTGGGTCATTTGGGCATGTTCCCATATAGAAGTAAGGAAACTATTTTACTAGGTGGGCGGGGAAGCATTGGAGTGGGCTCCCTAGGGAGGTGGCAGAATCTCCATCCCTAGAGGTTTTTAAGTCCTGGCTTGACAAAGTCCTGGCTGGGATGATTTAGTTGGGGTTGATCCTGCTTTGGTCAGAGGGCTAGACTCAATGACCTCCTAAGGTCTCTTCCTGCCCTATGGTTCTACGACCTATTGTCACCCTCTATGCTTTATGAAAATTGGCTGATGGCGATGAACATGCATAACTCAAAGATGCTTTATGCAAACAGGTCATGGAATATATCAATTTTACAGTTTCGTTCTGCTGAATGCGTATATCCTATTTGTGCATTGATCGTTCTTGTATGTGATAGTAATATGAAGTGTGGATTTTTTTATAGTTCTAAATGTGCTAATGAGGGCCATTTACTGATGCTCCAGAAAGATGACTCATTACTCCAAACCAACAACCTGTGATTGGTCGTGTTTGTTCCATAAGCCTAAACTGTGGTTGGTCCTAGAAAGACATTGCCATGCCACTTGGTACTAGAATCCATTTTGAACCTGTCTGGGTGCAGGGAGGAAAATGCATTTAGCATTAACCTATAAGCTTTTGCTTCTTGGATAATCGGTTAATCAACTACAGTATATTACATCGCTACTTTAGACAATTCACACAACACTACCTGCTGCTTTCGCATAGTCCTGCCCTCCTGGTTTTCAGCTTGTCCTGGTATCTGGATCTTCATTCCCCATGGCAGCTCCTGACCACCTGATTCTTAACCCCGATTGGCATAGGGATCTAGACTCCCTCCCTATGCTAACCACTAGGCCTGGCTGCCTACTTCCTGGCCCTGGAAGCATATTGTTAACATTCCCTGCCTTCCTAAATTGAGTTTGAAATGCAAACTAAAGCACCTTCCATTTACATTTCTGCCCACTGTAGTTTTCCTGGCCATTTGGACTGCTCGTAGGGCTTTATCTATGTTCAGCCCTTTAAGCCACTTGTAGTCATCTAATGTACTTGAGAGAATTTGTGCATCTGTCCGTCTGAGTCCATTTGTTCAGGCACTCCTCTTAAACAGTACGAGCTGGGACCGCCAGTTTTGGAAGGCAGCTTCCTCTTATAATTTAAAAGCAAGGTCGGGTTTGGTTGTTCCAGGACCATGTTATATGCCAGAAATTTGATTATTTCACATAAAATGGAAAGGGAGGGCTTTGGTAGTAGGGATAGTTATGCTGTAGAATGACCAGAGGGGGCAGCAAGGGGCCAGAGATGGAGACTTAGACAGCTATAACCCCATTGGGCCAGCAGGGGGAAGGGTTGGAGAAAGGGACAGCAATCTGCTATGTTTCAGAGTGCATCTCCCCCTTATGTGGGGGACATGCCCCCCTCCCTCGGCTGTGCCTGCTCCAGTGGCCATGGAGAGGCACTTCTCACCTGGCCCCAAGCTGCTGCGGTGAGAGGGCTGGGGTTCCCCTTTTCTCTGTGGGGCAGCTTGCACCCTGAACCCCTCCTCCCCCGCCCCAGAGCAATGCTTGAAATGAAGAAAAACAAAACTTATTTGAGTTGAGGACCTAAGCAACGCCTGGTTAAACCCTCTAATAATAAATCAGGCACATTCCTCAGGCCTGGTGCACCATGTGCACAATAGGGCCTCACTTTGTTGAATTACGCTTTGCTGGGCTTACACTGTTTTACATCGGCTGCAGATTGGTCCCTCATCTGTTCTTGGATAATCTTGTTGCTTTTGGGCAAACGTCCATCTTTTTTCCTCTGTGACGATTAAACTGGCATAGCAGAAAATAACAACACTGCCATGCCAGCTGGGCTGACTTGGTTCTGCTGCAGGTTTGCAGTATTGATGTTCTGTAATTCTCTTTGTTAGGGTAAAGAGCTAACAGCTGTTCTGAATGCCCACTGGGGCATTGAAGACTTGGTCAGGTGTCTCCTCTGACCCTGTGACGGTTTAGTGCATCGACCTACAGCATGTTGGTCAATTGTGGTTCAGCTCTTCCGAAATGCTTGGCTACAGCGCACAGTGGCGTTGCTGAGAACTGGTCTGTGTGGTAATCAAGCATGCCGCACTGCATTGTGGGACAGAGAATGTAATTGTCTCTGAAAGCCACAAGCACCTCAGCCAATGTGGTGTGGGAGTCTGGTTCAAACCATGGCTTCCGACTCCATCCCTTTGTTCTGGGTTGGATGCGACCCTTCAAAGAGCCTATCTTGTAGCTGCAGGGCACGTGAGATTGCTGCATGTGGGGACTGACCTCTTGTGAGAGCAGTTCTGGAGTGTTGGTGCAAATAAATCTCAGTCTTGGTCCCTCACCCTGATTGAGCCTCAAGCCAACACACAACCGCGGACTCGTTCGGAAATGAAATAACACTGTGGTTTGGCTGGGGAGCGGGGAGAATGGGGGGGGAGGGGGTGGAAATTCCCTAAAATGAGCAAGTCTTCCCCTGCAAGTAGAAATGAGAGCGTTGCCAGGAACCATCTCTACCATATGGGCAGAACAGGTGTTCACCCAATAAAACAGAATATTTTAGAAACTTTTTTTTCTATTTCAGTGTGTGGGATTGCAAAGCTGGCTGGGACAGGAATTTTCTAGGTCGCTGAAACCTCCCTAGTGCCTGCCCCCTACTGCAGTTGTTCCTAGCTGCCAGTGGGACACAGCAGCAGGTCACTCCCCGGAAAAGTTCCTCTCCACTCTGTTGTGCTTCCCAGAGGCGAAAAGTGGGACTGATTCAGTGAGGCAAACTTGAAAGCACGAGGTCCGCTGCTGGCGACACACCCCATCCCTGACACGAGAGAATATCTTAGCTGTGGGGATCTAAGGGCTTCCTGGTTGTCATGGTGCTCCAGGCTGCGGCCACTCTGAGCTTGCAAAAGTGAGGACAAACTAAACCCTCCTAAAGCAGTGAAGGCTCCAAACACCTGAATGGCTCGAGTTTGGCTCGAGTTCTGCTCAGAAAACACAATCCTAGAATCCCAGGGTTGAAGAGACCTCAGGAGTCACCAAGTCCAGCCCCATGCCCAAAGCAGGACCAATCCCAACTCAATCATCCCAGCCAGGGCTTTGTCAAGCCGGGTCTTAAACCTCTAGGAATGGAGATTCCACCCCCTCCCTAGGGAACCCATCCCAGTGCTTCACCCCTCTCGTAGGGAAATGGTTGGATAGTAGTAAAAACTTCGACCTTCCCCACTGTAACTTGAGACCATTGCTCCTCATTCTTCCTCATTCTGTCATCTGCGACCACTGAGAACAGCCTCTCTCCAGCCTCGTTGGAACCCCCCTTTAGGCAATTGAAGGCTGCTATCCAAACCCCCCTCACTCTTCTCTTCTGCAGACTAAAGCCCATTTCCCTCAGTGTTTCCTCATAGGTCATG
>JANRFK010000351.1:2442704-2459840 GCA_030068395.1 Apalone spinifera
GGGGGGAGCTGAAATGCACAGTAAGAGCCGATTATGGAAGACAAATGCAGGTACCGAGTGCTCTGGGGTATAGTGCCTGTGGAAAAAAACAGCCTGCGCCAAAGACGAGATGGTGATCCAGCAGTCTTGTCCTGGAAGAAAGTATGTCTGTAGATCAGGAGGGGAGGGGGGCAAAATCAACTCCAATATAACGATTGTGTGAAAAGGGGTAAATCGGATGATCCAGTTTTTGTCCCAGGTGAGCATAGTCCCATGGTAACTTGAAGAACTACCCCAAGAGAGATATCAGTCCTGACAGAGACTGAGATCTCTTCATCACCAGAGAGCTGGCTTACTCTTCATCACCAGAGATTTGTTTTTTAAATAGGGGACAAAGCAAGGTGATATTTGCTCATAACTGCTCTGTTTTATGCTGAAACAGTAACGCAAAGGGCATTTTAATCAGAATTGGAACAAAAACATCATCAACAAATATTATTTCTCGTTAATGCCTTTA
Source organism: Apalone spinifera (assembly GCA_030068395.1). Classification (NCBI taxonomy): domain Eukaryota; kingdom Metazoa; phylum Chordata; order Testudines; family Trionychidae; genus Apalone; species Apalone spinifera. Next base: position 2,443,201 of record JANRFK010000351.1, read on the forward strand.
AAATATGCTAATTATGCTGCTCCATGTTCATTTCACAGCCTGAAGAGCCGCTGGGCAACCTCGCTTGGACGCAGAGTGCTAGCAGCGCGAGATGTTTACTGGCTGAATATTTTTCCATGTTCTTGGGGAGAATCGAGAGACAAGAGGAGGATTCCACTTCGATACACTGGGCCAAATTCTGCCCTTGGATTGTGTCCAGAAAGCGCCATTAGTTTCACTAGGAGCCACACATGAAATCCAAGGGCAACATTATCTCAAAAGAAATGAATTTGTTGGATCAAAGTCTTCTGCCCACTAGATCGCTGCCAGTGTGTCCTGTAAGCTGAGCACGTGGCCGACCACCCAGGAGAGATTCAGGTGCCGCCCTCCTGATTAGCAGAGTGCTCTCAGCTGCCCACTGCCGGCAGCATGTGTTTCTATGGATGGTGCACTGCCACACATGCCTCAGTGCACATAACAAAATTTATTCCACACGCAGGTGGAAATAACTAGCGAGAACGATGATTACTGCCACTGTCTAGAAATCATCATACAGTCAGTGATGTTACATTGGTCTAGATAAAAGTAGAATGTCACCATTTGCTTGTCTCAAACCCCATTCCCCCCATTTCTGATCAGAGTTTATGTCAGGAAGTTACATATAGCATGCCCCGATCAGAATTCGAGCTATACAATAAACTTCTGTTATAAAAGCCCAAGATGACTGAAAGTGACTTGCTTTGAGATTTCGCTATCAACTAAAAAAGCAGCTCCATTTTTTGCAAACCTAAGCCCAGTTTTGACCCAAACCCAGAGGAAACCTCATTTCAGATAGATTTGCTTTGATCCATCTGGTTTCTCTGAATGTGTGTTGTCATGGGGCCAGCCCCCATCCTTATGAGAATTGGCTTATGAATATGAATATGCATAACTTGAAAATGCTTTCTGCAATACAGGTCATAAAAGATACCAATTTTAGTTACAGTCTGCTGAGTTTGTATATCCTATTTTTGTGCATGTATGTGAAATTAGAAATATGAAGTATGGATATGTTTATAGTTCTAAATGTGTTAACGAGGGCCTTTAGTGATATTTCAGGTACTTAATGGATCAATACTCAAACCAACAACTTGTGGATGGCTATGTCTGACCTGTCAGCCCAAACCGTGGTAGGTTCTAGAAAGACATGTGACCATGCCACCTGGTCCTGGAATCCATCTTGAACCTGATATTTTTCCATGGGGATGGGGAGTGCCAACCTTTTACAGAGGGTAAGGTGGTTTCATTGGGGTTTTCACCCCTTTTGTAGGTTGGTTTCCTAAGTGCTAAGCTCTTATTGCTGAGCCTTCCCAGAGCTGAAATGGTTCCATGTCTTATTGCTCTGCAGGGGGCAGTAACCCCAACTCTATGTCCTGTTTGGGGGAGACAGAGGAACTGGTCTACCAGGACAGGGTGGTGGGGAGCCCTGGAGAACAAGAAGGCAGGTGTCAGTGACATGCAGCGCACTGGGGGGGACTTCTATGATTCAACCCATCACATCATCCGTCCTGCTGTCATAAGCCCACTCGGTTCTCCTGTGGCAAGTGAGAATTCCCAAAAAAACCCATGCCAATCCAGCCTGAGGACAATTCCCTCTTGCCTCCAGTTCTGGCTGGAGGTTTAAACCTCCCTGTGAGAGCAGGAATCATTGCCATGAACGTGTAGCCCACTCTGAAAAGTGCCATCACCATATTAATGGTCTCTCACCAACTCCAGATGCGGGGTTCAGTGTGTAAATTAGAAATGTCTTTCTCCATCGCCTCGCCAAGCTTGCACACTTCCCCCTGGGAGAGTCGAGCTGGGTTCTGTTTCACACCTCCCCCCGGTGATAAAGTTCAGAAAGGCAGATTCTACCCTTACTGGACACTGTGACTGAGGACAGAGCCGGGAGAAGAATTGCATTGGGACTTAACTCTATGGACAACGCATAAGTCACTGCAGAATCCATCTCGGCCTCCCAGTAGTATTCAGCTTACTGAGGTGGCTCTGAAATGCTCACGTAAGTACTAAAACCTTATTTTTATCACCAGCATTTGGCACGCTGACTGAATACACACAGGGAACAGAAACAGAAACAGTGCCTAAGATACCGTCTCAGCACAGACTGTCTTCAGGGAGGAGCTAAACTTTAAGTGTCTATTCCTGTTTGCACCAAAAACAACTCCAAACTTTTCACTGGTTTGTAAAACTTTGCTCCTTAGCTTGTACTCTGAGCAGGGCATCAGGCTTCTTACACTTGCTTGAAGAATTTGCTCGTATATGCTCCCTTCCTCAGTGGTGCTGGAACAATTTTTAGGGGGGGTGCTGCGCCCCAACTTTACAGCTGCTGGGACCCTGGGCAGCAGCAGAGCCCCTGGCGGACAAGACATTCATGAACATCTCTAGGGTGAGCACCTCAAGTAAAGTAGAACCATTTTTGGATTCCACTGCCGGGGGCACTTAGTTGAACCTGCATTACGGCTCTCAGCAGCTGTTTCCCTTTCCCATCAGCCATCATGGGGGTAGGAAAGCAAAGGGCATTTATCTGAGTTGGTTCCATATTCTTTACGTGAGTCTGAGAAAAATTACAGCATGTGTAGGGTAGTGGAGCAGGAGAGAAGTTAGCCCCACCAGGACTCCCAGAGTATGTCTACACTGCATGCTTATTTCGAAATAAGCTATTCTGGAATAGCACGTCTACACTGCAGGGAGGCCTCAAAATTAGTCTGAGGCAGGCTTTCCGAATGTAGGCATGCTATCTCGATTTAGAGCCCCAGGAGGCACTGGGGAGGAATAATTTAGAATGGCCCTGGGGAGGGGCTATTTTGAAATAGCAGCAGTGGACCATCCACACACGCCTTATTTTGAAATAGCTATTTCGGAATAGGCATTATTCCTCATAGAATGAAGTTTACAGATTTCGGAATAAGCCGTCCGTTATTTTGAAATTATTTTGAAATAACGGAATGGCTGTGTAGACACTCGCATTGCTGTTTCAAAATAACACTCGTTATCTCGAAATAACGGTGCAGTGTAGACACCCCCCCAATTGTACTCGGCATCTGGATTCCAGCTGGGGATCCCACTAGGGCATTACCCAGCCAGCAAGCCGCCCCCTCCTTTCATGCTAGCAGAGGAGCATTTTAGACAGCCAGGAAGGAACCAGTCCTCAGGGGGCAAGGAAATGGGAGTGCAGCAGAGCCTACATGATCCTCACATCCCCTAAGACTTCCTGTAAAGATGATGGATTTTGAGTATGAACATGCTTTCTGATTAGACCCCGGTATCTGAACAGACTGGGCCTGACCCTCCATCTCACCATCAGGTGGACTGCAAGGACAGTGATTATCAGGGTGCCCACGTAGGAACCACATGGGACACAAGCCACAGAGTTTAAGGGAAGCAGGGTCCACCATGACCTCCAGCCCCCAGCCCCACCCAGCACTCACACTAGACCCAAGAACTGAAATTAGCCAAAGTCCTACAGCCTGAAGGAGACAGAACTATGATATGCCAGAGGCAGAGAAGATGAGGAATGAGGCGTACCAGTGCCCAAAGCCCCCATCAACTACAGGAAATTGATTAGGTGTGAGATACCCACAGAACCCCGCATGTGGCCTAGAGCCAAAGGGTACAAAAAGCAGCAAATAAATAAAGAAAACAACCAAAAACTCAATTCCTCTTCTAGAAAGCTGCCTCTTGGATGAAAGGGAAGCTGCCGAAACATCAGCCAGTAAAAATGACGGGGCATCTGCGGACATTTTCTTGGTTATATTTTATATGAAGCAGCAAGAAAACAAGCGGAGGGCACGCCATTGCAAATCATCACCTCAAAATAAAATTAAAAACACTGAAATAGGAATGTTTGCTCTGTAACCATGTGGTCTCAGAAGTGCCCCTCCTCCCAGCTTTTCCCCTCCTTCCGGCTACGGTGTCTTGACAATTCAATTGTAAGCTCTTCTGGAGAGTGTCAAACAAAATGGAGCCCTCAGGGACTAGATCTTCTAGGCGCCTCAGTAATACAAGTCATTAATACTGCTGATAAATTGGAACGAGCTGCACTTTATACAGTAGCTTTAAGCAGGTTTTTTTTGTTTTTGTTTTGTTTTTTGTGAATTCAGTGCTTGGAGCAGGCATCCAGACTGGAGAATAAAGTCCTCCCTTCACAGCACATTGGTATCAGTAATGCAAGCAAGGGGCCAGCCTTCCCACATCTACAGAACCCTTTTACTCTCCCAGTGATCAAAGCATAGATATATAGGACAGGAAGGGACCTCGAGAGGTCATCATGTCCAATCCTTTGCACTGAGGCAGGACCAAGTAGCACTAGACTGCGCCTGAGGGGTATTTATTCAAGCCTCTCTTGGAAGCTTGTTCTAGAGCTTAATTCCCCTTAGAGGTTTTCCTTAGAATCATAGAACTAGGACTGGAAGGGACCTCAAGAGGTCATCAAGTCCAGTCCCCTGCCCTCATGGCAGGACCAAGCACCATCTACATCATCCTTGATAGATGTCTATCCAACTGCTCTTAAATATCTCCAGTGATGGAGATTCTACAACCTCCCGAGGCAATTCATTGCAGTGTTTAACCACCCTGACAGTTAGGAAGTTTTTCCCAATGTCCACCCTAAACCCTCCTTGCTGCAATTTAAGCCCATTGCTTCTTGTCCTATCCTCGGAGATCAAGGAGAACAATTTTTCTCTCTCCTCCTTGTAACACCTTTTTAGATACTTGAGAACTGCTATCATGTCCTCTCTCAGACTTCTCTTTTCCAAACTAAACAAGCCCAAGTCTTTCAGTCTTCCCTCATAGCTCATGTTTTCTAGACCCTTCATCATTTTCGTTGCTCTTCTCTGGACCTTCTCCAATTTTTCCACATCTTTGTATTCCTTGTATCTATCCACTTCTTTCTGAAAGCGTTGTGCCCAGAACTAGACTTGGTAGGTAGCCCTACCACAGCGATGGTCCTTTCTGTGCAGCTTTCTGAGTTATGCACTTTTACAGCCACTTCCTCGTTTTGTTAAATGTGGCTGCACCTCCTTGTAGGTCATGGCAGAAGCTACTCAACCTCCGTTCCTGAGGCTTGCCACCTGCCCTGACAGGACCTGGCAGTCCCCTGTAGTAAGGCCGCATACAGCGGATATGGGCCCTAATCAACACACTCAAGTGTGAGAGCGCTGAACTTTGAGCTACATCTAACCGGATCTGAACTTCCTCAAAGCCCATATCTTGTGGAAACACGGGCATGCCTGGTGTAAGCAAAACATTAACAGGGCGGCTTTGTGCTTTTCCCCTAGAAAGGAAATTAGGGCTTCAGCTGAGGAAAATGTCCATATTGAGGAAAGTACGGAAGCACATGGTTAACTGTAAGTGCCAGTACATTCACTAAGGTGTAAGCACATGCTTGAAGTTAAGGACAGTCTTAAAATGCTTTCCTGGTGAAGCCTAAATGAACTAGAGAGCCTATTGGTCTCCAAATGGACTCCTTTGAGCGTACCCCACTTACTAACACCCTGGCAAGCCTCTGACATGTAAAGAGACGCTTAACACGAAGTAGCCCTGACACTGCTCTTTGTCCTTCGGCCCATTCCCTGAATCCAGCTGGATATAGGGAGGCCAGCCGGCCTTCATGGCCTGATGCATTCCCCCTTTCTGCTCTCATCACACCAGAGCTAGCCCCGTATCAGCCAGAGAGCAGGAGCACGGAGCCCAGAGATCCTCCATAAGGCTCTACTTTGAGAGCTGTCCCTGCGTGTGCTACACTCAAGGAGACTGTGTAACCCACACACCTGCTAGGTGTGGGTCACTGTCCCATCTAGTACATAAGAACATAAGAATGGCCGTACTAGGTCAGACCAAAGGTCCATCTAGCCCAGTAGCCTGTCTGCCGACAGTGGCCAGCACCAGATGCCCCGGAGGGGGTGGACCGAAGACAATGATCAAGCGATTTGTCTCCTGCCATCCGTCTCCAGCCTCTGACAAACAGAAGCCAGGGACACCATTCCTACCCACTGGCTAATAGCCTTTTATGGACCTAACCTCCATGAATTTATCTAGCTTCTCTTTAAACTCTTTTATAGTTCTAGCCTTCACAGCCTCCTCTGGCAAGGAGTTCCACAGGTTGACTATGCGCTGTGTGAAGAAGAATTTTCTTTTATTAGTTTTAAACCTGCTACCCATTAATTTCATTTGGTGTCCTCTAGTCCTTATATTATGGGAACTAATGAATAACTTTTCTTTATTCACCCTCTCCATACCACTTGTGATTTTATAGACCTCTATCATATCCCCCCTCCGTCTCCTCTTTTCCAAACTGAAAAGTCCCAGTTCCTTTAGCCTCTCCTCACATGGGACCTGTTCCAAACCCCTGATCATTTTAGTTGCCCTTTTCTGAAGGCCAAAATATCTTTTTTGAGGTGAGGAGACCACATCTGTGCACAGTACTCAAGACCACAGGATTCTGTGGCCACGCCTGTCAGGTGTTGTGCTCGAGACACCTTGGCCCTGATATTTATGGGGTGCTGACCCCTGCTACTCCAATGAGACTCTTAGACCACACACAGAGAGAATGAGCGAGCTCTACAGCCTTAGCTGAGAGCCAGCTGGCTTTCTGCTCAAGCCACAGAAGCTCAGGCTCAAAATTCCAGAGGGCACAGGTTCAGTTCTGCCTGGTGGCATTACAGCTGCCCAGCTGTGCGTATTAAGGGGGTGTAGGGACTTTTGGATCCAGTAGACAAGCTTTAGCCATGCTAATGTTGGAGGTGGAGCTTGATGAGTGCAGAGAAGGAACTGGGGGGGGGGGGAAGGGCATGCACCATGTCAGGGCAATGAAGGCACCTGAGCCAGACACCTAAATGACAGGCTCGAAAAGCCTCCAATCAACAGCACCGGGCGGGGGGGGGGGGGGGGGGCACTGATGCCTACAATGGTGCACCCACAGGGACACTCATCTCGAAGAACCTCCGTTACTGCACAGGTGAGTAACCCCCATTCGTAGAATTCCTTTCAGTACAAACTAATATTTAAATCAACCAGGATACATCTGCAATGACATCACAATAGTTTTTCCCGGAGCATGTGTATCATCCATTGGGAGGGGTTCTCCCCCCCCCTACTTCCCCTACCTTTGGCCTCAGGGAGCTACTCGAGGGTCCAAAGTAACATGAAATCTTGTCTTTTAAAGAATAGTGATAGAGATGCAGCCGTGTTAGTCTGGTGTCGCTGAAACAAAGGACAGGACTATGTAGCACTTTAAAGACTAACAAGATGGTTTATTAGGTGATGAGCTTTCGTGGGCCAGACCCACTTCCTCAGATCACATATTCTTCCACATATTCCTCAGATCCGATTTTCTTCCACATATTGATCTGAGGAAGTGGGTCTGGCCCACGAAAGCTCATCACCTAATAAACCATCTTGTTAGTCTTTAAAGTGCTGCATAGTTCTGTCTTTTGTTTTGTCTTTTAAAGTACTTGAATGCCTGGAAGGCAGAACAAGTAGGAGAACGAGCATCATGTTATTTTGCTTCACATATGGCTTCCTGGTACAAATTAAAAAGAAGTTCCTCAGAAACAAAAATGCACGCCAAGGCTGGACATCCAGCATTTCTTGGGGGTTTGGTGGAACATGGGGAGCCATCTTTAACACACAGTGTCATTTGGAAGGGGGAGGGGAGGCTAGTAACTTCCCCAGGTGCCCACCTGACGCAGGTGCTTGGACTAACCAAGGGCAGCCGCTGGAGCAGCGGTTTTCAAACAACTGGGTGGTGGAATGTCGGGCACTGGATCTTCTTGCTGCAGGGGGATCAGGTGACCAGTGGGGGGGCTAAGGCAGCTCCCTGTCTGTCCTGGCACCGCCGACTGCCCCGCGCCCCAGAAGCGTCTGGCAGCAGCCCAGCCCCTAAGTGGGGGGAGTGAGGGAAAGTTTCCAGGGCTCCACATACTGCCCCTGCCCTGAGCACTCGCTCCGCACTCCCATTGGTTGGGAACCTGTTGCTGGCTGATTGTGGGCTCAGCAGGGTCTGTGGTGCCAGGAGAGGCAGGAAGCTGCCTTAGCCTCCCTGCTGCACTGCTGACCACTCAAAGTCAAGCCCTCCTGCCCCAGCCTTGCCCCCTCCCCCGCAAAGCCAGAGCCCCCTCCTACACCCCAAAGCTCCATCCTCAGCTCCATGCCAGGGCCCGCACTCCAGTCACATTATATCGGGTCTCAGCATCAACGATTTTCTTCAGCTGGGTCATGAGAACAAAACCGCTGCTCCAGAGAAGTGTCTGCCTGTCTCCTGAAGGACTCCTAGGACTTCCAGAACTGCAGAGTCCAAATGCTTCACTAATGAGCTCAGTGGGACCGGCCATCTGAGTAAAGTTCTCCTGTGTGTCAAATTCTCACGCGCTTACTTGTTTGGCGGCATGGGGTGTCAATCTGCCTCATGTCAGCTCCTGGACATGCCCAGGATTTCATGGCCATGTCTGGCAGGTGCTGTGCTCAAAACAACTCAGCCCTGATATTTATAGGTGCTGACCCCCCTCTACTCCAATGAGACTCATCAGCGGCTGCAGGCGCCGAGGAATCAGTTTCAACTCTACTTGGCCATCGACATGGCCAATCTTCTCTTACAACTAAGTCATATTTCCCTTAAAAACGCCAATCAAACTTATCTACCAGCTATTTTAAGCCCAAGCAGGAGGGATTGGGGGCAGAAAAAACATGCGACCAGAAATAACTGAACTGGCAGCATCTAATGCCTTGAAAAATCAAAACATCTAATGCCGTAGGCCCTTTGAGAGCCGAATCAATACATACCCTGTGGCACAAAATGAGAGAAAAGATGCCTTCCCCAGAAAGGGTCTTAATGGACAAGCTGACCTCTAGCAAATTGCACCGAGTTCCTGTGCGGAAGTTTCTTTGGACACAGTGTTCATAAAGCTAACTCAGCTTCCTGTTACTAGCTGATCTCCAAGAAGTGCATTGCCTTCTCCAGAATGAAATCCGAGACAAGAGCGAACTCCCTTGCTAGCCCCAGGCAGCAGAGCTATTGACATGACACATACTTGAATGGGCTAATGCAGGGTCTGAACGCGGGAGGGCAGAGCATGAAGAAAAAGCTCAGGAGAAAAGGTGCAGAATATTTTGTAGCATAATGAAACAATGCTCATCAGGGATTGGTCCTGCTTTGGGCAGTGGGCTGGACTTGATGACCTCCTGAGGTCTCTTCCAGCTCTATGATTCTATGATGCCACGGAGCTCCTATCCAGGACTCAGCAAAAACAACGAGAAGTCCTGTGGCACCTTCTAGACTAACAGATTTATTGGAGCAGAAGCTTTCGTGGGCAGAGACCCATTTCGTCAGATGCATGTAGTGGAAATTCCAGAGGCAGGTATAAATATACTGTACAGGCACATGAAAAGAAGGGAGTATCAATCAAGAGGAAGGCCAGAGATAACGAGGTCAATTCAGTCAGGAAGGATGTGGCCCACTTCTAGTAGCTGATGTGGAGGTGTGAACATCAAGAGAGGAGAAACTGCTTTTGTAGTTGGCTAGCCATTCACAGTCTTTGTTTAATCCTAAATTAATAGTGTCAAATTTGATCATGAATTGTAGCTGTGCAGTTTCTGTTTGAAGTCTGTTTTTGAAGTAATTTCTACTACATGCATCTGATGAAGTGGCTCTTTGCCCACAAAAGCTTATGCTCCAATAAATCTGATAGGGTATGTCTGAACTAGCCCCCTAGTTCGACCCGGCCGGTCGCCATTTTTGAAATTTACAAGTCTGGACTTGCAGGAGGTTTAACAGGTAGTTCAATTTAGAGGCTTTAATTCAAAATACCGGGTCCCTGCCACGTGTAGAAGCGGGCAGTTAGTCCAGACTTGTAAATTTCAAAAAATGGCAACCGGCCGGGAAGATGCAAATCAGGCACGGGATATTTAAATCCCGGGCTTGATTTGCAACTTTGAATGCCTACATTATCCTCCCTAGTTCGAACTAGGGGGCTAGTGTAGACATACCGTTAGTCTATAAGGTGTCATAGGACTTCTAGTTGTTTTTGCAGATTCAGACTAACATGGCTACCTCTCTGATACTTATCCAGGACTCAATTCAATCAGTTGAACTAATACACTTTCCACCCCAATAGAATGTCCCTTTTCCCCCTGCTGTGTCTCCCCAAGGAAAATTAGAAAACATCTCAAACTCCTAAGGCCCAAACGCTCCCTATGTCACCCGAGAGTTCCTCCCCTCCTAAGTGAAAAAGATTTCTGAAGCATTTTCTTGGTCATAACAAAAAGGGGGTAATAAAACTGTTTCCATCTCCAAGGCCAGGACAGTGTTTTGAGAAGTCTGGACTCAACCAAAGCCAAGTAAGCTCAGACTAACAGGGATCTGTGTATATGATTCAATCAGGCTTAGTCTCAGAGGGGAGCCGTATCAGTAAGCATCTGCAAAAACAGGGGAGTCCTAAATGTCAGGCTTAGGTAAGACAATGGAGTTATGTCCCTGAGTGACGATTACGTGATGATTGAGAAGAATCTGAGGATTGGACTCCTCAACAGGATAATTTTGGAGTGACAATCTCTAATCTCATTGATTTTTGGTTTGTTTGGGGTCTTTCCTCTGAGTAAAGGCAGGCCGTTTTCACAAACTTCAAACCAAATAGAAAAACCCAAGTGGGAAGGGATGGAGCAAGGGCAAGGAAAGGAAGAAGCAAACACAGCGTGTAGTTAGGTTTCAGTTCATGCCAGCGTAGCTTTTAGGTGCTCATCTATCCCTAAACCATAACACACAGTCCCTTTTAAGTAGGGAAGGCATAGTACAATGGGCTAATCCGTTAGGTGGTGTCCCTGCCGTGACAGGAAAAGAAAATTAATGAACCACAAAAATACATGTTGGCAAATCACTGGGTTTTATGTGTTCCCACCAGCCCTACCTGCATCGAGTCAAAAAGAGTAAATGAAATGTAAAAATATGACAAGTGCTGCAGGAAAACAGGAAGTTAGACAAACAGCGTGTGCAGTTTCTGAGGGAGTAGGGGTTGGGAAGCCTGTCAGCCACAGAGATGAAAGCAAATAGATTATCCAAGCGTCGAAGGAAATTATCTCAGCACCTTAAGCTCCAGGATAATTTCAAATGTCTGTTCTGTGCCAAAATTAGACCAGTGTTTAATATACTGAAGGGAAGCAATTGAGGTATAAAAATTGTACAGTAGTTAAGGTAGATGAGACATTTTTGGAAAGATTAATACAGTTATAATGGCATCTCTCTGAATACAGGGAACCAGGGAGGATAAAGAACTATCCTCAACTTTTGTTCTAGATTCATAGGGGATCTTTGGTGGAAATGGGCTCTGCTAATAGATACAGTAGTAAGAAATAATAGTGCCAGGCAATCTACTGGGTTGAGTCAGTAGCAATCTCTTATTGATGTAAATCCAATCCAAGTACCACATGCAAAACCAAACCTAACACCATGATCCATCACCTTGGGATTCAGCAAGTGGCCGTGAAGCCCTTTCTACACCATGGCTATTCCCTTTCTTCTCTCCAGCAGCCCTTCTCCAGTAACAAACACCCATGCTCACAAGACCGGACTTAACCCCTTGTGTTGTGAGGATCAGGGAGTGCCCCTGTAGTGGATCACAACATGTTTCTCCTTTGACGTGCTTTATGAATTGGGATTGATTCTGCTTGATGACCTCCTGAGGTCTCTTCCAACCCCAGGGTTCTATGATTCTATGAACATTAAGTCACAATGCTCTGGTATGTACATGCAATAAGGCATTATCTCTCTCTCCCTCTTTAATAGAAGGGGAAACTAAAACAGATTAAATGATTTACCTGAAGCCACAGAGCAAGTTGCAGTTGGGTTTAGAACATGAGGATCCTGGCAACCTGCCCTTATGTAGCATAGTAAACTATGATGATAGAGTTGTACTAACAGTGTAGTCGTTACGTTTCTTTGTACATTTCTCTGCTTCATTGACTCTTGCATTTGACAAGATGGATTTCCTAATCTGTGCAGAATTAGCCATGGCTTCATGAGGCTTACAGGCCTTTTGTTAAGCTTCATTTTGGCACAGTTATCTAAAGAAGGGGCTTTCTAGCTTCACAGATAGATATTTTTTTCTTGCTAATGTCTCTGTTGTCATTACATCCAACAACCTAATGTCTTTCTAGTGGCTAATTTAGCTCACGGAAATTATTGCACTAATTGTTCTTTTACTAAGAGAACAATTGTGCAGTCGTGAATAAGACAGAACAGATATTCTATGCCCCAGCCATGGAGCCCTTCTGGATGTCTACTTATCACAGGTGTGGCCAAGTTTCCCACGGTCCCATAAAGTTTGTTTACAGCCACCAGTCCTGGCTCTCACTGTTCTGTGCTTTTATTTAGTTTACCCCTAAATGTCTTCTAAGAACCCAGTAAGCAGTGGGAGTGTTGGTAATGCTGCTATGCAAATTCTCCGGTTTGGCACCAGTTGGGTCTCGAGGTTGCTGGACTATAGAGGTTCCACTTGAAAGAATGTAGTCATAGATATTTCAAAAACTGAGCTGTGGGGAAATTGGATGAGGAGAGATGTCCTAGTGAGAGCATCCTGTAAAGTCATCGAGATACTTGAACCAGTAAATTCAACCATAATGTAAGTAGGACTTGATCCTAACCCGTCATTCAGACTCATGAAAACACGGATCCATAGGCTGACATGAATGGATGCTGCTAGCACTGTTGTTTTCCCCATCATGTCCATCCCACTAGCCTGAAGAACTAGTCATATTCTAGTTCAGTACTCGGGAGGTTGTCTTGTACTTAAGATTCCATTGTGCTAGTCACCTTAGCCATAGCCTAGACAGACACAATGTGTCTGGTAATAAGAGTTAGTAAGAGAGGTGTATGTGATACTGAACTCAAAATAGCTTGAAAGCTACTGACTAAATGACTGAAGCTTCAGCAACACTTACAATCATACTGAGGCAGGATTTGCAGCTCTGTTATACAGGAATGGGAACAGCAATTGTAAAAGGCCTCTATGCCAGCATTCTGAAATACAAGCTATTCAGAATTAATAGCGCTGTGCTAAGAACTTTCTCCTGCTTTTGCTTTTTTTTTAGAATCTATATTTTAGAAACCAGCTGGACATTGGAAGCAGTTAAAGCATTGGACAAACACGTTGAATGTGTGTGTTTAGTTATCACTAGAGAGTAAATCAAAGGAAGACAAACTTGCCAGATGGATCTGAAAAAGAACGAGTTGTTGTTCAGCAGAGGCATACCTACTCCTGTTGTCCATCTCCATGCTGAGCCTTTGACTGTCCTTAAACAGCCATGTTCAACAGTAACACGCACCATGTAAGAGAGGTATGTGTACATTCGGTGCATGGTCTAACTCCTGAAGCTGATCACAGGAGGTAGCTAGTACCCGTTGCATTTAAGTGAATTATATTTTACTATGCCAGATCTTCCCCACTACAACTTGAGACTGTTGCTCCTTGTTCTGTCCTCATCAGTCATGTGCCTCAGCTCCCTAATAAGTTTGGTTGCCCTCCACTGGACTCTCTCCAATGCACTCACGTCCTTTCTGTACTGGGGAGCCCAAAACTGGACGCAATACTCCAGATGTGGCCTCACCAGTGCCAAACAAAGAGGAATAATCACTTCTCTAGATCTGCTGGCAATGCTCCTCCTAATGCACCCCAATATGTCATTAACCTTCTTGGCTACAAAGGCCCTCTGTTTACTCATATCAAACTTCTTATCCACTGTAATCACCAGGGCCTTTTCTGCCAAACTGCTGCTTAGCCAGTCGGTCCCCAGCCTGTAACAATGCTTGGGATTCTTCCGTCCCAAGTGCAGGACTCTACACTTGGTCTTGTTGAACCTCATCAGATTTCTTTTGGGCCAATGCCTAGGTCACTCTGCACCCTATCCCTACCCTCCAGTGTCTCTACCTCTCTCCGGAGCTCAGTATCATCTGCGAACTTGCTGAGGGTGCAATCCATCCCCTCATCCAGGTCATTAAGGAAGATGTTGAATAAAATAGACCCCAGGACCAACCCCTAAGGCACTCTGCTTGATACCTGTGCTAACTATGCCACATGCCATAAGCCTCCACTCTCTGCAGTTTATCCATCAGCTAGGAAACCAAGATTTATTCAGTTGGCCAACTCTTCCTGAAAATGGCCAGCCTTTCACTGTATTTCCATTGGGAGGAAATTGCAGCCAATCTGCTAGGTGTAAATCACAAGTAACATTCCATTTTGGCTTCGGAAGCTGTGTTCTGGCCTGGATGCCCCTCAAGGATGGTCGTGGGTGCCTCAGGGTGAGCCGGCAATTTAATGACCAGCTAGAGGAAACCTCTGGTGACTTGTTATTCCAATGTATGTCAGTGCTGACAGTGCTCGGTGGCAGATGTCACAAAGCGGCACAGGCCAGCATTGCTACGTCATCACAGTGGGAACACACGTATGGTGCCAACCGACCCTTCAGTCATCCATTCCCGTGCCTATCTGGGCCCTCGCTGTCATGGCAGTGTGGTGGTGAGCACAGTCTGCTTACCCAGAAATCATGACAAGTTCTTTGGGGTCAATAACCATTGGGACGCATGCAACATTTCTTATGTTCAAAACAGTTTCCAGGCATTAACCAATGATCTGCCACAGCTCCCTTGTGCAGCCAGGTGGACAAATATAATTAAACTCATTTTACAGGTGGGAAAACTGAGGTAGAGAACAGGGAAGTGACTTGCTCCAGGACACAAAGTCAGTCAGTGGCAGAACCAGAATCAGAACAAAGGATCTCCTAACTTTGAAATTTGTGCTCCTTCCATCAGTCCATGCAACCTTCCAGGAGGAAATGCCCCCTGTAATTCTAAAGCAAAAGATTTCCCCCCTTGTTTTGTATTTTCCTGGTTTTTCTGGGACCTCCCTAATAAGAAATAATAATTTACCATAAGAAAGAGTATTATAAGGAGAGAAGAATCAACCATTCTTCCACCACTGAAAAACACACACACACACACACACACACACACACACACACACACACACACACACACACACACACACACACACACACACACACACACACACACACACACACACACACACACACGAGACTGGCCCTAAGATGCAAATGTATGGCTGCAATTCAACCCACAGAAAAATTCAAGGAGCCCTGAAGCTTGGAACCCTTGCTTTGTAACAGATATGATTCTGGCAAGTCCAGTATACATTTATATTTGTGGACAGTTGTATCATAATACTTATCTTTCCTGTGTACCCTCTTGCATGTGCACCTGGATCGAATGCCCTTTGAAGAGTCTATTCTAACACGTGAGAATGTGCCCCTAGTGACACAACAAAGGCATCTGCCCACTGGACAGAAGCATGATTTATTGTGCAGAAAACATGAATAATAAATCAAGAAGCAAATGCTGCAGGTTCTCTTTTCCCGGGTGCAAACAGACCTGGCAGCTTTCCCTACAGCGCACAGAAAGGGTAGATTGCTGGAATATGAGACCGCTGCACCTTTCTGTCAGGAGAGACTCCTAGTGCTATTATTACCATCTTGCTAATTAAGGCTTGGGTGAAATACAGAGAACTTGCTTTAAACTATACTGAAGTTTCTTTTTCCCCCTAGTCAAATACGCTAAATGGCCCAATATATCAGCAATGGCCAGACGCCAGGAGCTGCTGTTATTTAAAGCACATTTCAGTGGTGAGAAACTCCATCTCCTTTTCCTTTCCTTCCAAATTAAATGTTTCAGCTCTAAACAACTTGGTTATCTCCTGGGCACCTCTGGCTGGAGGAAATAAAGGCTTGTCTACACAAAGAACTTGACCAGCATATCTATAGTGGATTAACTATTCTGCTGTCGTTTTTCCTGGAGTAATGCCCTGCACGGGCATTTTATTCCAAAATAAAAGTGACTTTAGTCTGGATTGATTACTCTGCTTTGGAAGTGGAATAACTTTCTTGGAATAAAATCATTTTTATTCCAGATTGCCCACACAAGGGAGTTATAATGGAATAGCTCCAGAGGAATAATTATTCTGCTACAGCTAGGCCAGGAAATGAAGCTTCAGCCAGTAATAAGACAGAGCATAACTCCCCAGAAATCTTGGATCATCAATTGTACAATCCTGGATCGTGTATACTCATAGATTACACAATCTATGAAACCAGCTCCAAAAATTCAAGTGGGTGGTGGACATAAGAAGACTGAGGCCTGGTCTACACGACAGAGTTTGGCCCCCACAAGGCAGCTTATGCCGATCCGACTCAGTAAGCATCTGTCACGGCTCACAGGTCGGGCCCACACTTGGCCCCTCGGCTCCTGGGCGGAACCCCCCTCTCTAGTGAGGCAGCCCCTTTTCGGGAAGCCCGCGCCTTTCCAGCGGCAGTGAGATAGCCCTTTCTCAGGGAGTCCACTCCAGTGCAGTGACCCTCTCTTGGGGAGCCCACTCTCACCGGGGGGTCTGCTCTCTGCCTCCAGGACGGTGCCTCTCAGGGCCTTCGGCATGGCTGCCTCCGCCGTGAACCCCTTCGGGGGGTCCCCTCCCTCTGGACCCCAGGGCCTCCTCTCCCAGAAGGAATAGTGCCATCCTGTTCTCTAGACCAGAGCAACTCTCAGCCAGCACAAAACAGAAGGGTTTATT
>JANRFK010000351.1:2474272-2490423 GCA_030068395.1 Apalone spinifera
GATGGACCTTTGGTCTGACCCGGTACGGCCATTCTTATGTTCTATGTTCTTAAGTATACTTCATTCTGACCACAGCAGCCGATCTAATTTGGAATGCACAACACACAACGGCCAAAGGCCAACAATTTCCTTTACTGGGTCGCTGTGGCATGGTGGGTCAAAAAAGTTTTGATCTACAGCTTCAAAGCCAACTGAGGCACTGGCCCAAGTTGCCAGAAAGAACACTATCCCAAACAGCGATCTGACCTCCCATGACAGCTTTGTTCTACTTGCAACATGAAAAGTGTCAACCTGAAAAAATGACACACGTGCAGTTTACTTGCCAACAGCCCTACGGCTCTAAGATGTGATTCTGGAAAAAGTCGGGATGAGCAGACCTGCTGTCAATAACACCATTAGAAAGAGAATCACCAAACAATACACAAAATCAACTTAGTCCAGACCCTTTAAATGAGAGGGGGAAAGTGAGTGTGTCCACTCTATAATTGTAGCAGAAATTCAGATAGATAATAGGATGAGACATAAATTAATTTATTTTAGAGATCAAATAGATGAGACTGATATACAACATGGATTCATCAAGGGCAAGTCATACCTGACCAACTTGATTAGCTTCTATGATGAGGTAACTGGCTCTGTGGACATGGGGAAGTCAGTGGATGTGATATACCTTGACTTTAGCAAAGCTTTTGATACGGTCTCCCACAGTATTCTTGCCAGCAAGTTAAGAAAGTATGGATTGGATAAATGGATTGTAAAGTAGATAGAAAGCTGGCTAGGTTGTCAGACCCAGTGGGTAGTGATCAATGGCTCGATGTCTGGTTGGCGGTCGGTTTCAAGCAGAGTGCCCCAAGGATGGGTCAATGAGGGGATGGATTGCACCCTCAGCAAATTTGTGGATGACACTAAGCTAGGAGGAGAGGTAGATATGTTGGAGGGTAGAGATAGGGTCATAGTGACCTAGACAAATTGGAGGATTGGGCCAAAAGAAATCTGATGAGGTTCAACAAGGACAAGTGCAGAATCCTGCCCTTGGGACAGACGAATCCCAAGCATTATTACAGGCTGGGGGCTGACTGGCTAAGCAGCTGTTCAGCAGAAAAGGACCACAGAATTACAGTGGATGAGAAGCTGGATATGAGTCAACAGTGGGCCCTTGTAGCCAAGAAGGCTAATGGCATATTGGGGTGCATTAGGAGGAGCATTGCCAGCAGATCTAGAGAAGCGATTATTCCCCTTTATTTGGCAGTGGTGAGGCCACATCTGGAGTATTGTGTCCAGTTCCGTTCCCCCCTCCCCACTACAAAAGGGATGTGGATGCATTGGGGAGGGTCCAGCAGAGGGCAACCAAAATGATTCAGGGGCTGGAGCACATGGCCTACGAGGAGAGGCTGAGGGATTTGGGCTTATTTAGTCTGCAGAAGAGAAGAGTGAGGGGGATTTGAGAGCAGCCTTTAACTTCCTGAAGGGAGGTTCCAAAGAGGCTGGAGAGAGGCTGTTCTCAGTAGTGACAGATGGCAGAACAAGGAGTAATGGTCTCAAGTTACAGTAGAGGAGGTCAAGGTTGGATATTAGGAAAAACTATTTCCCTAGGAGGGTGGGGAAGCACTGGGATGGGTTCCCTAGGGAGGTGGTAGAATCTCCATCCCTAGAGGTTTTTAAGTCCTGGCTTGACACAGCCTTCTCCCTCCCCCAGCCGCTCGTAGGGTGGATTGGAAGGAGCTTTTTCCCTCCCCTGCATCTGATCCTGGGGTGGAGGGACCAGTGGGGGCTGTCTCCTGAGCACTGGAGTCCCACTTACCTAGTCTGGTGGCAGGCAAGATGTCAGAGTCCCAGCCCTGCTGGCTACTCTCTTGGTGATGCAGCTGCTCCCAGTGGTCACTCTGCAGCATAGCTCCCCCCTTTGAGCTTGCTGTGGCCACTCTGACCAGCCCCTCCCTTTCAACGTCATGGAAAACAGTCCCATTCCCATCACTTCTGGTTGTCCTGGCACAACCAAACCCTGACCTTGCTTTAAGATAGGAGAAGAGGAAGTTGCCTACCAAATTTGGTGGTCCTAGCTCTTACCATTTAGGAGGAGTTCTTGAACAAACAGACTCACAGACATACAGACAGATGGACATTTCTAAAATAGAAAATGGCCTGATGATTATTGACTTTTAGTCTCCACTAACTCAGGATAATTTCAACATAGTGGCCTTTGGATGAAAATGTTTTCTCTTATTAGTCACGTAAATTGTCTTGTATGCCTGGAAGCTCCTCCTTTGGGTTATGTGATAGGTATGAAGTTGGTGGGTCGGTAGGTGCATTGCCAGTGAGTTTCTTAAGCCTGTGCGAATAAGCATCATTGCCCAAAAGCCAGTTAACGTAATCACATTGTTTGTGGATCTCTGGAGTGGAATGAATGTGTTTCCTCATTAAGAACACACACAAAGCTACAGCCAATTAGAGCTGATTAGCTGCAATAGCGTGACATGTTTTGCTCCTCTTATAGATATGGAAGAGACCAGGACTCATCCATTTTATTGACTAATTTACTCTGACCTCTTTCAGCCAGCAAGCATCCATTTGTAGATGGATTACCTGCCACCTAGCGATGGAGACACACAGCCATGTTTACCACTTCACTAGAGCCATAAGCTGTGAAATAGCTATTCGGCACAAGCATTGTAATGAAGCAAATCCCAGATGTTTATATGGGGAACAGCACTCTTACTAACAAAAAAATAGATTTACAACTGTTTTAAAAACAAATAAGTCGTGTTTATCCCTGGTGCAACTCCAATGAAGTCAATGGAATTATGATGAGATGAATTAGACTCCTCCTAGAATCCTAGGATTGAAGGAGACCAAAGGATTGGCCAAAAGCAGGACCAATCCCAAATAAATCATCCCGGCCAGGACTGTGTCAAGCCAGGAGTTAAACATCTCTAGGAATGGAGATTCTACCACCTCCCTACGGAACCTATCCCAGTGCTTCACCACCCTCCTAGTGAAAAGCTTTCAGACTTCACTGAAAGTCCTGTATCTCCAAAATAGCTACAGCTAGGACAAAATTCACCCCAGTGTCCCTTCCCCTTTGAATTTCTAAGGGTAGAAAAACTTGTATTTGTATTTTCCTTCTATTCTCAGCCCAGTACTTCTAGGGTGGAGAAGACTATGCAGCCTTCTTGACCTATTCTGAAGTTGCGTTCTCGGATACGTTTGTGAACAAAGGCATTTGTAATGGAGTAAGAGGAAACTGATTTTTAAAGTTGTGGGGAAACAAGATATAAATTCATTACCTGAGGGCAAGGCGTCTATGCTTTATATTTAATTCACTGTAGCTTAGTTTCTTGCATCCCAGGCAATAAAGACATATTTCATCCACAAGCCGCACAACATCCATTCCACAGTCTTTTGTTAGCACAAGTACTCAGCAGTGCAAAATATACCCCTTGGGTCTTCATTATATCTTATGTCAACTCCAGTCAAAACCTCTGTCAGCTAGGAACTTCTCTCATAAGACATTTCATGCAAATTTGTTCTGATCTAGCACTCCTACCCATATCTGTAGCAATTTCACTCACATTCATTTATCCTCCAGTCTAGCTCTGTCATTCAGAACCTTGAGACGGACCACAACATTGTTAAGAGCTGGGTTTATGGCTGATTGATTCTTTTGGCCTGAAGCAGCAACAACTTTCTGGCATTAGAAATATGAAGGCGCTCAGTCTGCGGTAAAAATTACCTATGTGGTAATCATGAATTTCTATTGATGGGGCTCTTTCCTTACTCAGAGGTTCATGGGGGTAAAAACTGAGCGTGTCAATGATTCCATTGACAAGTTG
Source organism: Apalone spinifera (assembly GCA_030068395.1). NCBI lineage: Eukaryota > Metazoa > Chordata > Testudines > Trionychidae > Apalone > Apalone spinifera. The sequence goes on from JANRFK010000351.1 coordinate 2,478,103, forward strand.
CTGGAGGTAATATCTTTTACTGAGCCCAACAACTGTTGGTAAAAAGAAAGAGCTTTCAAGCCACACAGCTCTTCTTCAGGTCTGGGAAAAATATTTCCTCCCCCTTTGTCTCTCTCGTGTCCTGAGACCACTGTGGCTAACAATCATTCCCATGGTGATCAGCTTTTCATTTACCTTTGTGCTGCTTGGAAACAATGTATCTGAGATATGGCATGAACGAGATGCAACAAGTGAAAGGTGGCTTGCGTAGTCATTTTTTTAAATCAGAAAGTGCTGTAGATCATGAACTCAGAATGCTCTGTACCACAGCCATTAAAGGGGGCTTTTCAATTTATAGGTACTCTACCAATAAAACATTCTTATAACTGCCGGTTTTTTAGAGCATGAATTACCATCAATCTTCTCTCTTCCTTGCTCTGTCCCTTGCTGGTTACACAGATTTCAACATAGCAAGTTCAGGCTTATTTTAAGAATTCATCCATGATTTAGATAATGGCATAGAAAGTACAGTTATTAAGTCTGCAGATGATAGTAAGCTGGCAGGGGTTGCAAGTACTTTAGATAGAGTCATACAATAAAATGATCTGGACAAACTGGAGAAATGGTCTGAGATAAATAGGGTGAAGTTTAATAAGGAGAAATGCAAAGTGCTCCACTTAGGAAGGAACAATCAGTTTCACATGTACAGAACAGGAAGCGACTATCTAGGAAGGAGTACTGCAGAAAGAGATCTAGTGGTCATAGTGGACCATGCACTAAATATGAGTCAACAGTGTGACACTGTTGCCCAAAAAAACAACAACCCCAAACATGATTCTGGGATGCATTATGTGAGCAAGACACGAGAAGTCATTCTTCCGCTCCACTCTGCACTGATTAGGTCTCAGTCAGGGTATGTCTACACTTGCAGCCTAATTCAAAATAGGGTTGCAAATGTAGGCATTCGAAATTGCAAATCAAACTTCCTGCAATGAGGTTTAAAAGGGCTTTATTTTGAACGCTCGTTTCACTGCCACGTGTAGACGCGGGCAGTTATTCCGGGCTTGTCAATTTCAAAAAATTGCGCCCGGCCGGGAACATGCAAATCAAGCGCGGGATATTTAGATCCCGGGCTTGATTTGCAATTTCGAATGCCTACATTTGCAGCCCTATTTCGAATTAGGCTGCAAGTGTAGACATACCTTTAGAGTATTGTGTTCAGTCCTGGGTGCCACATTTCAAGAAAGATGTGGAGATATTGGAGAAGGTCCAGAGAAGAGCAACAAGAGTGATTAAAGGTCTAAAGAACATGAGCTATGAAGGAAGACTGAAATAACTTGGTCTGTTTAGTTTGGAAAAGAAAAGACTAAGAGGAGACATGGTAGCAGCTTTTAAGTACCTAAAAGGGTGTCACAAGAAGGAGGAAGAAAAATTATTCTCCTTAAACTCTGAGGTTAGAACAAGAAGCAATGGGCTTAAACTGCAGCAAGGGAGGTTTAGGTTGGACATTAGGAAAAAGTTCCCAACTGTCAGGGTAGTTAAACACTGGAATAAATTGCCTCGGGAGGTTGTGGAATCTCTATCTCTGGAGATATTTAAGAGCAGGTTGGACAGACACCTCTCAGGGATGGTCTAGACAGTGCTTGGTCCTGCTGTGAGGGCAGGCAGACCCAGCCTTTGGGCAAGAAGAGTGAGATGGTTGCCTTGGGCCTTGTGCATTCAGGGCCCCGTGCTGCCCAGCTCCCAGCCCCGCCCACCCAGTCACTCGCTGCCCTCACTGGGAGACGCGGGGCTATGTGGCTCAGCCAAACACAGGTGCTGAAAACCCTTTGGCCGGGCCTAAGGGCAGGGGATTGGACATGATGACCTCTTGAGATCCCTTCCAATTCTAGTATTCTGTGATTCGCAAAACTGGGTCCACACCCCTGCATCTTTTGCTTCTCCTTCCCCTTGTTCTGCTAACAAACCCCAACCAAGTTGTCCTTACTTATCTAAACAACTTCTTCCATCATGTCCCCTTACTTCAGAGCTCCCACAGTATCCGAGTTTACCAATGAGCACCTACAGTTTTGCAAAGCCCACCACTACTAAACGATTCCAGTACCAATGCAGCTACCAATCTCTTATATTAATGAGTGGTTTACAGTAGAACTTTCCCCTGAATTGTGTCAGTCTATATTTATAGTGCAAACTTTTTGGGGAAGGGATTGTGTTCTTCTGTTTTATCTAATGCTGAGCCCACTTTTCACTCTTGAATCAGTTAGCTAGCATGTGTGCATACACTCTACTGCCCCCTAGTGGACGGGTTTTCAGAACTTGCCAAAAATGCTTCCTAGGTCCTATACTGCTAGCAGCAAAAGGAGATCCTCTTTTAACAAATCCGTAGCTATGTAGGAATTTTGTTGTTGTAGCTGTTCCATTTTTCTGTCACTTGGAATTTCATGGCAACAACAGACACACAATTTATGGGCTGGGCCTGTGCTTTTGCAGCAGAACAAATTCTCTTTCCAATGTTGTCATGCAGTTCCAAGGGACTGTAGCACACAGCACTGACAACTATGTTCTAGACAATAATCAATTTTTTAAATATTAGTGTTGTTGAAATGGGATGGGAGGGAGGGAGAAGGAGGGGAGAAGGTCCCTGCAGCCCTGCAGTCAGTAGGGAAAGTAGCTGCAGAAGAATACCATCGCCAAAACAAACAATGATTTCCACATGCCAAGGTCTCATTTTTGGAACTGCTGCCTTAAGAAGATAGGCCATTCCCCTCTCCCCCCCAAGGCCCAGTACTGACAATGGAGGCTTATCCCTGTATGTATTGCCTAGGGACAGACGTTTCCCCAAGCCAGCTACCACAGTGGATTTGTTACAAAATGTTCCTCTTAATTGCTAATGCTTGTGCAGCACCTTTAATCTGAGAAGCTTAACATGCTTTACAGTCTAAATACTTAGCTTTTACTTAGCCCTTTTAGGCTGTAGATCATAAAGCAGCTTACCCAGCAAGGAAAGTAGTATTCCCATTTTACAGATAGGGTAGCTGGCACAAAAGTGAAGTGAGTTGTCCAAGGTAGTACCGCCGATCAGAGAAATAAAACCTTGATCGCCCAGTTCTCAGGCCACCGGACCAAATTGCTTCTCCGAAGGGAAGTGTTGTGCTCATTTAGTAAATGACTAGACAGAGGCACACAGTGGTAAAGGAAAACAGCCAGACTCATTAGCAGAGACGAGACCAGAATCCAAATGCTTTGACTCCTGATCCCTTCTAATTACAAGAACATCCCCTCATACTTTAATTAACCCCCTCCCCAGAATTTCACACTTCAACGCTAGCAGCTGGTCCTTTTCCTAATGATTTTACATACTGCGCCAAACTTTTGCGTCTGACTATGACTTCTTCCTATATGAAAATGACCTCAATTTACTATTTTTGCCTCTTCAAGAAATTATTTTTTAAGTATTCATTTCCATCTTCAGTTGCACTTGATTTTCCTCCTTCAGAAGAATGCTTTTGCCCTAGAGTGGTTCCTCACTTTTCATGTTGTACATTCACACATTACTACTTCACTCACCCTGCGCCTCATGAGCCCTTGTTGAAAATTACTCCACTGCTGACGTTCTCTGTGCTGACTTTAGAGTGCTAAAGTGAGTGCTTCTTAAGAGATGATTTTCCCTGTCCAGCCAAAGATTGAGCCTGTTGTACTGAGATGTACATTTTAATGTGATTTTTTTTTTAAATTGGAAAGTGTTTATATCATCAGGTAGGTGGAGCTTTCTTATGCATTGAGATATATCTCCATTGAGATTGAAAGGTGTGAAGTCATCTTTCAATTAACGACTGTAGACACAAACCTCTGTCTAAGCCAAAAAGTGGGTGTGAATCCCTCTGAGGGTTTTTGCTGAGCATTGGTTTGGGTGGGAGACTATGTGTGCAGGGAGATAGCTGAGGGAGGAGCTGAAAGCAAGATGGCTGATGTGGAAGAAACTTCAGAAGAAGTTTTTGGATCACAGGTTCAGGCTGAAGTGAATGTTCTTGATGCGGTGAGCAAAAGGCGCTGTTGCCTGTTAATTGATTCCTGCTGCATTCAGAGGCACAGGGCTTTGTACATTCCTTGACAATAAACAAAACTACAACAAAAAATGTCTGTCACAAATTTCTACTCTGAATGTGACTGATTGGCTAAGGAAGCCAGGAAGTGGGCGGGGGGATAGCCAATGGGAGGCTGGGAGAGACAGATTGGATGAGTAGACAGAAAAAGACTGGAATGGTTGGGTATAGACTAGGAGGAAGTAAGGCAATGGGAAGGAGGTAAAAGAAGAGGGGAGACAGATCTGACAAGTAATTAGACTGTGGGGAGCAAGGGGCCAGGAATATAGGCTGTGCAGTGATAATCCAGAATTGAGAACACAGGGACTAAATGGTTCTCCTCCCTCATTCTTTTCAGTATCATCCACTCCCCTAATCCCAGATCTCATTTTCAGTAGTTCAGAGCTTTCCAAAAAATTCACCTTTGAGGCTGACACTAAGCTCAGGCTCCTTGTGAACATTAGTTAAAAAAAAAAGAAAATTAAGCAAACAATGGTTCAATCAGTTGATTATGAAAATAATGAAAAATCTCATTCTAAAAATGTCTTGTGGCCCCTGTTTGGAATGTCTTCATGGCTGAAACAGTTGGAGCTAGACAGTCGAAATTTGATAAGGAAACAGCCCTTATTGAGACATAGCTTTGAGCATTCTGGTAAACTATTATTTGAACGTGACTTAGTTATGAGTTTTTGAAGCGGATAATTTAAGAGGTTATGGTTTCAAGGGTAGTTTAAATAGCTGCCTCTTGGTTTCAACCCAGGTCTCTCTGGAGAGCAGGTAGAGATAGCAAAGTGCAGATGTTACTAGACAATCCTTTCTTGATGCTTTTGCAATGACTACAAATGATAAAGTAATTGTAGACATAGTTTTCTTTATATGGTAAGTAATAACTGGAACTGTGTGAAACTATTGTGAGGGCAAATCTCATGTGGTTTCAATGCAAATATGAAATATGGATTAGGTTTCCAAGGTTCATGACACTTGCTGTGAATTTGAGCTAAGTTTTAAACACACATGGCCAGATCTGGATTTGAGAAGAAACCAAGAACACTTTGCTAGCTATAGAGCTTCTTTGAACACAAAGCTGGGGTTCCAAACCTCACATCAATCAAAACGGAGGGGGAGGGGGTAGAATCGAATATGTTCCTGTTCTCTCCCACAGAGTCACACAGGAAGGATGCTAAGGCCATGACTATACTATGGGGAAGATCAATGCTGCTGTGGTCGACCTTCCAGGGTTTGATTTAGCAGGTCTAGTGAAGCCCTGCTCATTCGAACTGAGAGGGTGCACCCGTCAGTGCCGGTACTCCCGCTCCTCACAAGGAGCAAGGGAAGCCGATGGGAGTGTTTGCTCCTATTGATCTGCTGCTGTGCGGACAGTGATTGAAGTTACGTTGATGCCAGCGATGTAAACAACGTAGCTGGAGTTGTGTATCTTAAGTAGACCTTCCCCTTATTGTAGATCTGGTCTAAGTGATTTACATATCTTAATGAAGTCTCATCATGTGCAAGAACTGTGAGGAACCTGGTAGCTCTATCTCCATTTTACACATTGGTGAATGGAGCCAGAGAGTTACTGTAACTGCATGTCAGTGTTTCCTTTATTTATAACTGTGGCTCTTTTTTTCTTTTGTTTATATTTTTGCTTGTAAACTAAGTGCTATTTTTACATGTTCAGCTAAAAAAATACTTCTCTCTTGAGACTAGAAGTGAGTGAACAATGGATTTTTTTGGTTTGAGGGCTGAACCAAAAATAGTCTAAGAAAAAAATCTTGTTCTATTTCAACTAAAATATTTTTTCCCATCAAATTAAAAAACAGCTACAAAAAAGTTCATTTTGAATCAACCAAAAATGTTATGGCCAACTCAAAAAGATATTTCTCCATAGTTTTTCATTTTGATTTGGAAGTTGGGTGGTGATGATTTTCTGGTTAATTTTGTTTTAACTAGCCATATTTGAAATCAAAATGCTATCTCCAATTGAAAAGCCAAAAGAAAAATGTTTTTAAAACAAGTGGCCAAAGGGGAAAGGTATCAAAAAGAAATTTCCATCTGAAACTATTTGTTGAATTTGACCCGGTTGCGTGGTATGTTGCATTACTGAAAAACAAAACAATGGGTCAAAAAAATTCTATCTGGCTCCACTCAAGATTGTTTTTAGATTCTTTCTTCATCTAGGCTGCCTGACTATAGGTCTGATCCATTCATTATGCAAATATTTGAAAGCAAGTCAATTCCCTCAATGAAAGATCTTAAATACTTTAACAGGCCTGATCTACATACAGGTGTTGTATTGGTGTAAATATTCAAGTTAAAGGGGTGATTTTTAAATGAAATCGTTATACAACTCCCTGGTACCACTAGTGCAAAAACATTTATATTGGTGTAAACATGTCTATACCAATAAGCCTTATTTTTCTTCCTATGAATAGCTGTAAGGTGCCATATGCCCAAACACAGTCACATTAGTCAATGTGTGATGCTGTACTTGTACTATTAAAGCAATACAGCAGTGAAACACAAGACTTAGGAGAGAAGGGGTTGAGTGTGGAGGGAGGGTCAGCTGCAGATGAGGGCACAACAAAAACCCACCAGCCCACACAATTTACATTTTAATAAGCAGGCTTCAAGTAGCTGCAACAACATTTTCCCACCCTGCAGAGTTAATCTGAAGAGAATGATTTCGATGAGAACACAGAGGCAGGCAACTTCTTTTTCTGCTCACGATCAACCTGAAATGGAAAATGTGTATGGCAAATTAATGCCAAGGAAGTGTCAGAAGATTTCCTCACTGGAAAAACAGTGGTAGGCACCAAACTTTATTACTGGTTACCTACCTACCTACCTACCTACTGGGAACTTTCACAGGGTGCCACTACCATGTTGTTTTGCAGTGTCTGGTCTTAATTTTTTTAAATCATCTTTGCAATGAAACAGTCAGTTTTCAAAGTAAGGGTTAAACCTCTAGTCCTGCATGCTGGGGATCTGCCTGGTTCCGAACCAGAGAATTATCTGGACCATGGGAGGGCAATATTGCCTAGCAGCATTACCAACACTTCCATTGCTTACTGGGCTGTTAGAGGACAGTTAGGGGTAACTTAGAGCTAAAGAACAGCACAGAACACAGAGCCAGGACTGGTGACTAAACAAATTTTATGGGACCATGGGAAACTTGGCCAAGATGATAAGTGGACATCTAGCTAACTAAGATCATTCTGGACGATGGATGTTTCCGGACCAGAGAGTTCTGGACAAGAGAGGTTCAACCTGTATAAAGAATACAGCAATAATGTTGTTTACTTATAAAAAGCACTGCTAGCATGTTTAACAGAAGCCATGTGCCTGCTGCTGTTACAACACAGACGAAGTGAAAAACTCAGGCTGGATCATGGTATGGCCAACAACATTGGGAAGTAGGAAAGCTGATGGAGATTAAAATTTTACAGTTCAAGGCATACACTAATCACAGAGAGGGGGGCAGAAGGAAAACACCCTCTATCAAGTATGTGTCAAACCCCATACTCCACAAGCTGAGTAGGGACTGGTTATTTTTGGAGTAAGAGGATCAGTTTGTGATCTCTGCTTCCCTTGTGACCATGGAATTTCTGGCCAGAAATTCATTTTACCTAGAAGAAATAAATCCTGGCAGATTGTTAGCTGAGAAAACAATCATACATGAGTCATCATTATGATGTTTTCCTCTGACCTCTAGATCAAAGCTCAAGGAAAAGTAACCAGTTCAATAGAATAGCCATCCTCTGATAGAGGTTTGGAGCATCTTGCCTGGGAAAGTGCATGTCTTCCAGTCCTGTCTCCATAGACCCCTGAGCTACACCCCAATTAAATATGTAATCTAATTAATAGCGTGTTATAAGTCTGCTTCATCTATCGTGGCCTGAGGTGTGGCAGAAGCAGGGCTGGTCCCCAGATATTAGAGAGTTGGGACCGGAAGAAGAGTTCTGTGTAAGCTCAAAGGTGTGTCTTTCACCAACAGAGCTGGCCCAATAAAGGCTATTACCTCCCCCATTTTGGTACGCTCAGTTGTCTTTGGCTGAGGTATATGGTGTTCTCCAGTCTTCTCGAAGGTGAAGTGATTAGTTGGCTTGCAAACAGACCATGCTCAGGACTGGAGAGTTAACCGACAGGGTTGCCTACTGTAGCAGGGGACAAGACTCAATTGACCAGTAGGTCCCTTCCATGCCTACAATTCTATTTGGACACCACAGGTGATGACTCCGTGGGAACTCTGGGGCTGGAATATCCTGGGGAAAAATGAGTGTGTGTGACCAGTCCACAATCTCCCCCTCTCCTCCCAGGCTTCGTGAGTGCCGCGAACAACTGATTTGCAGCGTCGTAGCTCCAGGAGGGAGAGGGAGGAACAGGGATGAGGCGAGCTTGGGGGAAAAGGCAGAAGGGAGTAGAGCAGGGGAAGAAAGAGGCAAGTCAGAGATTTGGGGGAGGTGAAGCTTGAAGTAGAGGCAGATCAAACACCCCTCAGCAAAAAGGGAAGTGGGCGCCTATGTGGTATATGTGAACTCTGTTTCTTAATGGAAAGTTATCAGTGCAAATGAGAGAACCAGGCACAGCCCTAGGGCCAGGCAAGCAAGGCAGCTGCCATGGGCCCCATGCCTTCAGGGTCCCGCCCCACCCAGCACCCACTTGCCCAGCTGCTCTCTTGCTGCCCTGGCTGGGAGCTGCCCGGTGCAGTGTGCTGTCTTAGAATCCTAGAACTGGAAGGGACCTCGAGAGGTCATTGAGTCCAGTCCCCTGCCTGCACAGCAGGACCAAGCAGCATCTAGACCATCCCTGACAGGTGTCTGTCTAACCTGCTCTTAAATATCTCCAGAGATGGAGATTGCAGCTTATTCCAGTGTTTAACCACCCTGACAGATAGGAAGTTTTTCCTAATGTCCAACCTAAACATCCCTTGCTGCAGTTTAAGCCCATTGCTTCTTGTCCTATCCTCAGAGGTTAAGGAGAACAATTTGTCTCCCTCCTCCTTGTGAAACCCTTTTAGATACTTGAAAACCACTTTCGTGTCCCCTCTCAGTCTTCTTCATTCCAAACTAAACAAGCCCAGTTCTTTCAGTCTTCCCTCATAACTCATGTTCTCTAGACCTTTAATCATCCTTGTTGCTCTTCTCTGGACATTCTCCAATTTCTCCACATCTTTTTTGAAATGTGGTGCCCAGAACTGGACACAGAACTCCAATTGAGGCCTAATCAGTACAGAGCTGAACGGAAGAATGACTCCTTGTGTCTTGCTCACAACATTCCTGTTAATGCATCCCAGAATCATGTTTGGGTTATTTTTTTTTTTTGCAACAGCGTTACTCTGTTGACTCATATTTAGCTTGTGGTCCACTAAGTACTCCTTCCTAGACAATCGCTTTCCTTTCTGTATGTGTGAAACGGATTGTTCCTTCCTAAGTGGAGCACTTTGCATTTGTCCTTATTAAACTTCATCCTGTTTACCTCAGACCATTTTTTCACATCATTTTGAAGTATGACCCTGTCCTCCGATGCAACTACAACCCCTCCCTGCTTGGTATCATCTGCAAACTTAATAAGCGTACTCCCTTGGGTCCCACAAACTCTTTGGCTGGGCCTAGAGAGAACAGCAAAGCTGCCAATGTAGGAGAACAAGCAACTACAATGAAGACATGTAATTCCACTGTCCTTGTGGTATGACGTGGACAGTGAAGAGTCCATTTTAAAGAACCTTCAATAATTTGGAGGAGGCATTAGCGGCCAATAGGAATTCTGAAATGCAATTTTATCTCCGTGTCTGTATCTAGAATGTCATTGGCACCATTGTGACCAATAGTCTTTAATTCAATCCCGGCCATGCAGCAGAGCCTCTAACTGAATTCGAAAAGTGAAAGTATTTTATGGACAGATATTGCACAGCCACATTTTTCAATCTTGGAGAACAACGTTCGAAGGATCAGCACATTTCATACGGAGCCCATCAGACAAGGCTCAAAAAGTGACAAACATGCATGGAACTATTGGCACCAACAAATCACATTTCCATGTAGCTAATTCATTTAAGGGCTCATTCAAAAACTCCATAATTGAAGGACAATTACCTTTTTAGTCTGAACAGCATAACACAGTTCTGGGTTATTTACAAACCAATTCATTTCAAGGACAGGTTTCCTACCCCAATCTGTTGTATTTAAACATCCTAGACTCAGAAAGGAAAGGCTGGGAAAACCATTACATTAGACCATTAGAAAAGAATCATCCCACAATCATAATCATCAGTTGTAAGCCTTTGGCTGTAAAGTGCCACAGGGCAACTGTGGTCCAGCATCTTGTGGACCCGGTATATATCTGATAGGGAGAAAGCTAGGGAGAGGCATGGGAGAACTGAGAGATGCTGAATCCAGCTTCATTGGTTATTTAACAAATATCTAAACAACCTAAAAAATAATTTCACTGAAACCTAAGCTTCCTGCTTTCTCAAGAATACTGCCATGTTATCAGTTCCTAATTGGTACTGTGCCTTTAAATTAGGACAATTGTAGAACACTAGAACTGGAAGGGACACCAAGAGATCATCAAGTCCAGTCCCCTGCCCTCCTGGCAAGACCAAGCGTGGTCTACATCATCCCTGACAGGTGTCTATCTAACCTGCTCTTAAATATCTCCAGAGATGGAGATTCCACAACCTCCCTAGGCAATTTATTCCAGTGTTTGACCACCCTGACAGCTAGGAAGTTTTTCCTAATGTCCAACCTAAACCTCCCTTGCCACAGTTTAAGAAGCCCATTGCTTCTTGTCCTATCCTCAGACCAAGGAGAACAATTTCCCCACCTCCTTCCTTTTAGATACCTGAAAACCGTTATCATGTCCCCTCTTAGTCTTCTCTTTTCCAAACTAAACAAGCCTAATTCCTTCAGCCTTCCTTCATAGCTCATGTTTTGTAGACATGAGCCAAAACCACTACATTCTGACCCAGGACAGATCTTGACCGGTTGGAAGAGGGTAGCATCAACTCCACCTTCCTCACTCACAAGCCCATTGTTATTTAATCTGTCCTATGCCTGAGAGGCTGTTCACCATAAGGGCGACTAGTAAGTGGTACACACCAGTCCCTTCTTTCTCTCTCTCCCTGCTCATCTCCTCCAATTCAGATTTTCAGATCTTTGGATTTTCTTGCCATTTCTTACCAAGAGCAGCCCCTTCCACCTATATCCCAAAAGAAATAGGACCAAGCTTTTTCCTCTTCATTTCTTCTCCACAAAGTTTGGCTAGGTTATTTCTTTCACCATCACCAGATAATGGATGTGCCAGGCAATGTGGCCTCTCATTTTTGCCATCCATGTGTTGAATAAATTTTGTTATGTGCATCAAGGCATGTGTGGATGTGCACCACTATGTTGCCAGCTGTGGATGTTCCGCTAATTAGCTGATTATAATCAGCTGAGCAGCATTTGAATCTCTCCTGGGTGGCCACCCAAGCACTCAGCTTACAGGGAGCACTGGTGCCGGACTGAGACTAAATGAGCCACAGCTAAGCCAAAGAGTTGCAGGGATGGAACGAGCAGCTGCCAATACATACTTTTGAAATAGCACACACACTGAAATCGGACTGGAGACTTCAAGTTCTGCCCTGCCAGATGGGCAGCTCGGAGCTCAAGTATAAATGCATCAAAGGAGTAGCAAAAACAATGCACCACCTGCACCGCTAGCTTTAGAGCGCTAGCCTGAGCTGACGTCCGGGGGCTTGCTGCGGATGGCTGTACTGAGACACCCAACGAGCACTGGGAATCAGGAGGTTCCTGGCTCCGACGTGAGACCTGGGGTGAGACCCTTTTCTGTGCCGCAATTTCCTGGCCCACCTATTGAGATTGCAAGGCCGTTGGGGGCAATGGCAGTCTCGCGCTGTATGTCACATTTTTGTTTAGAGCTGGTGGATAAAAGAGGTCACCATGAGATTCGGTGCAAAAATGTGCTATGTTTTTTGAGAGCAAAAATATTTCTGATTTTGATTCACCCTCCTTTTCTGGGGGGAAATGGATGAAAAAAAGAGGGAAGGAACCCCCATCCCCTGCAAAAAATACTATGTTGAGGTATTTGAAAATTGAAATCAAATAGCATTTCATTTAGAATAAAACTTTTCATTTTGATTCAAATGTTTTTCATCTAGGTCATGTCTACACTAGGAAACTATTTCAAAACTAGCCAATTAGCCCGTCATAAGACAGGATTTTCAGGTCTTCTTTCCTGAGCGCTCTCGCTCCGTCTCTCT
>JANRFK010000351.1:2494142-2506182 GCA_030068395.1 Apalone spinifera
TTTCTTGGCTACAAGGGCACACTGTTGACTTATATCCAGCTTCTCATCCACTGTCATCCCCAGGTCCTTTTTTGCAGAACTGCTACTTAGTCGGTCCCCAGCCTGTAACCATGCTTGGGATTCTTCCATCCCAGTGCAGGACTCTACACTTGTCCTGGTTGAATCTCAGATTTCTTGTGGCCCAATCCTCTAATCTGTCTAGGTCACTCTGGATAGATCCAAAGCATCTGTATTCACAAACCCTTCTAAAGTTGTGCTTTCCTGAACAGGAAATATACGCTTCAGTGCTTTGGAGCCTAGAATTAGCCCATAGAGTAGTGGGTAAAAGCATTTTACTGATCAATTTAAGTCAGGGAATGGTGTGTGTTGAGGGAAAAAGCAGTCCTATTACCAGACACACGACAAGGACCTGACTCACAGGAAAAGACGACAAGCAGATGCCCTTGGTAACCTTATTTTCCGAGACGGCTGCTTAAAGCACAATCAAACTCACAACCTATTTCCACTGCCCACCAGAGATGCCAACCAAGACTTCCCGCGAACAATGTTGCAGAGAATGGTTGCCATAGCGGCATTTCGGTTAACAGAGAAAACGTCAGCTAACAGGCAGCTGGGTTTGTGCTATGAAGATTTGTGGTTTTTTATTGGATAATCAGGCCAGTTTTCCCCTTTTTAAAGCAATTTAAAATGATGACGTTTCAGCGTTTCCCCCACCCAAGAAGACTGACTCGGCCTTTCTATAGCATTTTTAATCCAGGAGTCTTTAGGCACTTGATAATCTCTACCTCAAGCCCCTATAATATAGACCAGGTCCAATAATATTTCCCTAAGTGGATGCAGCTCCACAGACAAATGAAACGTGCCCGCCTACACAGAGAGATGTGTTTGTCATCCCTGCTCCTTCTGGTCTCTGTTCCCTAAAGCAACATTTCTCAATGACCCATCTGCGGACCGGCACCAGTACCTGGTATCTGCCTTTTAAGGCAGCAAGCCTGTGGAGAAACACTCATCTAAAGGACTAGAATATGTCATCTCTGCAGGGGAAAAGAACCTGAAAATGGAGAAGACCATGACAGAATGAAGCCTCTCTCACCTGCTAAAAGACCAGCAGGTGTAGGAAAAAGCGGTCACTTGCAAAAGGGTCACTTAGGATAGTGGAGGTTCAGCTCTGCCCAATTTAAAGGGCTGTCCCCAAAGTCATGCTGGAAAAAAAGTTTCTTTGAGAGGGCAACCCTGCTGTGGAGAGGCCTATTATAGGACAAGCCATTGTGAAGGAAAGGGAGTCTGGGAATTGGAGGTGTGTTCATGTGGTGTGTCATGGCTGGAGAAGGTGTCTTGCTTATCTTCTTACTATATATTTTAGAAAGGTGCCTATGTCTGGCTGTCCATCCGTGGGTCTGTTTGTTCAAGAACGCCTCCTAAAATGGTAAAAGCTAGGACCCCCAAAGTTGGCATGCAGCTCTCTCGAAGCAATAACTAAGTCTTTCCCCATCCAAAACACTTGATTAAAGTATTTTCTTTCAACACAATCACAAACAAAGGAAGTCACCGTTTCCTCTGGCAAATTTACCATCTAGCTTCCATACAAATCAGTTGCCTCACCAACCAGCCACTTTCCACCCAAACACATTGCTTAGCTCCAACAAGCCTCCTCTCATATCCAGCATCCAATTGCTCTACTTTAATTCAGATCCCAGGCTCCTAAGATACGATCGTAACTATTTATATAACTGTAGCCTTTTGGACCCCAGGGACAAGCCAGGCCTTCCCTGTGCAAGGTGCTGTACACACAGAGAATAAAAAGACAACGGAACTAACAGCGGAAGTAGCAGTAACAAGTCTCCTCCCCTGTAAGTGTCGGGAGGACCATGCCTCAGCGCTTCGCAGGGCACACTTGGGCTTGTTGCAGATGGCTGCAGTGTCAGAGGCAGAAGGGGGCTTGCTGCAGATGGCACAGGTGTCCTGTTGGTTGGCGAGAAGGGTGAATTGTGGCCAGTCACGATGTAAATGCTGCCAAGGGCTGAAGACGTTCTGGAGACTGAATTCTCCTCAGACCCCTGCACAGGCATCCTGTGGTGACTCAGGCCAGGTCTCTGCTACACATTTACCTCCACAGAACTCAGCGCAGCCGACAGACTTGATAGGCCCCTGAGCAAGATGTGGGGGGAGCGCTCTGCCCCCCAGAAGGGACGGGACCTTGGGCAAAAGGAGCTGGGCTGGGGTTAGCCTCCCCCCAGCTGGCCCGTCAGCACCGCCCAGAGCACGCGGCCGGGGGCTCCATGGCAATTTCAAGGGCTGGAGCCACCACTGTTGCCGGGGGCAGCTGGGAGCCTTGGGCCCTTTTGAATTGCCAGGCCTGAGGGCAGCTGTCCCCTTTACTCTCGCCCATCAATGAGCCTGGTAAAGCTACGTTGCTCAGGGGTGAGAAAAAGCCACACCCGAGTGACACACCTAACCCCCAGCGTGGCCAGCGCTCCAACAGGAGAGCTCGTTTAGCCACGCTGCTGGGAAAGCAGGCCCATGGACATCATAGCCCCTTCCCTGGAGCGCTACCGGGGCAGCGTGGTTCATGGAGGCCAGCGACTGCGTCGGCCAGGGAGACCGAACTCTCCTCTGACCCCAGCCACGCTCCCTCCTGCCCAAATGGCATCTTAGTACCCAGCAGTAGCCTGACATGGGGGGGGGGGTCTTGCACCAGAGCAAGGCCCTCGCCCTGCAGGGCTGCCCAGGCTGGCGTTTTCTCGAGCGCCATGTTCGTGGCCAGGGCGTGGAATCGCTCCGGCAATAATAGCGAACAAGACTCCTCATAAGCACGGCCGCTGCGACTGATTTCAGATCCGTTCTCCGGCCCTCGCTGCAGTCCAGCTCTCATGTCTTGGCCGTGCTGCCACCCAGTGGCACATGCGAAAGAGCAGCACTCATTTTTGAGCCTGACACAGCTACAGGCTTGCAGACATAGCCTGTACCCCTTTCCTCCCTACCCCTTCCCCCCCTGGTGTCTGGAAACCAATCCAGAGCCTTCTGCCCTCACAGCCTGCTTTTCAGGGATACGGCTGTCAGACGCGCGGCTGAGGCCCACGCGAGGGACCCTCCTCTCCCTTTTGAGATGTTTGCTTAAACCGTCATGTTGAATTTCAGGCTCACTGGGAGGATGGATTGGCTCATATGCTACTGAACGCATATGGAGCGAAGGGCGGTGGGGGTTATTGGTTTGTCTTATCATTTGGGTGGCAGGTAATGTAGACAAAGGAAGGCATTGCCTTCCCAAAACTGCCTACACTGCCCAGCCCAGCAGCCAGGGAAAGTTGGGGCCACACCTCCCCCAGCTAGGCCTTCCCCTGCTGCCCATGCTTACCGTTGTGGAACTGCATGCAGCAGGACCCTATTGTGCTAGGTGCTGTACAAAGCACAGAACAAGGTGACAGCCCCCTGCCCATTGCAGGTCTCTTACCACTAGGCACCATGTCCCCTCACGGTTTGCAGCAACTCCAGCTTAGAGTCCCTCCTCCCCCGCACAGCTGTGTGGCCCCTGCAATGGCTGCTCTCTCCTCAGCACTCCAGCCCTTTGGCCAGGCCACTGATAGTCTCACTCCTTGCAGAGTGATACTCAGCCCTACAGGCCAAAAGGCCAGTGACCCAGTGTAGGGTTAGCAGTCCCAGCCCCAGCCTGGGCAGACTGTCCACTCTGGGAGGCTCTCTAACCCCTTTTCTGGGGATTTTAGGGGACCTAGGCCTGCCTTCTGCCGCAGGTTCCAGCCCAGGGACACTGTTGAAGCAGCCAGGACCTGCTCTTTACAAACCCTTGTTTGCTGCTTTCTCCTGTTGGCCCCGGAAGGACCCCTCTGGCACGCCCTGTGTAGCTGCCTGCCTGCTAAGGAGGGGACATTCTCCCTTCTCTTTTGCTGGCCGATGTGCTGCTGATAAGGTTACCCTTTACTTCCTGTCTTCAGTGGCCTGATACGGGTCAGCATTGCCAAAGGTTAATCCCACGGTCCCATGACAGCGGTCAGCAGCCCTTTACTATTTCCAAAATTAGGAGAAGTGAACGAATGAGATAGAAGTTAATTTTTGTCAGATCTTCACAGCATAGGTATCGAATGCCAATCTGAGCCACACTTTGGCATCTTTGTCTAGGTATCCCAGGCTGGCCTCCCTCGGAAAACAGGAGGATGCATTAACAGGAGTGTTTTGATCAAGATACGAGAAGTCATTCTTTTGCTGTACTCTGCACTGATTAAGCCTCAGTTGGAGTATTGTGTCCAGTTCCGGGCACCACATTTCAAGAAAGATGTGGAGAAACTGGAGAAGGTCCAGAGAAGAAGAACAAGAATGATTAAGGGTCTAGAGAACATGAGCTATGAGAGAAGACTGAAAGAACTGGGCTTGTGTAGTTTAGAAAAGAGAAGACAGAGAGGGGACATGAGAGCAGCTTTCAAGTATCTAAAAGGATGTTACAAGGAGGAGGGAGAAAAATTGTTCTCCTTGGCCTCTGAGGCTAGGATAAGAAGCAATGGGCTTAAACTGCAGCAAAGGAGGTTTAGATTGGACATTAGGAAAAACTTCCTAACTGTCAGGCTGGTTAAACACTGGAATAAATTGCCCAGGGAGTTGTGGAATCTCCATCTCTGGAGATATTTAAGAGCAGGTTAGAGAGACACCTGTCAGGGATGATTTTGATGGTGCTTGATCCATCTGGGAGGGCAGGGGACTGGACTTGATGACCTCTCAAGGTGCCTTCCAGTTCTAGGATTCTATGAGTCTATGAAAACAAGGGGGGGGGGGGAAGTGTGTATTTGTAGTTCTGAACATCTAACTACCATATGTTCCACCATGTCGGGATAGCATCTGGCCGCACTACGTTCACTGATTAGTTTATCCAAACACCTCTCCTCGGGAGGGAAATCTCATCCTCGATTTACAGATGGGGAGCTGAGAGACGGAGCTTGAGATGCGGTCGAGGTAAGACAGGGAGTCTGCGGCAGAGCCAAGAATTCCTAATGCGGGTACCTGAACCATCAGCCCATTTCTGATGGTCTGGAGAGACAGAACACGCATGGACAGAGCACTGGACCAGGACCAGGAGATGTGGCTTCGGTATCTGCTTCTGACACGGTGTCACATTAAGCAATTATTTCCGTGCCTACTATAAAATGGGGAGAGGGGACTTGCCCTCCTTTGCAAAGCATTTCACGCTCTCTGGGTGCAAAGTTAGTATCTCTTTGCATGAGGATATCCTTCCTGATACTAAGTTTTCTTTGACTCGGTTTCATCCTGTTCATCTTATTTACACCTCCCTGTTGCATCCAAACTGATTCTTCACCTTCCTTGGGGCACTTTCATTTCAAAACACTTGCATGTGATTAGCCAATCACTGCCTCTTCCTTCAAGGCAATCTCTCTACCCCCAAGTGAGGAGGGTGATTGACATGTTCATTCAAACAGAAAATATCCTCCAGACACCTGAGAGGTCTGGGTGATGAGGGGACTGGAATGCAGAGTTGGACAGGTGCCTGGGATGATCAAGCCTTATTAAACAATGCAGGGGCGGCGTTTGGCATGCACCTGCGACCAGCTGCAGTGTCTTGACACTCAGGGCCAGATAATTGATACTTGAGTGAATTGTCCAAACAGCTGAGTAAATTCACTGTATCAGAATGCTGAGTTGGCTGTATCTATCATAGAGTCATAGGACTGGAAAGGACCTCGAGAGGTCAGCAAGTCCAGTCCCTAGTCTCATCTTAAGACTGAACTTCCTTCATTTCTATAGCCACAGTTCATAGGTGCAATGGCTTAAAAGATCCCTTAACTGGCTTTTGCCAGGAGACCTCTCTACAGAACGTTCTCTGGTGTGTTCCCTCTCCACCCCAATACAATATGAACTAGGGCTTTTATCAATTCCCTTTGGTGCATCTTCCACCACTCATGATATAAACTAACTAGCTAGATTCTTACTTCTGTTTCATAGGATTAAATCTGGAGTAACAGAATGAAACCCAATGGAGTTACACTGGCATAGAACTGATGTAAGTGAGAAGTCCCTATCTGGGATAGGGATGTGAACCATAACTATCATAACTTGCAACACCAAGCTAATCACCCGAGCACCCATTTTCCTGGTGAGTGAAAAATAGCAGAAGTGTAGTTGTGTGATCTGGGAGGTTAGCACCCAAATCAGGCCCTTTCAGGTATATCAAGTTGGGTTACTAATAGGGGAAGCCCGCAAAACCAGTGCCTTAGTTTTAATCTCTCTGCCCCCCTCTTCCCCATCTGTAGAGCAAACTGACCTAGCTGGAGGGGTTAACTGGGTTCAATTATTATCGCTTTCCCTGGTTGAAATGTTCACCAAATTCAGGTTCAACCACTCTATGGGATTCGCTAATAGAAGTGATCTGTGAAGTGATTACGGTTGTATACATGGATTGGACTTGGAGCAAAATGTGAGAAACAACATGAGTAATAAGTAATGCCAATGAATGTAACTGCCTTTGTGTATGATAAGAGACAGGTATCAAAATGACCTTGGCTTGTCATTGAGCCAAGACGGCTGGTAAACAAATGAAACTACTCTCCTGCTATTGCAGTACATTTGCTTGCAAATATTTGAAACAATGGCACTCGATATCTTGTATATTAAAAAAAAAAGATGCAGTCTAAGTCAGAACATGACTGGGATCTGCGCAGCATGGAATAGACAAGAACAGAACTGGCTTTTCAAATCCTTTACTTAAAGAATAAGGTGCTAATAACTCAAAGCACTGTAGCGGCGCTATGTAAATTGCAAGGCAGGGTCTGCTACTGTGGTGCACACCTTAACATGGGATGACTACAAGGAGGAGAGAAGAAGTGTGTAGTTAGAAAGAAAAGATTTAGAAGTGCCCGAGTCCTAATCCCAGTTTGACATCATCCTGCCCTGCCACTAGGCAAGCCAATTAAATCAAAATTTTCACAAGTCTTTGTCTACTAACTTAGGTTGCTCAATCTGAGAAACCAAGGGTGCCGGGCACCCATAGCTCCCAATGACTTGAGATGGTGTGCAACTGAAAATCAGACTGTAGATGCCTCAATTAGGCATTGGGAAAATGACACTCGGAACTAGCAGCTACTCAGGATAATGTCAATCCCTGCGTATCAGTTTACTGAGGGTATCTCTACACTTGCACTCGACCAACACAACTTTTGCTGTTCACAGGTGCTTAAAAGAAACAGCCCATGAATGAGAAAGTCTTCCGTGACAAGTGGAAAGGTAAGCACTGCTTTGGCGGCAGGAGCGCTCTCCTGCCAGCAAAGCGAAAGTGGCTCATAGGGGAAGTCTTTTATCAGGAAAAGTGCAGACCAGCAGGGTTTTCACACCCTGACTTAGCGACATGGCTTTATTGAGAGAGCTGTGTCACTAAAAGCTGAGTAGGGTAGACATACCCTAACTGAAAAAATGGGGAAAATGAGGACAGGATAATATTTGTAACCTTCTTTGAAGGTGAAAAGGATTCAGCGGAATATCCGTGTTAGAACAGTGTAAAAGCAGCTATTTGCAGTTCACTCCATGCTTGAAAGGTTTCTTTCCCAGCAGCTACCTAACATAAACCTTCAACAATTGACAGAGGGCTTATGAAAAGAATGACTTGACAGACGTACCTTAGCGGTGCTAGGAGAGGCTGTTAATTTGATCTCTACTTTTGAGGCATTCTACTCGGCTGGGTCTGCTGCAAAGTTCTACGTTGAGAGATATTATAAACCACACAGAATAGTGAGTGTCAGTGTAGGCCATGTAGAAAAACCTGTGAAGACCCTTCAAGAATCTCTGTTTAGGAAAAGGCTGCTTTCAAATGGGTCTACAAGTTGATGAAGTACTGGAGGTAGAGCAAAGATCTCATATCACTGGGAGCTAAAAGTTAACCCAGTAATACACTACAAATGCTGTGTGTTAGGCTAGCTCTAATGCTGCTCGGGAATTCAATGTAAAATCTGAACTAGAAGACTCATCCATTATATACTGTATTTTAAAGTGCAGGTTACTGCTTGAAATTATTTAAATGAAACACAGCCCGAGCTAACATTATCGTGCTCGCTAATTAATAGCTGGTAGATTGAAAAATCCTGTTGGTGAAACAAACTGTACCTGGGATTTACATTAGTGCCAGATTCTACAATTATTATGATTAATAAGCTCTTTTCACCCCTACATTTCCAAGTGCCCATGGGGGGCAACTTGTGACCCAAGGGACATTTTGTTTCAGTTTTATTTACTGGGAGCACAGGGTTGCCAGATTCTGCTGGCTTCTGTGTCGTTTTTTTCCCTACCAGTATTACAAAAGTGACATACGCCATAACGCAAGGGCACGTGAAGTAAGGTGTGTGCTGATTGTACATGGTGTTGATTGTGAGAGCCGGGTGCTCTCTCTGCAGCCAATCACAGCGCTACGACGGTTCAGTTGGCACTGCTCGCAAATTCCAGGTACACAAGCGTAGTGAGCAAACCTGCACTATTCTGGGAAACCATCTTGGTTACAACAATCTTGCAGCCCCCGCGATGAAGGGGGCCACTCATGCAGCCCTGTCATTAGGCTAGGTTGCCCATCACTGGCATCGATGTTTTGCTGAATCAGGGCTTAATAAAGCACATGCCTAAAGTTAAGTATTTGCTGAATGTATAGCACCTATTCAGAACTGTAGTGGTTCAATTGCCAAATCTGTCAGCAGAACAGGATAATTATACCACTGCAGTTCTTCTGGTAAAATTTCCCATGTAGACAAGCTCTTAATAGCTAAGCATTATAAATCTTAATGGCTGACTGAATTGCCACAAACAGGTAACCAATGAGAGTACAAACTACCGTAAAGAAGGAAAAAACAAGGAGTCCTATGGTACCTTAGCCCTGCTGTGTAGACTTACCTTTAGTGACTAAAGTTGAATTATGCTACGCAACTTCAGCTACGTCAATTGCGTAGCTGAAGTCGAAATAGCTTAACTCAGCTTTAGGTGTTGCCTTCACAGCCGGAAGTTGAAGGAACAATATTCTTCCTTCCACCTCCCTTACTCCTCATGAAATGAGGGTTACCTGGAGTCAGTAAGAAGTCCTCCAGCTCAACATTATTTCGAAATAAAGGCTTGTAGTATAGACATGCTCTTTGTTATTTCGATCAAAGACGTTATTCCGAAATAACGCTGCTGTGTAGACGTACCCTAACAAATTTACTAGGACATAAGCTTTCACGGGTGAAACCCACTTCATGAGAGGAATTGGAGTGTAAGATACAGACGCAGGCCATTGTCTGACCCAGATGTACCATGTGATTTGTTTACAACCACATTAGCAGACAAAAACCAGGATAAGTTGCTGAAAAGGCTGTAAAGGAAGATATGTATAAAAGAATCCAGGCAATCGGCTTTGTTAAAAACAACTTCTTTTTAGTAGCTAAGAGCAGGTAATATTCAATACACAAAAATCATAACTGCAAAGTTTGCCCCAAGCCACATTTGTCATGGGGCTGACGTGGTTAAGGCAGGGGGAGGGGGTAAGAGGGTGAGCTCATATCTTTTATTGGACCAACTTCCATTGGGGTGAGAGACAACTTTCAAGCTACACAGAGCTCTCTCTCCGGTCTCATGTGCTCTGGGTAGGCATGAAAGCGTGTGTCTCACCCACAGAAGTTGACCCAATAAAAGATATTCCCTCACCTGCCTTGTCTCTCCAATATCTTTGGACTGACAAGGCTGCAGTGGTATGGCTGTCTGCCTTTGACAGCCCTAACCCTATGCAGCCAGGGCCCAGTCACCACTGGCAGCAGTTTTTGTGTGAGATGGAGCAAGTTCTGAACTCACCATGTTCAGGACTGTAGCCAAACACCTCAACCATTCAGCCCCCACTCCTCACAAGACTGCTGCATAACTTGCACAGCCGCTCCCTGCACTTTTCTAACAGTCCTGCTTCAATAGGCCAATAGGCTGTCTGGTTTCTCCTGCCAGGCGATTCTGCCACCCTTGCTCATCTCAGACATGGAACAGTACTTTACGTGGCAAATAGTCCCAGTGACCTCAGGGGCATGATTTCTAGAGCGAGGTATTACTCTGAGAAAGGGTATCAAAATATGTCCCTAAAATCTTAGAGCCAGGGTCTCCTCTCCGACATGGGTGTCAGCCAGGACAGAGTAACGCCATTGAATACAACAGAGCTACACCAGTGTCAGCCCACCATAAGTGAGAAAAGAAACAGACCTGTTGAAGATGCCTGCTGGTGTAACTAGGACCAGCATGCAGCCAAAAATTAACTGTGAGTTGATACAGAAGTGTTGCAATTCCTTTGTTATTTCAGGCTTTGAAGCATCTTTATGGTTTTAAGATAAAAGATGTTGCTTTTTAAACCCTCCTATACTGTTAGTTAAGGCAAGCCTACAAGGGCTTCCAGAAGGGGATTTGCTGTGGCTTTATAATGGATTGTGACAGCAAGATGTTAATGACTTTGTGTTTGCCCATGTCTCAGTATTGCCTCATTCTCTACCAGCTTTCCAGAGCAACCTGTTACAAAGACATTTCCAGTATCAGTTCAATGATCAGTGAGAGTGTTAAATCCAAGAGCAGCCTGTAGCAGGTTCACTCACTTTTCCTTTTCTCCCCAGCTCTGCCTTACCAGGAGGCCACCTGGCTGGGGGGAGAGGGAGAGGAGGAGGAGCAGCCAGCTGTTCCAACACAACCCCTTTGGGTGTGGTGGTATTCATCAGGTCACTTCCCTCCAGCAGTGACCACCCTATAGTTCATCTGCACCTTCCTTCCAGGGGCTGAGTCCATGTTGTTATAGTTCAGGGTCCTCCTCACTCCCAGGGACCCCCAGTTCTCCCTCTCAAGGACTCCTAGCTCCCCTTGTGCCATCCTGGCCTCAGGTTCCCTGCCAGCCCCTTAACAGCCCCTCCAGGCAGGCTGTAGGATCTCTAGGCCCCTACTCCCTTGCCACAGACATGCCTCTGCCTACCCAGTCGCTTCCCAGACTTATGGCCTGGGACTTCCCTGGCTCAGCCTCCCCCAGCCACCTATGCCCACCCCAGCCCTTCAGGGCTGCCTCCTATGCAGCACTGGGCCTCCAGCCATGTAGCCTGGGTTCCTCCTACCTGAGCCTTCCCAATCCTGCCCACCTCCAGAGAGCCTCCTTCTTCTTCTCTGGCCATCAGGACCTAACTGCTCTCTCCTCCCTCTCTCACCTCCCAGGAGCTGATCTTATAGCCCTCAGCTGGGCTCTCCTCCCTCCAGCTCCTTGGCCCCTTAAAGGGCCAGGGCAGGGCAACACCCTGCCACAAGCCCTTACCAATGTAAAATCATCTATTAGCTGGGTTTGCTGTCTCTTCCCCACTGGTATTTATTGGTGTCGTCTGGGCTGGCCTAAATGCTAATTTGCACCAGTTTAGCTTATCTGTTTAGAAACCGATTTAAATGACACTGATGTGAATGCTCAGGGACTGGGGAAATCCTGAAAGACAGTGGGCACAGCCGGGCTGCTGTGTGTTTTGAACACAGCTTTATGGAGTTCCTGGGTTGCTGAAAATTGACTGTTTTCTCCTGTGAATTCAGTACTTGATGGGCTGGTTTGGCATCTCTGAGACAGCAGGTAAAGAGCTACCCCAGTGGGATTCTGCCTGCTTACACCAGGCTTGAATGTGCTTACCCCAAATCTCCTAAGAGGCACATCAGAGTAATCCATGCCGCGGTACCCTACTCGGTGCACCTCAAACCTGATCTGCCAGCACTTCTAGATTGATGGCAAACGGAGGCTTCTGATGAAGGGCGTGCCCCTTTGCCAGTGTGATCTCGGCTTACACAGGCCACCAAAAAGCTGTCTGATGATAACATCTCTGGACATGACCAGCAACCAGACTCACACTAGGCGGGAAAGCCCTCTAGTAAGTACCCTTTGCTATTCCACTGCTTCTGGTTCAAGAGCCGGGAGCGGGCAAGAGACACGTGTACTCCTGGCGAGTTCCACAAGCACCCCAGCCCACACAGGCAGGCTACGTCTAGAATGGCATGATTTTGCGGAAATACTTTTAACGGAAAA
>JANRFK010000351.1:2520243-2551776 GCA_030068395.1 Apalone spinifera
TTTCTCAAAAATCAAAAAGGGGGTGTGATGCCGAAAAGTTTGGGAACCACTGATGTAGAGGAACTGGAAAGGACCCAGGGCTTTGCAACAAAAGATGATCAAAGGGATGGAATGCAAGCCAGGGGAGCAAAGGCCGAAGGAACCGGGTATGTTTAGCTTGGAACAGAGCAGGTATGGGTGGACAGGACAGTGGTCTTTTCAAATACTTCAAAGGCTGCCATAAAAAAGATGGAAAAAAGTTGTTGTCTCTTGCCCCAGAGGGCAGAACAAGAGGCAATGGGCTCACACTACAGCAGACTTAGCTCAAACTTCAGGAAAAACTTCTTCGTGGAAAGAAAAGTAGGACAAGGGCACAAACTGCCTGGGGAGGTCAGGGAAGCTCTTTCATTGCAGGTTTTCAAAAAGAGGCCGTCTGTCTTGGATGGTTTAGACACAACAAATCCTAGTTTAGTGGTGGGTAGACTAGCAAGCCTCTGCGGTCCCTTCCCCCTTCTGGTTCGATGATTCTATGATGGACTATGCAAAGTCATCGGTAACGGATTGCATCTTTGAAATCCCCCCACATCTCAGTCTTGGGAATCTGTGTGTGACGCATCCCTTTCTTTGCCAGAGAGCCCACTGTTTTGACTGCTTGGCTTTTTCAAGCACTGTAATGAGGTACGTCTGAATCATGTAGGGACGTGGGCTTTGCTGAGGCCCCGCTCTACAATGCAGCGCATCATCTGCAGACAAGTAGCTGGAATAATCTTTTGAATCATCTGAATGTCAAATGTGTAATAAAGAATTCAAAGCTGATCTTGCAGACTCTTTGAAAGGGGACGACGCGAGAGTCCTCTGGCTGTGATTCGATGTAATTTGTCACCCAACGTTTGTAATTAGTCATTGCACGCCACGGTGTTGCTCTTTCACCGTGACTTAATCAGTTTTTATTCTCAATCTGAACACTCCCTAGGGCAAAAGTTAACACTTGTTGCATAAGGGCTGGAATTAAGGTTGGTGGGAACTCCCAGCACACTCTGGCTTGAAGTTGTTTCCATCCTGTACAGGTTTTATAATCTGGTTCAGTACCTCTGAGCACGCCCACTGTACAAACTGTTCCAGCCCCCTGGAATACTTGGTCTTCTAGCATGTAATGTAACCCACACACCAGGGTGGTTCACTGTCCCATGGAGTGCCACTTAGACCATGTAAAGTGAGAGATAAGAACAAGGGAGCTCTTCAGCTTAAGCTAAGAGCCAGTTGGCTTTATAGCTCAAGCTGTAGAGGCTCTTCTACAGAGGTCCCAGGTTCAAATTCGCTTGGTGGTCGTTACAGTAACATGAAGTGTGGAAAAGCCATAAATGGCGCTAAAGGACTCCAAAGGGGAGTTAGTTGGGGTAACTGAATATCCTGATCATAGGACAGAATGGGCCATATGTGCTTTGTGCCTCTTGCCCCCAGAGCAGCTATAAACAGTGTTTAACCTACTTAGAGCAGCGCGAAGCAGCAAGAGGCTACTGGTGAATCTAGAATCAGAGCCACAGGAAAATTCCTAGCAATACACTGCAATGTAAGCCCAGGGTTAGTGGGACTAGAATCAGCTGCTCTGTGTAGGAAAATGCTGGTCTTGAATGTCTGCATCCTATTTGAATCCTCAGTTAAGAATTTGCTGACCCATGCTAGAACCTAGCACTCTGGCATTCACACTGTAGGGTGCAGACCCGAGTCAAAGTACCCCTAGAACTTCACCCCAGTGACTGCTATAGGAACACAATGCCCTTTGGGGAAATGTTCCTGCCCACCCTTCACCTTGCTGGGCTTGCTCTCTGTGGCTGACCCAGGAGCGCCTGCAGATCGGTGCTGGGGAGAGAACGGGTTAAATGCTGAGCTGCTGCTGTCTGCAAAGGGGATGTGGCTTCCTTTCTCAATACAGTGGATGGCAGGTTGTCAGTGAGGACTATGGAACTTGTCCCCTGGAATTGCAGGGTACTTCTGGGTGGCTCCAGGGACCGGAGTCAAACAGGTCTCTGGCTACACTGCAAAGAAAGAGACGTGAACCTGGGTTCTAGCTTGACTTGAGCATGGATCCTCCAGCCCTTCAAGGTCCTGAAACTCTGAGTCCAAGCCCAGGGTTAGTGGCACTGTAGTGTAGAAGCAAGAGGGAAGGGTGGGGGGAAATGTAGCCCTGGCTCCGGTTCAAGTATGGCCTTCCACTGAGTGAAGATATATGCGGAGGTGAGGTCAGGTCTTCACCTCCTGGAAGATCGATCAACATTGTGGTGGTCAAACTTCTGGAGTTTGATTTAGAGGGTCTAGTAAAGACCTGCTAAATTGATTGCTGAGGGTGTGGATGCCGGAACTCCCATTCCTTGTGAGGAAGGGAAGTTGACGGGGATGTTTTGCCTGTTGACCTCCTGCTGTGAGGAAGGTGCCGAAGCTTGGCCTAAGGTACGTTTTTTACAGAGGGTACCTTCCACTGTAATGTGCACCTGGCCTCAAGAACAGCAGAATTGAGACTTGTGTGAGAAACAAAGCTGTGTTGGCTGGGGGTTGGAGAAGCTCATTTAGATAGGCTCTCTTCCAAGCTCTGAGGTTCAGCAACCACCCACAGCCATCTACTAACCAGAACATCGACACCACAGAACTAGCTAGGCATCGAAGAGGGCCCAATAGGGTTACACCAGCTAGACACTCAGTTTAAAGGGCTAGAAAGGGCAGGGTATATGCCCAGCTCACTCTGCTAAGAGAAGATTCTCTCCCGAGGTTCTGCCTGGCAGATTCCTTGTGTAATCCAGCAACGGTTTCTCACCACATAGGGATTAAATGCTACGTGCCAAGGGAATTACCATCCCCCCTTCTGGAGCAGTCACCCCTCCTCTTTTGGGGGTTGGAGGGGTTGTCACTGGCAAGAAGGAATCCCTAGATCCTGCTCTTGCTGAACACTGCCGGAGGAGTCTACTTCTGAAGCCACATCACCAGCACTGGTGCAGTGTGGTGCACCATGGGACACTAGCATACCCTGGCCATGAAGCCAGCCTGGTTGCTCTAAGAGTGAATCTGTAGCCCATTTGAGCTGCTGCAGGGGTTCAGATGTGTCAGACTCTCCCCTGCTGCCAGTGTTGCAAGGGAAAAAAAGAAAAGATGCAATGCTAGGATGTGTCCTTCCTTCGCCTCGATCCCAGGCTGCATCTTCTACCCCGGTGCTGTTCGGGCAGGTCCACCAAGCATACAGGGGCAACCCTTCCCGCCCAGGTGGTCAGACTGCCAAGAGCTCGGCTTGAGCCGGGATGCTAAAAACAGCAGCACAGAGACTGTGGCGTGGGCGGCGATTTGGGCTAACCACCTAAGCCCACAGCCTGCCTGACTCCCTCTGGCCTCGCCTGAGCCACTACCCAGGCTATAGCACCCAGGCTGGTATTTTTAGCACACTGGTTTGAGTGGCGCTACTACAAGTCTATTTACCTAGGCTGGAAGGCTTGCACCCAACTCCAGCACAGACAGACCTTTAATGGCCAGCATACGTTAAAGCCGCCATCAGGGTCCAGTCCTAGATTTCTTTCCCTGGGCATTTCTAGACTTGCTTTCACTTTCGAAAGAAGATATGCAAATTTGGCACAAATTTGCATATCTTCTTCCGATCGTTTTTTCAACAGCGGTTTTTTCAAAAGTGAAAGCAGTTTAGACAGGGGGGGGAGGGGAGCTTCGAAAGAACCCCCTTTTTTGAAAGAACCCTGTACACCTCATTTTTTAAGGAAGAAGGGTTTTTTGGGGGAAATCGAGTTAGGAATTATTTACCAAACATAGTCAGGTCACCCAGGTAAAAGTAATCTTCTGCAAGAGAAATGGATTTCTAGTGTCATACTTATATGGCCCCCATTACCATGGTATCGCAGCATTTCACAATCGTTACTGTGGTTATCCTCACAATGCACAGAAATGCTGTTATCCCCATTTTACAGATAAGGCTACCAAGGTACAGATTTATGAAGGTATTTAGGCACTTAACCCCCGGCCTAGAAAATCTGGAGTTGCCCCACAGTCAATGGCAAATCAGGGACTTAAACTTGGGTCTTCTAAGCCCAACGTTAGCACCTACCATCTGAACCACCCACAAATTCTGAGTACAAGTCCTTTAATGGGTCACGCTGGGTTGAGATTTTAGTCCTGCCAACTCTAACAGTGTCCTCCAGAAAAAGAGCAATAAACGCCCACTCCGAGAAAAATCACTAGACCCCAAACAGAGAACCTTATACATGGAAATGAGATGAGGCTTCTCTAAAGACCCCCAAGGACCTTGCTTTGCCAGTCAAATGAGCGTGGAAGGTGCTGATCTCACCATGATGGGCACTGGAATAATGCCCGGGAGCCAAAGCAGTTCTGAGTTGTGCATTTGCTGCTTAGAAATTACACTAATGTAGATCAGAGCAGGTCTGAGCTTTGAAATAAACACATCAAAGGGAAGAGGACACACAGATCATCATCACAAGGGATGGAGAATTGGAGGATGGCACTGGTGTCACAGCTGGACATACATCAACAAACTCTCTGAAAGCAGGGCTGAGAAAATTAGGGCCTTTCTGCAGAGCCATCGATTAAACGCAATCCCTATGGATAGGGAATTTTGCTGGGCAAACACGACCCCTTGCAAAGGAATTGGCGTATGTTCTGGGACAGCATGAGCTCTCTTCTGTCTGGGAGCAGCTGTGAGGATGGGACTAAGAGTTCTTTTCCAAGGTGGAACGGGGGAGCATGTGGAGTGAATTTATCAGGCTTCTAGGCTGTCTGCCAGAGCTGACCTCTTCCTTCTCTGACTCTCGGATGTAGCTATGAGCCAGCAAGCAGCTGTATCACAGAGGAATGAATAGAGGTTCTCTACTGCCTAGGGAACCAGGGAGTTGAATTCAAATTTTGGTTGTGACACTAACCCTGCATAGGGCCTGATTGAACTTTGGATTAAGTGACTTGACAAAGGCCATAACTGGCCAACTGTTGGATGCCCAACTTGAGACAGCAAGGGCTTGGTTTTCAGATGTGTTCAGCTCCTGTCACTACCATTGACTTCACCTGAAGCCATGTGAGTTTAGCACTTCTGACATTCAAGCCTCTGGTATCTGGGCTGAGATACCCATATTAAAAAACCACTTGGAAAAATGTGACCGAAACCCCTACCTTTACTTTCTGGTCTATAAAATGGGGCTGTTATGAATTGTCTGGCTTAAATAACAGCAGTGAATCCTTGTTCTTTTTATCAGTATAATCGGAAAATCACCAGACTAGTTTTCAAAATCCTGACTCAAGAACCGATGCAGGGCAGAGGTGGAAAACCCAAAGCTCTGGACAGAATATTTCCAAAGAAGAAAAGTGCCTGACTGCAATAACTGAACAGCATGATCAGCAGATGAGCACAAACTTGTTAGGGATCAGCTGTGGGCTGCTTCTTCTTTATACAAATGAGTTGGATAATAGTATTTGTACAGAAGATCTCAAGTTGTACATGAAACAGAAACCACGATGCAAGACAAATAAAAATCTATAATTAAATGAGTACACAACCAGACTGTATTAGCACATATGTGTTCTGGAGCTTAACTGAAGTCTCTTATCCTAACTGCTTTACTTTGGTTCTGCCTACAAATCTGATCCGCTGAATAGGCCTAAAATTCTGGCAGCAAAAATCTGTTATAGTAAGTACAATACTATGAGCCACTGCTAAAAGTAACCTTTTAACATCTGGTTTATGCTGTATCTGTCACATATCACTTTAAAATTGTTTGTGGCTCGTGTACAGCTGTGTAATACATTGTACTACAGTATGTTAAGTGCTGTGACAGAAAGTGAGATGTAAAATTGAAAGTGAAAACACTTAATTTTCTTTTATTCCCCCCACCCCCCAAATAACCTCTTGTTGAACCTCTCTAATCCGGCACTCTCTGGTCCAGCAACATCTGTGGTCCGGCATGAGCTTAGTTAGCTGGATTCCACGTATATAGGGCATGGCCAAGTTTCCCGCGGTCCCATAAAGTTTGTTTACAGCCACCACTCCTGGCTTTCAGCGTTCTGTGCCATTATTTAGCTCTAATTTACCCCTAAATGTCTTCGGAGATCCCAGGAAGCAGGGGAAGTGTTGGTAATGCTGCTAGATAATATTGAACTCCTGTGGTTCAGCAAATTCTTTGGTTTGGCACTAGTCAGATCCCGAGGGTGCCGGACTAGAAAGGTTCAAGCTGTAGTGATATGCCTTGCATCTACTGAACTGAGATTTATTTTAATACAGCCGCTCCCCGAGTTGCAAATGGTCAAGTTACGATCATTCGCACTTACGACCAAAGCTCCCATGGAGCGATCGTAAAGGCGGTTCCCGAGTTACGAACGTGACCCGCACTTACGAACAGCGTGGTCACGTGTAACTCAATGAGGTCCGAGTTACGAACAGTTCGAGTTACGGACCAAGTGTTGGTCTATAACTTGTTCGTAACTCGGAGAGTGGCTGTAGTCAGACACTTTTAAAGACTAAAATGCCTGCAGAGGCAGTAAGTACATGTCATATTTGGTGTACAAAAGACCAGAAAAGTTTGCAAGCTTCTCAGAAATATCTCAGGTCACTTTGGCTGCCATATAACATTCATTTCTGTAGGGAGTTAGAAGGACATCCCTTAGGAGAAAGGGCACATTACGGTTCAACAGGTAGATGTGGCAGCCTAGGGAAAAGGTTTGGGAAGAGGTTTGAGGAAACAGCACAGATATTCCCTACTGCCTTCTGGCTCAGCTTCAGTGGAAGTTCAATATCAGCCAGGTCCCTCTGCTTGAGGAAGGAGCTAGAAATGGAAGCAGGCAGCCTGGAGGTTACTTCAGAGAACAGCTGCTCTGTCATTAGCCCTGGCTTTGAAAAGGCTGCCCATGGCCATCTTGTTTCATGTATTTCAGAGGGTGCGCTTGGGGGAGGGCACACCGAGCAGAAAAATGGAATTACACCAGGCACAGGAAGGCCGTCCTTAGTTTAAAAAGGAAAGGAGACCTCGGATGAAGTAAGGAGTGGAGATTTGTAGAGATGACTTTGACAGAGTTCCATGGAGACCCTTACTCCGGCCCCTAGCTTCGGCAGCTGTATCTCTTTGATAACCATCTTTGGGTGGCGGAGAGGTGGAACAATAGGTTCATACATTGAGGGTGGAACAATAGGTTCATACATTGAGGGTGGAACAATATGGCCATACACGGAGGACGGAACATACATTGAAGATATGGAGATCCCAAAGGGCAATTGGTGGAGTTTCTTGAACTGTAATACAATGGGTGGCAGGGAGGTCACCAGAATTCATGAGTTTTGGGGCAAGCTGATGCCTGATCTGTTAAACAGTAACAATGGAAATTGTAAAGTGTCTAGCCCCTTGGATTGTGTCTAGAGGGGAGATGTGAAAACCTGCAGAGGTTCTGACATGTTTCTGAACTCTGTCTCGGTGACATTCTTGGGCGGACGTTGGTACCAGCCGACTCTCAGTATTCAGCATCCATGTGGATGCTAAAGCCATCAGACACTACTGGCTTGGGGGACTCTTACTGCCACCACAGTCCATTTACATGGGGCATCAGGTACATCAGAGGCTGCAACCTAACCCCAGTCGGAGACTTGCATAGGAGACCCACGCGATGGATTCCATTCCCGTTCTGGGGGAGAAGCGTTATGCCTCAGTGAACGGTGAACGTTTATTACTTAGACAAGGTACGTACAACGGTGCAAAAATCTTAAAAAGGAAACCACCTCCTCTTTCTGACTGGATGCCAACAATGCAACGCTATTCCCCTGCCTTGTTCTAGGAGGGGCTTGTGATTCAAGGAGCACAGGATAAAAAATCCAGCTGAAAATAAAGAGATTAGGATAAAGCAATTGACTTTTGACACGGGAATAAACAGAACAGATGGAACAAACTTCAATGGGCGCAGAAAGTAGCTGGAATGTGTGAGCTACATAAGACCTAGGTTACTAATTGAACCGAATGAGAAGGCCTCGTTTCTCATACAGAGTAGTGTTGGGGAGAATACAAAATTGGTGGGAGATTGTTTTGAATCACTGATGCTTATCTCCAGTAGCGCAAGTACCATACAAGGAATTCATGTTCCTGTATTTAAGAACAATGTGTTCACAACCTTGGTGGGAGCATGTCCGCGGTCACTCTCTGGTTAAAGGTTCTCTCTTTTCCTTTACATGCATATTTATAAAGATCCATGTTAATAAACGCGGCATCTTTTTCATATTTGCCTGCATCTCAGAATGCACTGTCGGCAGGTAATCCAAAAGATCTTTTGTGAATCCAGAGAAGAATATGAAGGCACCTTGTCAAAGTAATGAAAATTGACATTTTTTCTCCTTTCTAGTAATTACTAATACACAATCCAGTTGTCTTCAGTATGGCACAAAAGTCTGGAAAACGAAATCACAGCAGAGAAGAAGGACCACGCTTCTCAACACTTCACTTCTGTGTCGGATAGTTGCTCCAGAGTAGAAACTGGATCCAAATTCTGCTCCATAGCTACTGAAGATAATGACACTGGGTCTGTTGCATCCATTTGTAAAAACTTGGTTCAAGAATGAGCAGCTTAGTTTCCAACAAGGATGAAAGTGACTCCTTACGTGTCATCTTTCCAAAGCATTCCAAATCCTCCATTTCTAAAAACTGGCATAGGGCACCATGGACAGGGGAAAGCAAACTAACTCTGGAAAGCTTATAAGGGTCTAAATCACCCCAATTAGCAGGATTCCTTCCAACTTTGGATCTACTGTCTGGCTCTTAGGAAGCCCATAGAGACCTGTTGTTGAAAAGGAAGGGCTTTAAAATGAGTGTGAGACTGATCAAGGAACTGAGAGACAGTGGCGGATATACGGCAGGGCGAGCAGGGCGGCTGCCCTGGGCCCCACGCTTCCAGAGGCCCAGCACATGCGCTGTGGTGCCACAGCGCATGCGCCGTGTCAAGGGGGGAAGGGGGCCCAGCGAAATTGTGCTGCCCTGGGCCCCGCAAAACCCTCATCCACCCCTGCTGAGAGAAGCTGTCTTGCTCGAGGTTACCCAGCAGATCACTGGCCAAACTAGCCATTGGTGCCAGGCCAATGCCCTCTTGACTGGATCCTACTGATCTACTAGATCCAGTCTTCAAGTCTGTCCCATGATGAAGTGGCAACCAGTTATGAACATCTGAGCTGATGGCTCAGAGTTTTCCCTTCTTATGGCCAAGCCTTCTAGTGAATGGCCACATATTTTGAATACCTCAACTTTTAGGAGTCGAGGGTAGGGGGGCCGACAGAGTTGCCAGGCCGTTGAGCAATGTGGGAGGGGCTTGATTCTGCACTCCTGGAAGGGGCGGGGCCTCAGAAGGAAGGGGTGGGGATGGAGGCTAGCCTCCCGTGCCAGCTCTTCGGTGCTGTCTGTACCTCACAGCCAGGTCTCCAGTGGTGATTTAAAGGGCCTAGGGCTCGCACACGCTGCCACCCGGAATCACCAGGCCCTGAGGGAGCTAGAATCATAGAATCCTAGAGCTGGAAGAGACCTCAGCAGGTCATCAAGTCCTGCCCCCACCCAAAGCAGGACCAATCCCAACTAAATCAATCCGGCCAGGGCTTTGTCAAGCTGAGACTTAAAATCCTCTAGGGATGGAGATTCTGCCCCTTCCCTCGGTAACCCATACCAGTGCTTCCCCACCCACCTAGGAAATAGGAGCTCTGTCCCCTTTGACTTTCTCAAATGTAGAAAAGAAAGTGGTTTCTCCTCTGACCATGTGCATTCTTAACAAACAAGGCTGCCCAGCATCCATCTGGAAGTTTTTCACATCCAGAGCTCAAGGTGCTTTATGAAGGAGGGCTATGGACATCTGTGGGGAGAGTTAAGGTTAAGGTGACTTGACCATAATTGCAAAACAAGTAAAGGGAGAGCTGGGAATAGAATCTGATGCTTGGTTTTAATCTCAGCGCCATAGTGTCCACTTTCACTCTCCAGCAAAGGTTTGAAATTGTAGCCTATGTTTCAGAAAGTTGATGGTTGGGGGGGGGCACGATTTTCTTTGTCATGGGGAGAGAGGATGGCAGTGGTAGCTGGCTTTCCCCCTTCCTCCCCCCCGCTATTGAAATATAGGCGAGTAATAGAGTCAGTGCTTTTTATTCATTTATGGCTCAGACATTGGTCCATTTTTGTATTGGAAACACTTTGAGCCAGGGGCTGTCACTTTCCATATGTCTGAAGCTATGCTAATTCACCACCCCAGGAGATCAGGTCCTCTCTCTCTCAGGGCAGGATCGTCCCATGTCACAGCAGAAACAAGCAGCAGCTTGTCCCACCTCATTGTCATAGTATTCCAGGGTTGGAAGAGACCTCAGGAGTCATCGAGTCCAGCCCCCTACTCAAAGCAGGGCCAACCCCAACTAAATCATCCCCCAGGGCTTTGTCATTGTTGTGTCCAGACGATGCAGAGGTCAGCAACCCTTCTAGGCTGTAATCCAGACATTTGGTGAGCAGATAGTAAGGGGCTACAGAAGGGTCAGCTTTGCAATTAAACATCTGTTCCGGTGAAGATGTATTTCACCTAGCAGTTGTTTCCTGTCAGTCACTGGCATTGCTAGCTGGAGCAGCTGGCTATTTGTGGTCTAGTCCCTTCCTCGTGTGCCATAGTGTCACATGGCTTTGACAGTCCACTTTCATGTGTGCTTTTCCTGGAAGGCCCTTGTCACTGCCCCTCTGTGTGTTATAAAAATTGGCTTATGGATATGAATATGCTTAACTCAAAAATGATTTAGAAAAAATACCTCATGACATCCATTATCAGGGCTCAACAACCATGGCGAAAACCCACTCGTCAGCCCTACACCGCGCAGGCCGGCACTATGTATGCGCGCACTGCGGGTGAACGGGGTGACCGGCTGAAATCTACTCACCACAGGCGATTAGATAAGCGGATTTGTCTATTATAATGTTACAGTTTGCTCGATGTGTATATCCTACTTTTGTGCATGTCTTCTATGTGAAGATGGAAATATGTTTATAGTTCTCACCGTGCTAACGAGGCCCAGTACTGATGCCTCAGTACTTAATGACTCTGTACTCAAACCAACAACTTGTGAATGGTCGTATTTGTCCTATAAGCCCAAACTGTGGTTGGTCCTAGAAAGACATGGGACAGCTGGTTAAACACTGGAATAAATTGCCTAGGGAGGTTGTAGAATCTCCATCACTGGAGATATTTAAGAGCAGGTTGGACAGACACCTGTCAGGGTGCTTGGATAGATGGTGCTTGGGCCTGCTGGTAGGGCAGGGGACTGGACTTGATGACCTCTCGAGGTCCCTTCCCATTCCAGTATTCTGATTCTATACCATTTGGTACTGGAACCCATCTTGAACTGGATATTTTTCCCTGGGGACAAGGAGTGTGGAACAAAGGGCTTTCATCCTGAGGGAAAGTCTATTAAAGCAATGGGAAGCTATCAGCTCTTTTTCTTCAGCTGGCCTTTGAAATGGCCTGGCCCACCCTAAGGGGATACAAAGAACTTTGAAAAAGCTGTAGACCTGGGTGGAGTAAAGATCAACTCTGTCTCTCAGCTCTTTTCCAGCAATGAGAACAGCCGGTTAGGGTAAGGATTTGCATGTGGCAAGCGTCTTAGTGCATTAGAACTAAGCATTTGTTGTTTGTTTTAATTCAGTAACTTACGTGGATCTGACTGTTTGCACTTGCAACCACTTAAAAGTGGGTTGATTAAGTACACAAAGCAGGATTTGTTTATTATCAGCCCTAGTGTAAATAATTGCTGCCTGGGGGAGCAACCATTGTCCATATCTCTCGTTCATGGATACAGAAGGCTGATGGGATTTGTGTAAAACTTTTGCACAGAGTAAGACGGATTTACTTGAGTCTTTTAATCCCATGTGGGGTTTGGATTCCTGGATGCTGAGCCCTTTTAGCGGAACCCTCCTGGCGCTGAACTGGTTCAGCATCTGTGTTGCTCTGTAGGGAGGTGGAAACTACAATTCTGTGGTGGGGAGAAAGGAGGGAGGCGTCAGCGATGTGAACAGCACACTAGGGGCCAACCCCAAGGGGACTTCTGTGGTTCAAAC
Organism: Apalone spinifera; assembly: GCA_030068395.1. NCBI lineage: Eukaryota > Metazoa > Chordata > Testudines > Trionychidae > Apalone > Apalone spinifera. Next base: position 2,532,315 of record JANRFK010000351.1, read on the forward strand.
CCATCACAGCCCTCCTTTCGCTTTGCCACACTTCAAGCGTTTCCCTGCTTGCTGCCCACAGAGCTGGTCAGTTAAGGCTCCTCGGACATGACAAGACACTGAAGTTCCACAAATTTTGCTCCTTTCTTTTTCTCTGCAAACTCCATTCCCTGGCAAGCCAGCCAGCTGCTCTGTGTCCTGGTGCCTATGTCCCTGGGGCTCTCCTTCACCTTCTGTTTAATCTTTGATCACTGCTGGGGTCCCTTTGCTCCTCCAGACTCACATGCATGCAGCAGACAGACAATTCATTTCCTCATTCAGGCTCAGAAGAGAAGCTCCCATCTAGTGCGCTGGTATAACGAGTACACACAACATCACCCCCTGATGGTCAAAGCATTTTGCAGAGAAGGGAATAAGTATCACTGTCCCCATTTTACATATGGGGGAAACTGAGGCATCACAGTGAAAGGCTCTGGCAGGAGGGAGACTGTGGGGGAAGGCTCTGGCAGCAGGGATACCCTGTTAAAAATAGCAGGGCAGACGGGTGAGGTACAGCTTGGGTGCGTAGTGAGCCATGCAGGATACACGCCCACAGCTTCAGACATGCCTTTACTCACTTAAACAATGTCTTGCTGTCTCCTGTGCTATCTGTACCTGTCCTAGGTGTACGTACCTGTAGCATACATACTGCCATAGGGAGCACGCAGCATTGACCTAGTCTGGGTTTACACCTATATAACTGAGATAAGAAACCAGACTTTAGTCTTCTGCCTTGATTTCTACAGGCCCTTGCTGTGCTTCTTTTTCGTTAGACTTTCCTCATGAAGCTTTTATTTATTTCTCTTGGCAGCACCCTCGTTTTTGTGGCTGAAATGAGCCATTCCCCTCGCTGGTGGTCTTTCAGAGGAAACCCACAACTGCTTGCGGTCCCATCCCGTAGCACCACCTCCACCAATATATAACCAGGGGGTTCCGACAGAATTGCTGCATCCCTAGGTAATGGGGGAGGAGGCAGCTCGGTGCTGCTGGAAGATGCAGGGCTGGGCAGCCAGCTCCCAGCGCTGCCCGGACAGCATGGTGCCCCCTTCCCTCTGCCGGCCTTCAAAGCAGGCGTGGTGCTTCTGTGGTGATTCGAAAGGGCCCACGGCTCCGGCCGCTGCCACGGTCACCACAGTAGCAGTAGTCATGGCTGGAAGCCATGGGTCCTTTAGAAGTGCCAGGCCCCAGGGCACCTGCCTTCTTTGCTTCCCCTCCCCGTCGGTGAGCCTGTATTTAGCAGCAAATGAGCATGCAAAAGTCCTGCTGGCGTCTCCCTGTTTCAGTCCAAATTCCATCTTGGAGCAATGGCACCCCACTGATGCGAAACTCCCCTGGGAGTTTTATTTGGATTCAACCTTCTTCACTTCCCATCCCAAACTGTTGTGCACTGCTGCTGTCTGCTATTACACAGCCGCCATCTTTCAAGGATGGGCGCAACCATCCCCCGTATATCGCCTATGGATTAGCGTGTGAAGCCCTCCTGGAGCCTTTGGGATGAGAGATGCTCCCACAAATGAAGATTTTATTATTAGATGCATCTTGCCGCCACCGCGGTGAAGAGAACTGCCGTACGTTAGTTATCCAGGCGCGCTCTAGATTTCTGGATGCAAAGAATAAACAGCTCGACTACCCTGAGTTTTATTTTTATTTAATAACCAAATGTGCTCTCCGCAGTCCGGATGTAGCACTACCGAGGGATAGTTTATCGTCATGGTAACAATTGAAAAAAACAACAACAGTATAACATTTAAATAATGGAAAACAGCATTAATTTTTTTTGTACAGAAGGAAAATATCTGGTCTGACAGGCTGCTCACCTAGTGTCAGTCCAGTCCATGAATATGGGGGATTTTCAATTGACTGACAAATGGGTTTTATAATGGTTTCTGACACAGGCCTGGTTTTCAAGCAGATGTTCTCTAAAGAGTGTCTAAGCTCAGAATGGCTTTCTCTGCCATTGTCAAAGCAAGGCTTTGTCTCTATGCAGATGCTGGTAGAAGTTTATACTGGCAGTTAATGGTACTGCATTGTGGCAAAAGGCACTATTGGGGCTATTCCTAGCCCCCTCTAACAAGGCCAGCCAGCGCTGGACGTAGGTGAATCTACTCTGGCTACAGCTCGCTGCAATGCGGCTCTGCACCTGAGGATGGATTTCTGGGCAGCAGACTCCAGCCAGGATGCTGATGGCCAGATAGTGGTAACATCAATTTGTGAGCTGCAAGGCAGCTTATGGCTAGTTACCTTAGGTGCCTGTGCACAGACGCAAGAAGCCTGGGAAACAAGCAGGAAGAACGGGAAGTGCTGGCCCAATCAAGGAGCTATGGCGTGATTGGAATAACAGAGACTAGGTGACTGGAACACTGTTCTGGATGGGTAGAAACTGTTCAGGAAGGACAGGCAGGGGAGAAAAGGTGGAGGAGCTGCACTGCATGTCAGAGCAGTCTGATTGCTCAGAGCTCCCGTGTGAAACTGGAGACAAGCCCGTTGAGAAGCGAAGTTAAGGTTAGAGGTGATGTTGTAGTGGGTGTCTGCTATGGACCACCAGACCAGGAGGACAAGGTGTTCTTCAGCAACTAAGGGAAGTTTCCAGATCCCAGTTCTTATGGGGGACTCTAGTCACCCGGACATCTGCTGGGAGAGCAGCGCAGCAGGGCACAGACAATCCTGGACATTTTTGGAGACTGTGAGGGCAACTTCCTGGTGCAAAGGCTGAAGGAACCAATCAGGGCTCATGTTCCTCTTAACCTGCTGCTCACAAGCAGGGAAGAATCATAGGGGAAGTAGAGGTGGGTAACAACCAGGGCAGCAGTGACCAGGAGATGATCAAATTCTGGATCCTGACAAAAGGAAGAAGAGAGAGCAGCAGAATACAGACCCTGGACTTTAAAAAAAAAAAAGCAGACTTTGATTCCCTTGGAGGACTGCTGGGCTGCATCCCCTGGGAGGCTAACGTGGGGAGCGAAAGGAGTCCAGGAGAACTGGCCGTGTTTTCAAGAAGCCTTATTGAGGGCACAGAAACAAACCATCCCGCTGCAGAGAAAGAAAAACAAATATGGGAGGCGACCAATTTGACTTAACAGAAACGATCAGTGAGCTTAAACACAAAAAGGGAACTTGCACAGATGACCAGGGAGGAGTATAAATACATCACTCGAGCATGCAGGGGTACAATCAGGAAGGCCAAAGCACAAGTGGAGTTACAGCTAGCACCAGAGGTGACGGACAAGAAGGGTTTTTACAGGTATGTTAGCAACAATAAGAAGGTCAGGGAAAGTGTGGGCCCTTACTGGATGGGGAAGGCAGCCTAATGACAGGTGATGTGGGAAAAGCTGACATACTCAATGCAAGTTTTGCCTCTGTCTTCACAGACAAGGTCCAGTAAGGGAAGGAGGTGGGCAGCCTCATTAGGGAAAGAACAGGTTAAGAACTAGTTAGCAAAACTGGACATACACAAATCCATGGGGTCGGGTCTCATGCATCCAAAGGTGCTGAGGGAGGTGGCTGATGTGATTGCAAAGCCATTGGCCATTATCTTTGAAAACTCGTGGTAATTGTGGGAGGTCCTGATTGACTGGAAAAAGGCAAATGTAGTGCCCTTCTTTAGAAAAGAGGAAGAAGGAGGATCCGGGGAACTACAGACCGGTCCAGCCTCCCTGGAAAAATCTTGGAGCAGGCCCTCAAGGAATCCATTTTGAAACACTCAGAGGAGAGGAAGGTGATCAGGAACAGTCAGTATAGATTCACCAAGGGCAAGTCCTGCCTGAGTAACCTGATTGCCTTCTAAGATGAGATAACTGGCTCTGTGGCTATAGGGAAAGCAATGGACGTGATGATATACCTTGATGATCAATAGCTCAATGTCTCATTGGCAGTCAGTATCAAGCGGAGGGCCCCCAGGGTCAGTCTTTGTTCAACATCTTTATTAATGACCTGGATGAGGGAATGGTTTGCACCCTGTGCTAGTTTGCTGATGGCACTAAGCTAGGGGGAGAGGTGGATACATTGGAGGGCAGGGATAGGATCCAGAGTGACCTAGACAAATTAGAGGACTGGGCCAAAAGAAATCCGAGGAAGCTCAACAAGGACAAATGCAAAGTCTGTTGGCCTCCCTAGCCACAACGTTTTCCTCCTGAAACTTCCCTAACTACTTCAACTTCCTTTTTAGTTTCCTGCACCTGCCCTCAGGTCACATCTATCCACCCAAACCCTGCACAGCACAGAAATTCTGCACTCTGCCTATGAAATCTAATTTTCATTTTAATGGAAAAAAAAGCTGCAGAGATTTTTTAAAGCAAAATTGCAATTGACTTGTTATTTTCCCCCCAGTAGTAAATTATTGGCTTCAGTAAACGTGAAGGTAAATGCAATCAGTTATCTGACACCTAATCTTTATATGGGGGCGGGGAGTCCATCTCTATTTTCCCTTTGGATCAGGTGTTTCCATTTCAGCTGTGCTTGATAATACATTTTAAAATCCATGCCTGTCCTCCCAAGGGCCCACTGGAAAAAACACAAACTATCGACTGAGCAGGAAAGCACTTTCCAGGTTAACTCTGCCCCAGACAACCCTCTGTTCATTCACAAAGTATGATCATTAATAACAATTACACACACAAGATACAAAAAGAGTACAAATCCTCATGCTTCAGGGCACATGTCAACCTCTAACTAATGAGGGTCAGGAGGAAACGTTCCTTGGGGCCAAGTTATTCTAAACTGCCTACTGCAGAGTAGCCTGTACCTCTGTTTAAAGCAGCTGGTACTGGCCAAACTAAAGATGGTGCTAATTTTGGTAGAATCCGCACAACCAACTTTGTGCAACAGGATGCACACCCTCCAGGCATCATATAGCCCAGAAATCCTCCCGCAGCCTCTCAGCACACCCATGGCATGCCAGGCATGCTCCTGCAGCTCACAATGTTTTGTTAAAGCACAGAGATGGGTTTGGTGCCAATCCTCCCTCCAGCTGGCCTCAAGTTAGATCCCTAACTTGGAGCAGGGTCCTTGTTTTCCTGCACATACTAGGTGCTTTATCAGATGGCTGGTGCTATAGAAATAACCCTCCTCTGCTTGGGTGGCAGGTAATAAAGGCAAGGGAGGGCTTTCCCTACCCAAACAGACAGGGGTGGCTCTGTCCACACTCCACCCCAGATCAGGCCCCTCCTACTTGTGTGTGGCAGGCTGCTCTTGGCCTGGTACTGGGGCTGGCGATGGGGGGGAGAGAGGTTGCTCCAGGGTTGGGAAAGTTGGGGCCACATGGCTGCCTGCAGTGGGAGGAGGGGCTGGAGCTGTGTTGCCTGGCAACCTGACTCCCCAAGATGGGGGAACATCAGCTTTGGGCTGGGGCCAGCCAGCGGCCCCATTGGAGGGCTGGGTGGGCTCCGGTGCACATGGAAGGGGCATGGCCTTGTGGGTTAGCCTCTCTACCCACCACCCATGCTCATCTGTGAGTGAACTCTTTGCCACAGAAAGCGAGAGAGCATCGTCTAGTGAGGTAGAGCCAATGACCGGGAGAGAACGTTTTGTATTCTGTTCCCTGCTTTCGGAGGAAGTGAAGTCTGATTAAATCCGCTTGCCCAGGAACAGAAAATCCTGAATCTCAATGCCCCTGACTCATTATATGGCACTGGGCAAGTCACCCAACTACACTGTGTGTCAGTTTACCCATTCAGTAAAATGGGCATAGCAGCCCCTACTGCAATGGGTGTGCTGAGGCTCAATGTTTCCTGTGTGTCCCTTGAATAAAAGCAACTAGAGCAGTGCTAAACATTAGTAGATGGCACCAGTGAGTCATCACAACCCAAACAAGCTTGGGCAGGTATGAACATGAAGGTAAATGGCCCAAGAAGAATCAAAATCTGGCCAGGCCTGCGGACAAGGAGGGAGTGCTTTTCTGGTATAGGAAAGGAATAAGCTGTTGCTTGTTCAAATCCCTTTAAGTCCTTCCAGTATGGGTGAGTTAAACAGCAGACAAGAACATCACAGGGAGAAGCAGGAAAGCAGGTTGTGCTGAAGAGAGTTGGTGTTTTTCTTGAAAACTTTGTATTTTTCTCCCCATGGAAATTTCAAGTTTTTGACCAGCTCTAGTAAAGAATTGTAGTGAGGGGCTTATTAAAGAGTCCCCTTTCCAAGAGATCAGTCATAGACCAAAGCCATAATGCCGCTAATGCAAGAGATGCAAGGTCTGAACAAGAAAACATTAATAATTAGCATCTTTCGTCACAGGATCTGAGAACACTTTGCAGAATAGGGGTGTGAAATTTCGATTAATTAACTAATCGAATAGGTGATGGGATTTCCATTGACTATTCGATTAGTCGATAAGAACTTCCACATTCCGCCTTTGACATGTACAAGAGCTCTTGAGCTTTTCAAAGATTGAAATGCTGCATGGAGCCCAGGGCCAGCGGGGAGTCCCCCTGACCTCGGGCCCCACGCTGGTCCTTCTGCTTTGAAATGGACAAGGCATTTTAAAGTGGAAGTGCCGCATGGAGCCTGGGGTGAGCGGGGGACTCTTGTACATTTCGAAGTTGGCCGCTGCTGTGCCCCATCCCCTCTTACGGAGCTGGGGGAAACCGGCTTTTAGGCTGGCTCCCTTCAGCACCCCTTTTTCTCCCCCCTCTTGCTGCTGCTTTGTGTTAGAAGCAGCAAGGGGGGGAAGTGACTAGTCAACTAGTGTGTCGATTATCCAATAAACTTTTGCTTATCGGATAGTCGACTAGTCACTTACATCCCTATTGCAGTAAGCAACGGGCTGAACGGACTGGTGCTCTCCTTTCCACGCTGTTTTATCCCCATTTTAAAGAAGGAGAAACTGAACCACACTTAAGGGGAGTGGGTTACACCCTTACAACAGCAGAGTTTTGAACTGAGCTCCCTCTTTGAATTTGTAGCCCCCCCAACCCAGAGGAAAAATAGACAATACCTGCCCTTCCCCCATCTGGCTTTTTTAGGGGGGAGGCAGGTGCGTTGGTCTCTAGGGGAAGAGCCAGCATGGGTGTGGAGGCTGCTGGGAATGCAAATCGGTGCGGCTGTGGTGGACTGAGTCACAGGCTGGGTGGCCTGCTGAGGCAAGTCGGGGATGGGGTTGGCAATCTCCACTGAGCTCTGCCGCATGGAGCTGGTCCAACCACCTGGCGTTACCTCTCACTGCCCCCCCCAAAGTTCCTCTGTGACCATGGAGGAGGCAAACCCCATAGTTTGGAAGCCTCTGCCTTCGTTACTTATGCTAAACTGTTTGGCCTTGTATTGAGCTGTGACTCTCTGGGTGCATCTACACTGCAGCGTTATTTCGGAAAAACAACGCGAGTGTCTACACAGCAATTCTGTTATATCAAAGTAAATTCGAAATAACGGACGGCTTATTCCAATCTCTGTAAACCTCATTCCACGAGGAATAACGCCTATTCCGAAATAGCTATTTTGGGATAGCAGTCGTGTGGATGCTCCATTGCTGCTATTTCGAAATAGCTCCTCCCCAGGGCCATTCAAAGTAATTACACCCCAGTGCCTCCTGGGGCTCTAAATGGAGGTAGCATGTCCACATTTGGCGGGTCTGCCTCGGACTAATTTTGAGGCTTCCCTGAAGTGCAGACGTGCTATTTTGAAATAAGCTATTGCCCTCTGAGTCCCTTTCCCAGACCTGAGGAAGAGCTCTGTGTAGCACGAAAACGTGTCTCTGTCACCAACGGAAGCTGGTCCAATAAAAGATATTCCCTCAGCCACCTTGTCGCTCTCATATCCTGGGACTGACACGGCTACAACTGTGCCACACACCAAGTCGGTCTGAGAGAGAAGAGAGATAGAATGCACTGGGATTCCCCACTCTTCTTCCCTGAGGTATATAGATTAAGCTGTGTAAAATCCCACAGCAGTAACATGTTGGAAAAGGGTTTTTTACTTTAAAAAGAAGCAAGAAATTTAGCATTTGTGCAGTGCTGAAAATTATTTGGGACAGGTGGGGGCTCTTCTGTAACCTCACTTGGAGAGAAAGAGGTGCCAAAGAAACCAAAATTTCACAGAAAATCAATTTTTGAAAAACCCATATTTTAATTCCTAGAAAAAAACCCTGAGCCCCACTGATAATCAGAAATAATAAGAAGAACACAATCCAGGCAGCACATGCCTAGGACCTGTGTTTATGTTGAATTGCTGTCTCTTGGCAACCTCAGGGTGTGAATATCTATATGTACCTAGCTGGTGCCCATTCCATGGCAACAGATGGCAAGTGTAGGATTAGTACGGCTCTAGGTTGTGTCCCATGGATCAGAGATGAGATGGATTTAGTTTGCTGTGGATACACTGAGGGATTCTTCATTGAAGCTGCTGGACACAGTCTGACGACATGGGCCTTTCTGGCTGCATAACTCACAGAGTAAGGGCTTGTGCAACTGTCATGGCTCCTTCCCCACTCCAGCATGATAAATGCAGAAGTGGGGGGCCTGCAAAAGTACCCCAAAACCTTCTCTTTCCAGGCTTTGGTAAAAAACTTCCCCCCAAAATCTTAACAACCTAGATTTTGGGGATAAAAACTCCGCTGCCACCACCCGAGTAATGATAAGAAAATCAGGGGAGAGATCACTTGGGAAATCTCACCCTTAAAGTACAAACCAGGACACAAAAATTAACCAATACCCGGTTAATAAAAAGAAAAGAGAAAGAACTTTTATTATCACCACAATATTCCTGTTGCCAGCATAATGACTAGATGGAAAAGTAACAAGGTAATATACTCATGGAGGGGAAACTCACCATGGGCCAAGAGCTTAGCTACAAAGGAGAGCAAAGCCTATTTTTAAATGCACAGACATCCAATCCCATCTCCCAAACCATAAAACAATAAAACCTAATGGATTGATCTAAACTTTGCCCTACTTACAGAAGAGTGAAGAGTCTATTCTTGGAGGGAGCCATTCTGTCTGACTCCCCCAGTAGCTGGAGAGAAACTGCCCCAGAGACAAAGGAGGGGAAACCCAAACATTCCTTTGTCCCAGTTTGAAATTCCTACCTACATTCCTATTGGCCAACTCTACCTGGGTTAGCTATAGTTAACCCTTTAGTCCCCAGGCTGCTGGCCATCTCTCATGATCATGACAGCAACCTAATGTCACCAGACAAGGTTTTCCCTAAATTCTGTTTTGGGCGAAGTTGATGAGACGAAGGGACTTCTAACTGCACTATGCAAGTATCAGGCGGTAGCTGTGTGAGTCTGTAATGAAAACCAAAATGCCAAAAATTTAAAAAACAATGAGTGGTCCTGTAGCACCTTAGTGACTCACAAAAGAATATAGAAAGCATCATGAGCTGTGGTGGGCACAGCCTACAAGGCAGAGCTGAGATGGAGAAGCAAGGCTAGGAAACAGGAAATTTCCATTCCTATACAAACAAATGGAAACTTGTCTAAAGAGATGGGCCTACACCATAAAACCCTAGATCTATAGGTCAGGAGTGTGCAGCTCTGGGGTTTTGCTTCAGGCACTAGGAGGAAGTCTGGCTTAGCTTCCACTCATGTTGGTGGGGATCAGGATTAGCTAGGGGCGGCCCTAGACTAGCTGCCAGCAACTGGCGCCCTAGGTAAACCATGCAATTGGCGCTCCCACCTCCAAACCTCTCAATGATATTGTGCCACCATTTGGCACCCCATAGTTCGCCTAGTTCGCTCTATGGACAGGCCGCCCCTGGGGGTAGCTCCACTGAAGTCAGTGATGTGAGGAAAATCGAGGCAAGAAGATGAGAAAGACAGTTGTGCTGCTTACTGAGGCATTTCGCGCACTGTATTTCACCTGCTCGGGTGTCGATCACATACCTGATTCTTAGGGCACATCTATAATGTACAAGACCTTCAGTGGTTACGGCTCAAACTGCCCTAGCTGAGTTAACTTTAATCTCTCTAGCTCTGGTCCCAGTATCAAGAGTTAGATGGATTAAGCAGTGAGGGGCAACCTAACCTAGCGAGGGGGCTGCAGGAGTGGCCCTCCCTCATCTCCCAGGGCCTCAAGGTTGTCAGAACTAAGACAGTCTCCCAGGAGAGGGCAGTTTTGCTCACTGTACTTGCATACCTAGAATTTGCAGGGTGTGCTGACTGAACCGTAGCCTCGCTGTGATAGGATGCAGAGGAAGTGCACGGCTCTCAATCAGTGTTAAAACAAAAAAAGCAGTCATGTAGCACTTTAAAGATGAACAAGATAGTTTATTATGTGAAGTATCAGAGGGGTAGCCGTGTTAGTCTGAATCTGCAAAAGCAGCACGGAGTCCTGTGGCACCTTATAGACTCACCTCCAGATCAGCTACCAGAAGTGGGCCTCATCCTCCCTGATTGGACCCACCTGTCATCTCCAGTCTGATTCTGGCCTGCATATTTATACCTGCCTCTGGAAATTTCCACTACATGCATTTGACAAAGTGGGTCTTTGCCCACGAAAGCTTATGCTCCAACACTTCGGTTAGTCTATAAGGTGCCACAGGACTCCTCGCCGCTTTATTATGTGATGCGCTTTCGTGGGGCAGACCCACTTCTTCAGATCATATTCTGAAAGCAAATTGGCATGACCATTATATAACAGGGATACAATGAAAAAAGTAAAAAAATTACAAACCAACAAATCACCTACATCAGTGTTTCTTAAACTTTTTGAGACCGAGGAACACCAACAATAATTTTTTTTTTTTATGAGGAACACCAAGAGTTTTTTGTTGAGAAAAAAAAAAGGTTGCCCCTTTAAGGGCGGCCATTTTGAACTCTGTTGTTCTCCACGGCACACCTCCAACTGCCTTGTGGCACACTGGCGACAGTCATACTGCCTTGGAAAACATTGAGCTACATAGAACAGAAGGTGGGGGGGGGAGAGAGAGAGAGAGTGACAAGGAAGGAGGAAATTGCTTACTGTAAGAGTCAATTAAGTGGCTAATCTGGGGTCATTACGAATATCAAAAGGTGGGGAGGCTGTCTTTGTAATACGTAAGATAATTATCAACTCGATTAAGGCCCATTCGCAATGTGTCGAATTTTAGCATAAATAAAATCAATGTTGTGAATGATCAGCACACATCTCCCTACATGTGCGCTTGCTTTATGTGCGTATCACTTTAGTGACACTGATAGGGGAAAAAACTACTTAGCGGAATCTGCCAACCCTGTGCGTGGGCAAAGGTAACCAAATGTTGTGTGGGCCACCCATAAACCCCGATAGGTGACATGTGGCCCGCAGGCTGCAGGTTGCCCACCACTGGATTAAAGCTTGCACGGGTATATCTACTCTAGGTGTGAAACACCCCCTGCTTACAGTGCAGACATATCCTAATACATAAGAGCTGGTTAGTGCATCAGAAAAAGACACACACACACACACCCCAACAGGTTTCTCTAGAAATGTAGTGTTAAACACTATCAAGTTTAATAAAGAATGAGATCCTTTCTCTAGAAGTTGTGAGTTGCCCTCTAGGATTCTGTCTCCAGGATACAATTCTCCAGGAATGAATTCACTAGCTACTAAATTCAGTAGCCCTGCTCTGTAACTTGTCAGAGTGTCTGGTGCGGGGACAGGGAGAGACCAGTGGGAGAATGCGGTACATGTCCCTCACACAAATGCAAGCGAGTCGACTGCCCTGGTTTTATGCTCTTTATGGTGGCATCGAAGAAGTCGCAGTATCACTTTTTTCCCCTTGTACTTCCTGTCAAATGTTCATGTCAAGAAGGGGGAAAAAAAAGAGGTGGTTATGATAATGATATGATGATTCTCTGCATAGTGATCCAGCTATTATATCATTACAAGATATTTTAATATGAAATAGTGGTATAATTATTCTCATCATATGTTTAGACATTTCCATCTAACTTAAATGCTTTTCATGCTCCCCTCCCCCATTACCATAGTATCTGAGAACTTCCTAAGCATTTTATATATTTATACTCTCAACTCCATGTGCAGGGAAATCACTCCATTTTCTTTCTGATGGAGTGATGAGGCCCAGACAGACTAAGGGTAAAAAAAGCATCTGACAGACACAGTCACTTCTGAAAATGGGATTTAGGAGCCTAAGGGCCAGGTTTCCTAAGGTATTTAGGCACCTAAAAGTATAGCAAGGCACCTAGTGGAGTTTTCAAACTCACCTAAGCAGGTTTGGCTTCCTTATGTGCTTAGACAGCAGTGTAAGTCCTCCTAAGCACATATCTGCAAAGTAGGTGCCTAAATGCCTTTGAAAACCTAGCCCTTGGATGCCCAGCTAAGTCCCACTGATATGCCACAAGACTTAGGCACCTAAGGATATGTTACAGTGGCGCAGGTGTGCCGCTGGGGTCCTTGTCACCACACTTAATCCACCTCTCTTGAGAGATGGTAGCTAGGGTGATGGAAGAATTCTAGTGCTATCTATATGGAGGCTTAAGTTGGCTTAATTATATCCCTGAGCACACCCTATAGTGAAGTAGCTAGGTGGACCTAACTTTCCAATGTAGGCCCCCCCAAGTGACAGCCTAAGGTCTTTGTCTAGAGCAAAGGGTTGAACCTGGGGGTCTCCTCCATCTCAAGACCAGCAGCCTAAGTCCTCAAACATCCTTCCTCCTGTCTGTATTGCTTTTCCTTATCAGTATGCCTATGCCTCACTCACTCTCTCTCTCCGTGCCTTTTCCTTCTCCTTATGACTTGCCACATTTATTCCAGTGTCTTGTCTCCATCAAGAGCACTACAGCAGCCCATGTCAGACAAATAGATGACAATTAGGCTATTTGGCTGGATTTTATTTCATCATTATGACATTTATTTGCCAATTTAATCGCCTGGATGGCTTCCACAGCTGTGCAGGGCTTTAACCGGTGAGGAAAGCTCTCCGGAGCGCGTTGCGAGAAATTCAACTTGAGATGTGAAAGTGGTTACACTTGATTGTAATCAGCTATTAACACATGAAGCTGTGTCGCCCAGCAAACAATGGACCTGCTCTACCTCAGACGTCAAATCCTTTACCGTTGCTCTTGAACCCTGCGTAAGGGAAGTAAGCGCCCAGTTTTCAAACTCCAAGCTATAATTTTCATACGTGGATGAACTCCCATTGAATCCACAGTGAGGCACCTAAAGGAAGAAAGCCTCTCCTTCAGAGGGGCCGAATATGCTTTATCTTCCATTAAAGGCTACAGGAACCTTTTCTCTAAGGGTATGACTAGAAAGAAAGCCTTTTTCAACAGATCCTGTAAACCTCCTTGCAGGAGGCATAAGGGATGTCGAAAAAGGCTTTCTTTCTCAACAGATCCCCCTCTAGACTGCCGCTTTTTGCCGACAAAGTGCTGAGTCGGCAAAACGCGGCAGCCATTTTTATGAAAATTAGGCGTGGGATATTTAAATCCCTGCTTCATTTGCAATGTCGACCTGCCTAATCTGCATCCCTCTGCCGACAGAGGGATGCAGTCTAGACATAGCCTAAGAGGTATCTTAGGAAGTCCTCTGGCCTGCATTATGGAGGAGATCAGATTAGTTCAAGAGTGGGCAATAAACAGCCCATGGGTTGTCTGTTTGCGGTGCACCAGGATTAGCCATTGGTGGGCCACCAGATGCTTTATGTGTCCGCAGGTACGGCCACTCATAATGCCTGTTGGCTGCAGTTCGCTGTTCTCGGGTAATGGGAGCTTCATGAAGCACTGCATGCTGGGCCATAGCTTCCCACGGCTCCCATTGGCCGTGAATGGTGAACCATGGTCAAGAGAAGCTGCAAGCACCCAAACAGAGGGTCTGGAGGCCCATCAATGGCTAAACCTGGTGAACAGCGAATGGCAGGGTGCTTATTGCTCGCTCCTAAACTAGATGGTCATAACAGTCCCTTCTGGCCATGAAATCTATGAGAACTTCAGATGCTCAATACTTCTGAAAATCAGGTCATTTAAGTGCCTGCTGTTAAGCACCCCAGTTTCAAAATGTTGACTAAAAAGCCAAGGGTATGTAGGTAATTTTGAAGACATGCAGGCTTCTAACGCCCACAGATTTCAATGCAAATCAGGACCTACATTCCCTCTGAGGGCCAAGTCTTAAATTTTCGAAAGAACTAAGTCGCAGGCCCCTCTGTTCTTCTTGACAAACTCCAAAACCCTTAAAGGAGGCCTTGGGAAATGCCAAATGTCCATTCTCAAATCCTGGCCCTTCCCAGCATCTCTTTTTGGGCGACTGCAGAATGAGGCAACCCAAGTCCCAGGACACTCTTGGCAGATTGCACCCACCCACTGAATGCAGCCAATCAGGGTTCTGTATGTGGCCCGGGAGACATTTTGTTTATGGCTGCCCATGCCCAGAGTTGCCAGATTCTGCTGGTTTTTGTCCATGTTGTTTTTTTTCCTACCGATGTTACTAAAGAGACACGCACATGGAGCAAAGGCCTGTGAAATGAGGTGCATGCGGATTGCACACAACATTGACTGTGAGAGCCGTGTGCTCCCTTCACAGCCAATTACAGCGCTGCTATGGTTCAATTGGTACGTCCCACAAATTCTAGGCACACAGGCGCAGAGAGAAAAACTGCCCTATGCTGGGACAGCGTCTTGGTTACGACGATCTTGCAGCTCCTGAGAGGAAGGAGGGCCTCGCCTGCGGCCCCCTCACTAGCCTACGGTGCCCATCGCTGGAGTAGGTGCTACAGGGCAGGAAGTTTCTTGAAGTGTCCCATTGACTGTCAGTGGTATTTGAGATCATAGGGAATCCCTTGAATGGCTTCAGAAAAGTCTCTTCCTTAAGGCAGATGGCACTTGATAAGCTGATGAGGGGGAGGGAATGGTGCAGTCGCTTGTGATAGCAGGGCCTGTACTGGATTAACTAGCCGCTCCCTTGTTAAGATTTTCCAAAAGCGGTGAGGGATCTGCAGGCCATACTGAAGCTGAAGATACTCGCCATCTTTCCAAACCAGGCCCTGGAGTGCCCCACTTTCAGTGCCCAGGGCAAGATTAGCCAGGTGCCTAACTCACATTAGAAGTCAAAGGGAGTTAGGCGCCTGACTCTAAGACAGCAGAGGGTGCCCGAGAGCTGCCTGCAGGAGATCTGAAGCCTGAAACTGGCTTGCTGCATGAATCAGCCAGAAACACAAGGCACAGGGCAGGAGCCTTAAGCAGTCGATTCCTTCTAAAGAGCCAAAGCAGTCCTTGGGGGACTCGGACTCAGCAAGCGCAGCCCCAGAGCAGGTTACCTCCTAAGAACTGATAGAGGCTCTGGGGGAACTTTTTCTCTCTGAGGAAAGAGCCGGGCCCTGGAACACATTGTTGGGACTTTGAGTTTGAATTTTTCTCTAGAATTTGTTTTATCTGAGTCAGCCCACTCAGGGTGTTTAGATGAGCTAAGCATGTGAACTCTGGGTAAAGATGCTTAGAAGAGGGAGAATAAAGAGTGGGGCAGGGCTGAATCACCCTGGCCATGAAAGGACACATCGATGGCGGCCATCTTAAGTATGGTGCCTCAAAAAAATACCTTCCTTCCCGGTGTGGCTGAAAACGGGGTCCTAGAGTCTAAATTTTCAGAAGTGGCCACTGATTTTAGATGCCCACCTTGAGCTACTATGGGCCTGATTTTCAGAGGTGCTGAGTACTGCTAGGTCTTCTCAACTTGAGGAGGGATTGTCCAACCCTCTCGTGAATCGAGCCTCTGGTGTCTCGCGCGGGTAGCATAAAAACAGAGACTGTCAGAATCAATGGCCACAACAAAAACTGGGAGTAATGTGGAGCTTAGCTTGGCTGGCTGATGATGGAGGATCGTAACTGTCAACAGGAATTCAAAAGGCATCCAAAAGGAAGCAGAATTGTTTTGGAATGGCCCAGCAAACAGAGCTAGGAATAAAAAGGTGAAAATAAGAAAATTTTGCTGTGTAGGTGGAAAATTTCCCTCTCGGTGAGATTCATTAGGTGGTTCAATATTCTCCCCCAGGGTTGCCTTCGAAGCCCACTTAAGTCTTAGAACTAGATTTGAATTCAGGTGCCAAATGACCAACAGAGACATGAGTTGTATACTTATCAGGCTCAGGCTGGAGAAGCTGTGATAAGGCTTTGTGGTACCTGGGGGCAGAGGCACATAGCTAGCAAGGTGCGTCTCCTGCATGTTTCTACATAAATCTCTCTCTCCTTTATTTAATTAAATTTAATTAATTAATTTATTTATTGCTGCTGTGGGTGGATATCTCATGGCAGGGTGAGACATTGCCCAATTTAATTTTGCGAAAGAAAACTTGACTTCTGCCAACCGAACGCCAAATGCAGCAGCTCGGAGCATTTGGGAGCTGATGGGCTGGAAGGATTCTGCTCTAACGGCCAACTTGGGGAGTAGGGGGCCACCACTTAGTCGGGCTGAGAGTAGACTGCATTGTGATTGCAAAAAGCCCCACATTGCGGTATAATCCCCTTCCCATGATGGGATGTGATTCTTTACCTCGCCCGGCTTTCAAAAGATTCATTTTCATAAACACAGAATTTTGCCTTGGGATCTCAGTTCTGAGAGCTGTGGCGTGGTCTTATAGGATAGCAGCTGCCCTCAAGTCTCTCTCTAACATCTAAACCTTCCTAGAGGTTTTTAAGTCCCGGCTTGACACAGACCTGGCTGGGATCATTGAGTTGGGGTTGGTTCTATTTGGGCAGGGGGCTGGACTTGCTGATTCCTGAGGTCTCTGCCTGCCCTGGGATTCTATGATCAGTGAGAGTTGAGGGTGTTCATCCCCTAACAGGTGTGCTCAGGACCTGGAAGTATCAAACCCTAAAGGGGTTTTCAAGGAGGCCAGTGCTAAGCCATCCCAGATGTTGCATAGTAGCATGAGTGGGGTCAAGCTCATTTCAGTCACTCAAATGCTACAGCCCTCTGTGGCAACAGCAATTCAGGAATAAAGTTTGAGCCGTTACTGCAAATTGGCGGTGGGCGCAAAGCAAACTCCTACAGCCAGGTTTTGTGTGTGGAGGGGGGCGGGAGATATTTGCATCAGAACTTGACTTTTTACACAGATGGTGAAGAATGGCCCCTCCCTTTAGACCCCAGAGCTGGATACGCCTCCAAAGCTGGAGTGTCCAACGTCTGGATTCCAATGTTATTGCTCGAACCAGTCTCTGCTGTAAAAGGGCATTTTACAGGGAGTGCGTCTTGGTTCTCTCTTACGACACCTCTCCCCCTTTTGGGAAACTTAAATGCTGAACAAGGGAACATCTAGTCCTCATCAGAGAGGGAGGGGAGGGCTGTAGGGTAAACTCCCTGGGGCAGGAGCTGTCTTTGTTCGGTGTTTACACAAGGCACGTAGCACAGCGGGGCCCAGGCCCGTGACTAGGACTTCTAGAAGCTGGGATACAAATAATAGGGAGTAATAAGAATGCAGCCAGATAGGATTGGGGAGTGCAAGTGAGGCATGAACACGGGGCAGAATACAGAGTGGGAAACCTCGAAGCTTGAGTTATTCCACATCAGTCCCACAGGGAACAAAGCCAGAAACAAAGGAGAACAGATGAATATCACAATGGCCAGAACAATAGCAGGTAACTTTGTCCTAGGCAATACTAAAGCCTTGAATAGAAAGAACTGGATTCCTCTCCTGGCTCAGCTGCTGCAGTTCCACCTTAGCCACGTGGGCAGCACTCCCGGAGTGGAGAAGACTCTGGCTCAGCCGGTGATGCAGAAGTTGAGTCTCCAACCAGTAACCAAGAGACACATCCCTTTGGAAACTGTAATGCATTGGGACTCACCGGCACGGCGCCTCCTGCTGGTCACTTAGGAATTTGCTCATTTCAGCCCTGGAATGCCCCCGTCCAGCCAGTGTCTCACCGACTGTTACCGACTCTTTGTAGTTTTGCCACCTCCCATTAGGGCCCACGTCCCTGCCACACCATGGCACCGGTCCCTGTGGGTACAGTGCTGCCACAGTGCCCCCACATTCTGGGGTCCTCCCCCTTGGGGAATCCTCAAACTCCCTATACCCACCTTGCCTCAGTGACCCACTGCCAGTCATTATCTAGCTCCTTATGTCAGGGGCACACTGTAGTCTGAAATGGCCTCTCAGCATTGGGCAGGGGGTGTGGATCTGCTGCCTTCTCCTACCCTGGCTGCCTCCCTGCAGCCCAAATACCTTTAGACCTTACCTCAAGCCCTGCAGTCTGGGAGTGAGCTCCCCAGCCCTGCTGTGTTTCAGGAAGCCTCTAGCTTCCCTGGCAGCCAGATCCCTCCTGTTCCACAACTGGAGCAAGAGAGCAGGAGCTCTCATACAGTCCTCAGCTGGGCCCTCATTGGTTGCTATCTGCCACAGCTACTTGCTCCTGCGAGAGCCCCTGACCTCTGCCAAGGCTGGATTTAACCCCTTTTTAGGCCATTTCAGGTAGGGTTGCCAGGCGTCCGGTATTGGCCAGGACAGTCCAGTATTTGTGGCATGTGTCTGGTAAAAAACTCAGAAAATACCGAACATGTAAAATGTCTGGTATTTTCTGTTTTTCTCGGAAGGAAGGTCGCTTGAGACATTCCTCCCTTGCCACATCTGACAGGAGAGGATGGAGCGGTGAGCGTGGGGATTTAAAGGCACAGTGCCTCCTTTTTTTTTTTTTGCTCAACAACTTTGGTCCCATTTATTTTGGCTCAAACAATTTTTTTCCCACCATGTTCGGTATTTTTTTAAAAAGTATGTGGCAACCCTAATTGCGGGGCAGACACTCCGTCACAGAAACATTTCCCATCTAGGAGTAAAGGGAGAGTTTCTCTTTCCTCCATTTGACATAAGACATGCGTTGTTGGCTAACTTCTTGTTTTACATTTATCAGCTTGTCCCTTCTGCAGAACTGATGAATTCCTACAGAAACAGCGGCTTCTCCAGAGGCTGTTTATTAGCTAAAGAAATTCAAGGCACCTCAGGGTCCATAATATAGAAAATAGAGAGTGTGCCTATCTCCTGGTTTGTTTTGTTGTGTCTGGGAGGGTTTAAAAGCTCATGCTGAGCTACGGAAATATTTACATTTGACTTGTGACAAAAGAGAGCTACTTTCTAGACCAGTGGTCTCCAACCTTTTTATGCCCAAGATCACTTTTTAAGTGTCAGAACAAGCCAAGATCTACCCCATCCTTCCCCCAAGACTCCACCCCTTCCTTGAAGCCCCGCCCTCTCTGTTCTTCTCTTCTCCATCATTTTCTATCCTTGGCCCTTATACACTCCCAGGGTACGGCTAAACTACAGGCTTTTATTGACAGAAGTTTTGTCAACAGATACTGTCGACAAAGCTTCTGTCAACAAAGAGCATCTAGACTACATCCAGTTCTGTCAGCAAAGCAAGGTGCTTTGTCGACATGACAGTGTAGACGCAAAGGACAGTGTAGATGCAATAACACCTTCTGTCAACAGAACTCTGTCAACAAAAGGTGTTATTCCTCGTAGAATGAGGTTTACCGCCGTTGACAAAACTGCTGAGTTCTATCGAGACAGAACTCAGCGGCAGTGTAGATGCAGATATAGTTTTGTCGACAAAAGTCCA